>CM055650.1:16533176-16911526 GCA_029378325.1 Elaeagnus macrophylla | reverse complement strand
AACCCCAAACCCTAAACCCTAAACCCCTAAACCCTAAACCCCTAAACCCTAAACCCTAAACCCTAACCCTAAACCCTAAACCCTAAACCCTAAACCCTAAACCCTAAACCCTAAACCCTAAACCCTAAACCCTAAACCCTAAACCCTAAACCCTAAACCCTAACCCTAAACCCAAACCCTAAACCCAAACCCTAAACCCTAAACCCTATCAACCTTAAACCCTAGACCCTAGACCCTTGACCTTAAACTCTTTACCTAAACCCTAAACCCTAAAACCCTAAACCTAAACCCTATACCCAAAAACCCTAAACCTCAACCCCCAAGCCCTAAACCCTAAATTCTTTACCCTATGTCCTAAACTTTTAAATCCTATACCTTATATCTTAAACCCTAAATTCAAAAACCCTGAAAAATATCAGTAGGCAAAGAGCCCTTGAGGACAAGCCAAAATATGTAACAATTATACAAACTCAAAAGTCTAAACCAATATCTTAATTTTTCTAAATCAACAATAAACGAAAGAAGTTAAAGTAAAAGCTTTGAGAAGCTAATTATTTTACTTTTTCTTTTTGACTTCATCCAAAACTTGTCAGCTAGATCAAAAGTAGGAAATGAGTTCATCCCTTACGGATCTCTTAATCGTTTGTTAGGAGAGGGTTACTCTCAAATTCATATATTTGTAAGGCGAAGCTTAAAAGCAATAAAAAAAAAATTTGTTTTTTCTCAAAAACCCTGATATTTATTTGTTATATGACTCTCCTCAACCTAAACATCTTACATCAACTCAAGTATGGTTTCGGTATGGCAAGCCCCGGATTCACGGACGTCAAGGAATAAAATGTCATCTCAATTAAATATATTTTATATAAAATGCAAATAAATAAAAGAAAACTTATTGAATAAAAATATATTATAATAAGAGTTGATAAATTAGAAAAATGAAAAAAATTCAAACAAAAACATCAAGTAAATAATCATCAAACAAAAAACGTGCATCAATAAATATCATTTTTTTATGGATAATTATAATAAATAAAAATATATACACACAAGTGAGATATGAACGTGATCTTTTATTTTATATATCTTTATTTTAACTCTATAAATGATTATTAAACAAAATAATTTTCTAATAAATAGGTTTTGATTTGAGGGACAAACTCCCCTTTTTACATAAACTATGTAATAAATTTATATTCATAAATTTATTATTAAAATTTTAATCACAAAATTTTATATTTTTAAGTGGAATTTATGTCATATTTATTTTATTTTTTAAAAATATAAGAAATTATGCATAATAAATTAAAGATATTAAAATATGTCTTTTATTTAAATTTTTCAACTTCTAATGTCAAACAAATTCTAATATTCAACAAACTATTTCTAAAATATAGAATATCATCATAAAAATAGCTAATTAAACTATTATATGTCATTTCAAATTGAACAATAAAAAAATATTGAACTAATACTCGTATATATGTATATATATACTTATTTTTAATGTGACAAATAATGATCTAATAGAATAGGAGTTTTTTCTGGGTCAAAGGTAGAAGTATAATACTAAGACACATAAATTTACACTCATATTAACTATGGTGTGACAAGTGGTCAAGTAATTTTAAAAATAAAAAAAAAATTATTCACTTTTAAAGAATTTTTTTTTAAAAAAAAAGTCATATTATAATTAATATATGTACAAATATAAGTACAAATTCAAGTTACCTTTGCATTTTTCTTTTGTAGAAAATAAATCAACTCAGTCATATCTAAAGAAAAATAAAGCTCATAAGGTATGATATTATTTCCTTATGCAATTAAAAGTATATCCTTTAACATCAACTCCAAAACAACATTATCTAACAAAATAACAATAACATAAAAAATTATCAAACAAAATAAAAAATATTAGAAAATAAAAATATATATATATATAATTTTTTTTACTTCTTTGAGAATTTTTGAACATCAACTCCTAAATAATTTTATCAAATAAAAAAATATCAAATAAAATAAAATCAAATAAATGATATTTGTATGGAGGAAAATTCGTCATTATATATATATATATATATATATAATAATAATAATCATTTTTTAAATTGGTATAATTTAGTTACCTTTTTATTATGTGTTATTTAATATATACAACAACTTAATACATATAATATTATTAAAAAAATAACATATGTTCACCAATATGCTGTCAGATTATATAGGTTATCAAATATTTTTTTTATCCCTCTACTTTTTATTTCAAACAAAATAAAAAATATATAAATATCAAATACAAATAAATAAGAAATAAAATAAAAGAAATATAATAGAAACAGAAATATCAAACATAAATAATAAGGAGAAAGTAAACTCTCTCTTTATTTCACCTACTTCTGCCATTATTTATTTACAAATTTTATTTTTTAATAAGAAAATCCAAAATTTCTCATTTAAAACATTTTTACTATTCAAAGAATCATAAAAAAAAAAAAAATTGTTAAAAAAAAAAAAAAAAAAGCAATAAGTTATTTCAAAATTCAATTATCTCATAAAGTTCATTTTTTTTATTTATAAAATAAGCTTATTATATTCTTGTAAAAAGTATTTTCTTGAAAATAATATGAAACTTTTTTTTTTTTATTTCTACAAATTAGATATAATAATTATTTTTTAAATTGGTATAATTTAGTTACCTTTTTATTATATGTTACTTAATATATGCAACAATTTAATACATATAACACTATTAAAAAAATAACACATGTCTTTTATTTTTTATGCTGTCAAATTATATAGGTTATCAACTATTTTTTTTAGCCCTTTATTTTTTATTTCAAACAAAATTAAAAAAATATAAATATCAAATAAAAATAAATAGGAAATAAAATAAAAGAAATATAAATATCAAACACAAATAAATAGGACAAATTAAACTCTCTTTTATATATAGATAAATAAATACATAAATAGGAAATAAAATAAAAATACCAAATACAAATAAATAAGAAAAAGTAAACTTTCCTTTATATATAAATAATACATATAAATATATACACAATTCTCATATTTAAATATAAAGATAATAGAGGGGAAAAAATTACAATAAAATTTAAAGGTTATATCAAACAATTCATTTTCAAAGAAAAACTCTAAAATAAACAAAATTAAAAGGAAAAAAAATTAATCAAAAGAAAGTTATAATGAAATAAAAGGGAAAAAAAAAACAAATTCAAAAAATTATTCTCAAATAAATAAAGAAGGAGAAACTCTCCTTTATATATAAGAGAAATAAAAAAAAAAAATTTAAACCAATTATTCTCAAATAAATAAAGAAGGAGCAACCTTCTTTATATATATACTAATAGATAAATAAATTGTCAAACAAAATATATTATTACAAATAAAAAATAAAAATATTATTCATCTTAAAATAAATATAAAATTCTCTAGCAAAAAAAAATATAAATATAAAATTATCAAAAAAAAATTAAAAATATAAAATAAATATACTTACATCAAATATCTACTAAAAGAAATATAAATAGTCCATCAAAAACAAAATAGAAATTGTCAAACAAAAATTATCAAATAAATACAAAATCATCTAATTTCTTTTATATATATATACTAATAGAAATAATAGAACATAATATATTATATAAATAGAAGTATAAAAAAATTAAAATAAATATGAAATTATGGAACAAATTTAAAGTATTAAATAAATATACTTACACTAATAAAATTATTTAAAAATATATATTTTTAAACAAGTTTTAAGAATTTATAAAGTACAATATTTATTATATAATCTAAAAGACAAAAACATTAGTCTTCTATCAAAACCAAAATTTCAAACTCAAATATAAAAGTTGAACTGAAACCAACTACAAATAATATATCTAGTACTACATTGTAAAAACTCTAATTTTTCACCAAAATTATTTAATGTAACATAATAGTTTAGAAGCCATGTTTAGAACTATTCAACTTTAATTTCAACACTAAGAAAATATATTATTTGTATTTGAATATATTGCATGAAAACCTCCTGAATTTGAAAACAAGTACACTTATACAAAGTAACATTAACATGCAAGTAAAAATATTTTATTGCATGTACCTATAAATAAAAATTATTATAAAAAATTATGTTAAATAAATTGAGCCATTAAGTCAAATTAATAGGGAAAAAAATGCAATAAGTGATAATAAATTGATATTCAATAATCAATTTGAGCAATTTTTTTTGGTAAAAAATATATTTTAAATATCAAACAAATCAAAAATAGTTGTCAATAAAAATAGAAAAAAAAAAATAAAAGAACTAAACAAATGATAGGGGAAAAAAACAATGAAAATATTTTATTTTCACACTAATAATAAGGATCAAAATACCTAAAAATACAAAATATATTAAAATAAAATCTATTCCATAATTTAAGCTCTTTTAACTCTATTTTAGACCAATGTTTAATGCCTTCCCCCTTTTTAAAAATAACAATAAAAATAAAAAATTCTCTTTTCTAATTGTCAAAAAATATATATCAAATAAAATTATTGTCAAATACATATTATGAAATAAATTTTCTTTATATATAAAATTAAACATCAAACAAAAAAAAATATCAAATAAAATAAGAGCAACTCTCTCTTATATAAAAGTAATAGATAGATTAATTGATCGTTGCGGTTTTTTTTTTTTTTTTTTTTTTTTTTTTTTTGCTAATTAGATCGTTACAGTTATAAGATAAATTATTTCGACAATCTTTTGACAAGTCACGACAAGTATTAAATTCAACATCCATACAATGGTGTATATGTAGTTTATTTCTATCTCAATATTTCTAACATCGGATGATTATGATGAATTGTAAATATTTTTGTCAAATTAATCTCAGGTATATATAATGATATCATTTCAGTAGCAACCATAATACATGATAAATCACAAGTGACTAAGAACATGCTCCTATACTTAAAAATATTTGTAATTTACATGGTAAATATCAAATTGTTGCACTTCTACACTCACTATGGCAAAGCGAAGACCGGTTCCTAATCGATGTCTTTTACAGCATCCTGAAACATCATCATTTAAGAGGACCAAAAGAAAAGGTAAATGTTAAGAACCAAACATACACAAAAAAGGGTGCCTCAATATTAAGAACCAAGGGGTGTGTGTATAAACCTAGACAAAACGATAATAATGCTGCACTCCCTTCTCTTTCGAAAGAGAAGTTAATACGGCCTTACTAAACGTGCCAAGAATATAAAGGGTAAAACACTTCTGTTCCAATAGATTCTTCGTACCACTAAAAAGGCACCTTAAGTTTCCCCACTTACTGCAAATTTTTTAGGACAATTTAGCACAAATTGAAGACTAAGGCCCGCAACCTTGGTTAAAAATTTGAGCATTTAGGTACTAAACTTTATAAAATTTGGACTAATGTGTACATATTTTCACAAGGCTTGGAGAGAACTGTTTAAAAAATAAATTGAGCACTAAATTTTCCACTCAGATAAAGGTAGGAGATTCCTACCTTTATTTTTCGTACAACTTATCCAAGTTGAAATCCGCCATCTGCTCTTTATATATAAGTAACTAATCAACTTAGATGGAAATGCCAATTCTCCATCATATCTGTTAAAAAGTATTTCTTTATCCCATTTAGATTACAACCCCAAGAACAAATTAGCAAAAGTTCTATGGAACTAAAGGAAGAAGGTATTAGTAGTACCTTTGCAAGTCGGGTCACATAAGCTGCAGCCAATGCTGTGGCTAACAATCCAAGACCTAAGGTCAATAACTGACCGTTTCCTCCACCTAAACCAACATCAGATTCTTCTTGCTGAAACAATAGCAAATACAATTAATATTTTAAATTTCTTATTAAAAAGAATAAGGTAGCTAAATAAATCTAATTGCAAACTCCATTTTCGGATATCCTATTGACAGTCAAAAACTTAGCCACTTCCTAAAATTCAAGCACATTATAAAACAAACCAAAGCAAGATTAACAAACAAAAGCTCCACAACAGGACAAAGCAGTGCCAAACTCACAATTATAGCTCTTCCAAATGCACCAGCACTTACATATGCCCATGTTCCAGGAAGCATCCCCAGCCAACTGCAAGACAATGATGATCTTAATCAAATTTTGCACCATGGTCTGAAAAAATCATTCAATTTGGTTATAACTGGACAATGCTTCAACTAAAGTTACAAAAACTTCATATTGAAGTACAGCTTCCTAAGTCTTTTGTTACTTGAAAGTTAAATTATAATAAAACGTATCTATTTCAAAATGGAGAAAAGTTAAATAAAAGCATTCAAATCATTTCCAACAGGAGGTTTACTAATGCGAGACAACAATTATATCTTTTTCAGGATAATTAGGATCTATTGTACAGTTCTTGTCCAATTATAATTAGGGTTCTTATTGGATTATGTTTAGGTGCAAAACATATGCAATGGAACTAATTTTGTGAATGATAGGGAAAGGACCAAATTTCCTATCCTGCAGTTTTGAGTAGCTCCCCACTGGTAGTCTTTCTTTGGCAAGGTGCACCATCACTAATTCACCCACTTGAAACTCCTTGAACCGTCTTCTCTTATCAGCAGCCTGTTTGTATTGTGCATTGACATCCTCTAAATGTGGTTGAACATCCACCATAACCTTCACTATGTCCTCAGCAGTCTTGGCTGCTAAATGACTTTTAAACAGCTCAAGTGTGGAGATGTTTGTAGTGAAAATGGGGACTTTGGTGTAACCACAGCAAATGTTGAAAATCCAGTCGACCTGTTATTCATGCTATTGAAAGCATATTCTGCTTGAGGAAGGACCAAGTCCCAATGCTTGGACGTAAAACATGATTACGTACCCAAAACCATACCTCTTTACCAAACACGTATAAACCTGAAAACCAAAACCACCAGAGACCCATACGTAATTACCCACCCAATGAGCCTGAATATCCTCGTCAAACACCAACGCCACTTAGAAACAAATACCCTGAATGTTCAGATTTTAGAACTAAAAATGATATTCATGTTTATGGTGGTCAGATGAACATATCAGAGTTTTTGGACTGGGTAAAATCTGTGGACAATTTGTTTGATTATATGGAAATTCCGAAAGATAAACAAGTTAAAATGGTAGCTTACAAGCTCAAGGGAAGAGCTAATGCATGGTGGGATAGAATCCAAGCTACTAGAGAGAATATGGTGAATTAGCTATGAATTCATGAAAATTGATGAGGAGGCATGAGTTTGAACATTTCTTAACCTTGACTATCATCAAACTCCTTTTAGACGGTATCACAATTGCCAACAAGGGAATAGATCTATTGCTAAGTACGTTGATGAGTTCCAAGAACTCAGGGCAAGGAATGAACTAAATGAGAGTGATTCACAAGAAACCATGAGGTTTATCACCAGTTTAAAAGAGCCCATTAGAAGCCAGGTTGATTCTAGAAATGTAATGAGTTTTCCAGAGGCCGTTGCTTTGGCCACTAAGTGTGAATCTCAACTACAAGTCCCCTCGTAGCCCATTTACCAAAAGACTAAACAGTGAAGCATACCATGACAAACAGTCCTTTTTCCATTCAACTCAACAAAATCCAACCAATAGCTCACATAAAGGCCCTCCTAATCCTACCCAAGCGATGCAAGATAAACTCTAAGCCAATTAAGGTTTAGATGTGAAGAAACAATTCATAAATTGTTCTTCCTTTGATTAAGCAATAAGAACCAAGAATTCTCTGAATGAAAATTGCAATACAAAATTCTGCAAATGCAAAAAGGTAAAAAGCTAACACTCTTGTGCACTATCTATACCAGTCCTAGGCTGCCTCACACACTCAGATAATAACAGAGAGAATAACAAACCCTTGCCAGGTCATCATTGTTTTGAGATTTTTCTCGCCACATGAAGGATATCTCTAGGAGTCCCCTCTAAGTTCTTACGGTGTATAAACCAGGCTGTATGGGTTAACCAGGCTGCTACCATTTGGGCTGTAGCCCAGATGGTACCAGCTTCGCCGAATCTACGTATTTAAGGGTCAGGTCGCAGGATCGAAGCTTGGACGGGGCGAAAGGAATAACCCATACAGCCTGGTTTATACACCGTAAGAACTTAGAGGGGACTTCCAAATATATCCTTCATGTGGCAAGAAAAATCTCAAAACATCAAAAGGCACCCTTTTTGTCATCGGGGCTGTCATGGTCCAGATGGTACCAACATCGCTTGCTGTGGACTTAAGTGGCTAGGTCCCAGGTTCAAGCGCTGGAAAAGGCGAAAGAAACCCGTGAAACAACCAGGTTAAAACACCTTAAGAGCTGGGACCAATGGGGATATTCATGAGTCCGGGGGACAGCCCTGATGACAAAAGGAGCGCCTTTTAATATTTTGAGATAAATCTCGCCACATGTAGGATATCTCTGGGAGTCCCCTCTAAGTTCTTGCAGTGTATAAACCAGGTTGTATGGGTTAACAGAATCCTTTCGCCCCCCCAAGCTTCGAACCTGCAACCTGACCCTTAAGTATGCAGATTCGGCTATAGCCCAAATGGTACCAGCTTCACATAATCTGCGTACTTAAGGATCAGGTCGCAGGTTCGAAGCCTAAGGAGCGAAAGGAATTTGTTAACCCATACAACCTGGTTTATACACCGTAAGAGCTTAAAGAGAACCCCCAAAGATATCCTACATGTGGCGAGATTTATCTCAAAACAATCATAACAGGCCAAAACACTCTAAAGGCTAGTTGTTCCAAAGCACTTCGGAAAATTAGAAATAAACATAAACAAACAACAATAAGGAGAAGGAAACAACTAATAAAAATGACACAGTAATTAGCTTCACTGAGATGCTCCTACATCAAAGCCTCCACCTTGAAAAGAATTCACCTCAGAATTCACTGGAATAATAATAGCCCCTCGGGTAAAAAGCTGACACTCTTGTGCACTATCTATACCAGTCCTAGGTTGCCTCACTCACTCAAATGATGGCAGAGAGAATAATAAAACCTTGCCAGGTCATCATAACAGGCCAAAACACCCTAAGGCTAGTTGTTCCAAAGCACTTTGGGAAATTAGAAATAGACATAAACAAACGACAACAAGGAGAAGGAAACGACAACTAATAAAAATGACACAATAATTAGCTTCACTGAGATGCTCCTGCATCAGAGCCTCCACCTTAAAAAGAATTTGCATCAGAATTCACTGGAATAATAATAGCCCTTTGGGTGGATAGTAAGGGTGTAGCCATGTAGGTCTGACACACTAAAAGTGGGAGAGATTTTCCAACCAGGTGGAAATTCAATAATTTAGGAATTGAAGTTGATCTTCTTCTGAATGCGAAATGGACCCTGGCTCATCAGAATTTCGCACAAAGAATGACATACCACCCTATAGTGGCCAAATGTAACATTGTTGAGTTCCTTGATTGGATTAAAGCAGTGGACACCTTCTTTAAATACATGGAAATACCAGCTGACAAGCAGTTTCTGCCCTCAGATTACCAGCAGGTTCTGTACAAGCAGTATCACTATTGCCAGTAGAGAATGAGGAGAGTGGCTGATTATGTAGATGAGTTCCATGAATTGCGAGCTCGTAACGATCTGAATGAAACTGACACACATGAGATTATGCAATTTGTTACAGCATATTTAGTTTGGCCACCTATTCAAAAGTTTTAGCGTAATCAATCCCATGTAAACCCTTTTGTAACCACATGGACTTTGTACCTTTTTATTGTACTATCAACCTTGTACTTTATAGTATAATCCCACTTACAATCAATTGGTGCTTTGCCTTTTGGTAGCACTGTCACAACCCTCAAGTTAGGTTTTTCCTAGTGCCCTTATTTTTTCCATGACTGTTGCTTTTCATTCAAGAATTTTTAAGACCTTATGAATTTTTTGGGAATATATGTTCTACCAAGATTAGTAGTAAAATCGTAAAAATTTGAAGACATAGTATTTGAAATTTTCAAGAGAAATTGAAATTATTCTCTTAATTCAAATGAATTGTACAAGCAGTATAAATAGTGGAGATTGCAAAAAAATCATCCACTGATTAAGGGATACAAAAAATATTCTGTGACATTAATTACGCTGAACAAGGAAACTAAATCCTAGAATATCATATGAGAGCTACTCAAATCCTCATATTTACAGCAAGAATAAAATGGGCAATTACTCCTTAATTTCCTCCTTAATTTTTTAGAACTAAATCTCAGAAATTCTAGTCTATTTTATTTTATTAATTTATTAATTTTAAGAAAATAAATAAAGGATTTAAAACTATTATAATTTGATGAGAGATCGACCTCAAGTAAGCTTATCGCTAAACTATTAGTGATTCGTACACTTAAAGAGAATTATAATTTGCATATCAATTGCTCGCTTAACCGTTGTGAGAATTATTCTCTTGGCTAGCATTCATCATTGGAAACTTTACACAATACATATTAAAAATGATTTCATCAATGGTGATTTCATTGAAGAAGTTTATACAAAACCCCTACAAAACCCCCACTAGGCTATGACCATACACTTGGCAAGGTTTGTCGTTTGCATAAAACATTTTACAAATTTAAGCAAGCTCCTCGAGCCTAGTTTACATAATTTAGCTCTGATATGAAAGCCGTCTGTTTTTCCACCAATTGTTAAGACTCGGCCTTAATTCTTCGTAAAACTAACTTAAGGGAAACCATCCCCTTGTTCTATTCGAATGATATAATAATTCCAGTTGATGTAATAAACACTATTTTGACCTATATTTTGTTATGTTTTTCAACATTTATTTTATTATTATCTTGTTTTGGAGAGCTGTGTTTTGTAGGTTATTAGACATTTAGGGCATGTTTGGTTGACAGTAATCGTAATCGTAATTGTAATCGTAATGGAAATCATTCAGGGTATTACTGTGTTTAGTTTTGCTGTATTCTGTAATGGAATGTAAAGGGATTACAATAGTAGAAGTAATTCTCATTACGCCTGCAGCCCTTTGTAATTCTCATTATGCATTCAATCCTCTCTATTTTTCTCACAATTTGTATAATCATTTATGATTTTTTTTGCTTATTCTATCTCTTTTAGTAATAAAAAAAATTTATCTTTTAATTTTACTTCATTTATAATTTTATAATCTTTATTTAAATATTATTATTTATTTTGATTGCACTGCTTACAAACATTGTACTAGTAACATTGTTTCCTTTACATTCAATTCCATTATAATTACCATTTTTATTATTTTTACATTCAGCGAACCAAACATCACCTTAAAATAATATTGGACTAAATGAAGAAAAGGAGTAAAAATAGAACAAAAATGACTAAGGTATGTAAGCCCTACATGTAAAACCAGCCATTATATAATAGGCAGGGGAGAAAATTATTAATCATTCCCAGCTTGCAACTTAGGTCTTCAAATGTTGTTTGAGGTGGAGCCTTAGTGACAACGTCGGCAATCTAATGGCAAGTTAGTGTATACAAAAGGTTCATGATTTCACTGACTGCCTCAAGAAAGGACAATGGGAACCTATTCAACAAGCTAGCTTTGAGCCAGTCAAGCAAAAAACTCACATCAACCCCTCTCTTGGCTCTACCAAATTTTGTTTTACTCTTTGAGGTAGAAATTGATGCTTCTGGAACAAAATTTGTACAATTTTGACTCAAGAAGGAAGGGTGGTTTGAGTATTTTAGTGATAAATTGAGTGAGGCTCGACCCAAGTGGGCCACTTATGAACATGAGTTTTATGCCATTATTAGGGCTTTTAAGCATTGGGAGCACCATCTAATTCAGTTAATATAAATCATCCAAACCCTTTAATTCACAATGACGTTTGGCTATCTTCTCGTTTACCTAACCGTACTTGCATAAAGTAGTTCATCGCATTTATAGATGATCATACTAGAATTTGTTGAAAGAAAAATCTAAGGTTCATGATGTTTTCATCAATTTTCATCCACATTCCAAATAAAAATCCAAATCCTTTGAACTCATAATGGCACCGAATATTTCAACAATTCTATGGGAAACTATCTTCAAAAACATGGTATAATACATCAAAGTTCTTATGTTGACACCCCTAGCAAAACGGAGTTACTGAGGGAAAAAATATACATCTTAAAGTAGACTAGCCATTGATGTTCACTATAGATTTTTTGCAACAAATCTTCCACAGTTTCTTGCAAAATTTGGTGTTCTGTGGGACTCTTTCTATAATGAGATAAATTAGGAAGGCTACACCCTGCAATAAAGTCAATATGATGCTGCACATCCCTCATTGGTGGCAGCTCATTAGGCAATTCATCAAGAGATAAATCAAAAAATTCTTGTAAAAGAGAAGACAAACCTAGAAATGTTTGTGATATAGTGTTCAACACTACATTCTATTCTCTAGCTACAATGACCACAACAATGGGACGTCCTTTCAAGTGCCCTTCAAACTCCTTGGAATTGGTGCTTCATAGCACCTTTTGTTTCTCCATTTGCCTCCCTTGTGGTTATAGTGAATCTTTAGTGGGAAAAGAGCAATCATCTTTCCTTTCCACACAAAAACATAAATATTAGACTTGCCTTGATGTACAGCTTCTACATCATGTTGCCATGGCCTTCCTAGTAATAGTTGACATGAATCACCTTGCACTTCATCCTGGTAAAACTTCCCAATAGAAAAAGGAACTACACACACATCTTGAATTCTCACTTTAGATCCCTTCTTGATCCACCCAATTTTATAGGGGTTGGGATGCTTGGAGGTAGTCAATCCTAAAGCTTGAACCAGGGCTATGGACACAATGTTTTCTCTTCTTCCACCATCAACTATAATATCACATACTTTTCCACGTAAGGTGCACCTTGTTTTAAATAAAGAGTGCCTCTAAGAGTTTCCTTGTTGCATAAGAGTTGGTATTTTTTGGACAATGTAAGAGAGGGCTCTCTCTCCTTCATCTCCATCAACCTACACACCATCTTCCAAGCCATAATTTGGCTGGTCATACTCCTCTTTTGAGCCTTGTTCTTCAATCAGATTCGTGGCCCTCCTCTGTGGACATTCATTGGAATGATGCCCTAGTTGGAGGCACCTAAAGCACTTAATGCTTTATGTTCCTCCAAAGGGATTTGTTAGGTTAGTTTCTATAGGAGGTTTGGGCAATTGGGTTTTGGGAACTGGTGGTGCTTCGGAGGATGTTTTCTATGGGAATGGTATAGGTGTTGGTTGAGGTTTATCTGGTAAAGGGTCATAGTATTGTCTCTTAAAGAATGATGGTTTTTTGCTCCTAAAGAGTTGTTTTTCAAACTTTAAGGCCATACTAGTAGCTTGGTGGACTGTCCACCAGGTCTGACTCAATTAATCTCTCTCAAAAGGGTGAAGTAAGGCCTTATACATATCTAGAAACCATGTGAGATTGTTTTTCCCATGTATTAGCTCGCATGCCCAACCTCATGAACTCCTTGGTATGCTCACTAACATCCTTGTCTCCTTGATGGCATTGATGATAACGTTGGTAAAGAATTTGCTCATGATCAGCAAGTAAAAACTATTGTATCATCAAACATTTCATTCTTTCCCAAGTCACCACTAGTTGGTTGTTAACAATCCTCCTCTCATGTTGCACATGTTTCCACCAAGCTAAGGCTCTTCCCTTGAGCTTATATGCCACTAACTTCACCTTCTTGTCTTCTGGCATTTTAGTGGTCAAAAAATTTATCAACAACTCCTATTCAGTTTATGAAATCCTCTATATGAGCATGGCCTATGAAGTTTGGTAAGCCAATGTTTAACTTATAATCTTGCCTTTCATGTGTATGAATGAAAGTAGGCTGGCCATATCGAGGCCCATAGCTTGGCCGCTCTAGTTGACAAACTGAGTTCATCATCAGAGTCGATGGGCTCTGGGTATTCCATTGGTGGTGTAGGCCAAGAAGATGGTTTTGCTTGAGGAGGCGATGAACTTCTAAATGTTATCTTTCGGTTTCGGACTCTTTGAAGTTCAAAAAGTTGCTAGGTAACTTGCTGGAGTGAAAGTCTCGTGACAGTTCATCCATTCTGCGATTAACTTTGTTCTCAAGAGCACCCATAGTAGCCCAAAGCTCTTTCGGGTCTTGGGATTCATCGTTGTGATGCTAACTACCATCACAAGGAGAAACCATCAAAACTGAGGGAAACCACTAGCTCTGATACCAATTCTAACGTAGGAGTGTATTGACTTTTCTGTGCTAAAACAGCAACAGAACAATGCTTACAGCGTTCCTCAAAGTTAATTGCAAAGAATTGCAAAACAAACCTGAACAATAGTCGGTGCTCTCTCCCTATCATTCCTAAAATTGGTTCAGCATCATCAAGATCAAGGTCTTGGTCATCACAATCTTCCTTTGAACACTCTTGCTCCTTAATCAAGTTTGCAATCCTCCTCTATAAGCACTCATTAGAACGATGGCCAAGTTGTAAACATCTAAAACATTTGACAGTTTGTGGTTTGATAGTTAGGTTGGTGGTTGATTTTGGTTGGTGGTTCTTACTAGCGTCTAGGTGGTATGGTTATTAGGGATTTGTTTTTGTGGAAAGGGAATAGGACTGGATTTTGGTTTATTAGGTGGTTCATAAAAGTGTTTCTTAAAGAATGAAGGTCTCCTGCTTCTGGAGAGCTGATTATCAATCTTCAGAGCCATACTGATGACCTGATTAAAAGTCCAAATTGTTCGGCTCAACTCTAACCTTTCTCTAATAGTAGAAACAAGGCCTTAATACTTGGATACCTTTTGAAATTCTTTTTTCCATATATTAGCTTGAATACCCAACCTCATAAATTCCACAGTATGGTCATTCACACTTTTGCTCCCTTGGTGGCATTGATGGTCACATTGATATATAAAATCTAGCCATGATCAGCTGGAAGAAATTGTTGAATTATCAATCTCTTCATTCTCTCCCAATTTGCCATAGGTGGTTTATTAACTAGCTTCCTCTCATTTTGCACATGTTCCCACAATGCTGATGTTCCCCCCTTAGCTTGTAGGCCACAACTTTTAACTTTCTTTTCTTTCAAGAAGTTATCCATAATCAAACTTCTCTACAACTCCAACCCAGTCAACAAAGTCCTCAATATGGGTATGGCCAATGAAACTGGGTAGTCAATAATGAGCCGATGTCTTGCCTTTTATGAGAGCGTGGGTTGGCCAAACCTTACTTCTTTTGTAGGCCAGTCTAGACCATTTCTTTGTATCCATTGTGGGTACGAGTAACATGGACAGCAAAATAGTGTTCATTAGAGTCGATCAATTCTGGGTGGCTAAAGGTGTTTTGCGAGGTAGAAGTGGTGGCTCTAAAGGTGTGGGTGATGGGCTCCATTGAACTTTTTTGCCTTTCGCTTTTAGATTCTGTTGTACATCATTGAGGTTCTTAACATTCTGTTGAAGGGAGTTGCAAAGGTCTCGCAACACTTCATCAATTCTCTTTTCAACTTTGTTTTCCAAAGCACCCATGGTAGCCCAAAGCTCCTTAGTGTCTCGAGTTTTTTCACAGGATCTTTGACTTCCATATCCTAGAGAAGCCATCGAAGCTGAAGGAAGCCTTTGGTTTTTATACTAGATAAAACCCTGAGCTAAAAAGCTGCAAAGGTTGAAGAAGCAATTAAAATCTCTTTTGTAGAATTAAGAAACAATCCTCTCAGTGAGAATTGTGGTACAGTCAGTAAAATTCAGAAAAAGGTGAGGAGGCTAACCTCTATATGATCCTTCTATAGCTACCAAAAGGCATCTCCATACACTAAAAAATTGTCAAAGGAAAGATACTATCTTGCCTAGTCATGCTTAAAGCCAAATAACAATTCAAAACAAACAATTAAATAAACGACCGTAGCAAATAAAGGAACAACAATTAAATCAGCATAAGAAATAACAATTCAATTAGATGCTCCTACATCAATTTGCAAAACATCAGCGTGCCTCTTTTACCAAAGTTCAGTACAAACCATCCAAACTGTTTGCTTTTAATCCACAGTGACATATAGGACCTCTTTTGCCAAAAGATACTCATACCAATTGATTTATCACATTTATTAATGATTGTACTCGAGTTTGTTGAGTTTATTTACTCAAAAGAAAAAATAGACGCTCGTGATGTTTTCATTAATTCTCATTCAATGATTCAAACATAATTATAAACACAAATTCAGATCCTCCGTACTGATAATAAAAGAAAATA
This sequence comes from Elaeagnus macrophylla, assembly GCA_029378325.1. NCBI lineage: Eukaryota > Viridiplantae > Streptophyta > Magnoliopsida > Rosales > Elaeagnaceae > Elaeagnus > Elaeagnus macrophylla. The sequence continues at coordinate 16,895,298 of CM055650.1, read as the reverse complement.
TTCCAATCACTCCTTGGAAAACTAACTTCAAAAATATGGGATAGTACACCAAAGTTCTTGCGTACGCCTTATAAATAAAATGGAGTTGTTGAGAAGAAAAATAAACATCTCCTAAAAATAGCCTGAGCATTGATATTCAAGATAAACATGCCTAAAAAATTGTAGAGAAATTTTATTTTAACTTCACTTTACCTAATCAATTGAATGCCCAGTCAGGTTATTTCATTAGACACTCCACTTCAAAAACTCCAAAAAAAACCTTCACAATATCTCACATTCAATCTAACATATCCCTTAAAATACTTGGTTGTATTGCATTTGCTTATATTCATTCCAAATCCAAGTTAAATTCAAAAGCAATTAAATGTGTTTTTATCAGTTACTCTCTTACTCAAAAGGGTTATAAATGTTGTGATCTCTCTATAAAAGGGTAATTGTTAGCTTCGACGTCACCTTCTTCATAAACACTCCTTATTACCAAAAATCCTCTCTTAAGAAGAATTTGAAAGAAGACTCTTTTGGCCAATTCTTGGATTTAATCTACTCGAATCATCTAACCCACCAAAGCCAACTAGTGACACTCTACCTGAAGTGAGCCTATGATACTACCTTATCCTATTCTGCCATTCACAAGAGAAAACTTGAACATAGGAAGAGATTTAGAAAAACCAAATAATCAAGGGGTGGTTTAATCACAGAGGCCAAAATTAAAGATGAGAGAATTTCACACTTGAGGTACCAAGAAAGTCAAAACCGGTTGTAGATTGGAGTATCCATGAACCTACCTCAAGACAAGATAATTATAAGTCACCCAACTCTTCTAACTTACTAGAAAACCAACTCAGTGATGTACACTCTATTCCATTTCTAGATTTGGTTCATATAATATTCTCCTAGATTTCATGCCTTTACCACATTGATAGAACAAAAATTCCTATAAATATCCACGAGACCTTAAAATTTTCAAAATGAAGAGAGGTGTTTATGGAAAAAATAAAGGACATTAGGGAAAAAAACGATAGTCACTACCAAAAGCAAAACGTACAAGTGGTTGTAAGTGGGTCTTTACGATATAAGCACAAAGTTGATAGGATAATAGATTGGTACAAAGCTCGTCTAGTTGTAAAAAAGTTTACACAATAATATGACTTGGTCCAAGTTCTCTTGTCACTAGTAGTAAATTTCGATTGGCCTCTTCAATAGCTAGACATAAAAATACTTTTTAAATGAAGAAATAGAATTCTACATGACGATGCCACCAAGATTCTGCAAAGAAGGTGAAAATATGATGTTTAAATTGAAAGTCATTGTATGGCCTCACACAATCACCCAAAGCATGGTTCGATAGATTTGCAAAAGCAATGAGAAAACAAGCATACGAGCAAGGACAATTAAATCACACAATGTTTTTCGGCACACTAATATGAGAGAAAAATAATATTGATAGTTTATGTTGATGACATAATCCTAATTAAAGACAACATGAAAAAAATTTAAAGACTAAAAAAAACATTAGCTACATGATTTGAAGTGAAGGACTTGGGACAAATACAATATACTTCTTAAGAATGAAGGTTGCAAAATCAAAGAAATTAGTGTTTCTCAATGAAAGTATGTCTTCTATCTTCTCACTGAGACTGAAATAATTGGGTGTAAACCTAATGATACTCCAATTAAGGCTGGAAAAAGATCAAAAGAGCTAGAAAATTCAATAGATAATGATAGATATCAAAGACTAGTGGGTCTTACACCATATGCAGTTGTGTGGTAAGCCAATCTTAAAGGAAGCTCATTTTAAAGGTGTTTACAAGATTCTATCACCTAGTAGAGGATTTTTTTCATCAAGAAAAGTGAGAAAAATGGGTTAGAAGTCTTTAACGATGCAAACAAGGCTAGTTCGATAGAAGATAAAAATCCACTACATGTTCATGTACGTTTATTTTTAGAAATTTGGAGACTTGAAGGAGTAACAAGCCAAACGTGGTTGCTAGAAACAATATTGAAGCCAAACTTAGGGCAATTGCACAAGAGATTTGTGAAGCACTATGGCTTAGAAACTCTTAAATGAACTCTAACTTAGTGTAAAGTCTCCAATTAAACCTTATTGTAATAACAAAGCAGCCATCAATATTTTCTTTAATCCAATTCAACATGACAGAACTAAACATATGATTGTGGATAGGCATTTTATTAAAAAAAAAGTTGAAGATGAGACTAAACATATTTATCAAAAGAACAAATAGTAGATATCTTTACCAAAAGACTTCCTCGACAAAATTTCAATGATTTCATTAGCAAGTTTAATATAATCAATATTTACGATCCAACTTGAAGGAGGTATTGAAATCTCAAATTAAAAGCTAAAATCCCAAATACATGGAGATATGATTCTAATTAATTATGTAAATAATTAGGGGTTTGATTAAGCTTAATTTAGGATATTCTATTAATTAGGAGGTTTTATTTTGTAATTATTAGGTTTGTATATTTTTTATGCTCTTTAATTATAAATGTATAATACACAATTATGTAAAGACATAAGAAATACAATTCAGTATATATCTTTTCCTCTAAACTATTTTGTAGCAATTCAATACCTCCTAATTCTTTCACCACCTCATTCCAATGCTCCAATACATATTACTAGTCATATAACCATGCACACACTTCAAATGGGATGGTATGATGCCTAAACGAGCCTTTTTAAGGCTTCTTTTGTTTTTTTGAATATATTGCAAAATGAATTTACTCAATCTCTTCAATTGTTATTTATTATAGGATTAAGTGCATCCCATAACCAATCAATGTGATCAGGTTTTATTAATAACCCCCCACACACAAAGTGCTATTTTTTTTCCTTGCACCTTTTCATTCTTGTTTTTCAGCCTTTTTCACTTTTTTTTCTTTTTTTCCTTTCTTTTGCTACTTCTTTTTCTTTACCTTTTATTTGTGTTAACACAAATTTTTTTCCTCTATTTTTTTTTGTATATAATGATATATTTTTTTATATTTAATTAAACATATGTATTTTTTTATAATTAAAAACATATACTTTTTTTGTTATAATTAAATATATGTATTTTTTTGTATAATTCATCCATTTATACTTAATGAAAAGTGAAAGTTATTCAAAAAAAACGTTATATCAAAGAAAAATCATATGTTGCATAATAGGAAAAAAAAAAATATGACATCGTATATACCATTTTAGAACAAATATATGTATCTGCTAAAAAAACACATGTCTCATTTGATAAAAAAGAACATATGTATCATTTACCAAAAAAGAATATATGTGCCGTTTACCCAAAAAAAACAAAGGTGGAGTGGGGGTTATTTTTTAAACAAGTTAAATAAAAGAGTCATAAAAAAAGTGAAGGATTTATTATACATGATCCTAAGAGGTTGAAAAAGTTTTTACTTTTCTACTTATTGTTCTATGGATCAACAGCTCGTTGGAGTCAAGTTTCTTTTAAAGTGGGGGAGAATGATGTAGCAATAAAGCACAATATGAATTTATAAGATTTTATGTTTATCCTTTACTTTGAACATTATAAGGCTGGCCCATTACTCTCTAAAATCTAAATAGACTATAAATAGGTTTTATTTCTATTCTATTGTTAGACTTTCATATTAAAATGATATTAATTGGCCTTGAGTATTGAGAACGTAATTATCTATTGTTTCGATCCCCTATTTCTTCATCTTCTTCCTCTTTCTTCTCTTTTTCTTCTTCAAAATAAATTATCCATGTCTTAAGCTCCCAACATCACTCATGCTCTTTGGGATTCATCCTACCATGAGGCAAATTTGGAAGTCTACTTGATGCAAGTGGGTCAATCCCCTTGCATACAATAGACATGACCCACTTGACGTGGCACGAAATTATTCGCTTTGGATTATAACTACAAGTTCAATGAGTCCTCACGATTTTACTTTTTGAGGTAATCACAAAACGCGTTTTGCCATGTAGAAAGTGTTCACCCCTTATAAACACATCACCACTTAGCTTCCTAAACAATGTAAGATATATACAGGCACACTGCATCATACACCTTCACTTAGGGAGTCTTTTGTCCTATTAAGAACGCAAGCTGGCCCAATTGGGTCATGGCTCTAATATCAACCGATGCAGGAGGGTCAATCCTTCTACGTACAGTAGGGAAGGACCTACTCCAAGTGGCACGAGATTGTCCGCTTTGGATTATAACTGCGAGTTCAGCAAACCCACGGCCATAACTCACCAATTCAGCGGACCCTCATGGCTTTACTATTGGGTAATCCCAAAAAGCGTCATGCTATTTAGAGAGTGATTACCCTTTATAAGCACATCAGCACTTAGTTTCATATTACTTTTCCTAAGTAATATGGAATAAGCAAACACACTGCATCATTATCCCTGGCACCAAGTCAATCTAGTGTTGGATATTTCTTAATGGAGGAGGTAGTTCATTAGGTAACTAATCAGGGGACAAGTCTTTGAACTTTTCTAGTAGTGACCATATTACTGGAGGATGGACTCCCTCAGCTTGGGTTACCTCCTTGATATGAATGCCAAAACAGATTGTTGACGTTTGATCTCCTGGTGTATTTCAGAACCAGAAGCAGCAAGTAACAATCCCTTCGTTTTAGTCTTATACTTGTTCTAAATCCTCTCTTTGACTTTCTTTCTCCTCTATTTATATTTTTTATCTCGCTGTCCTGCATCATTTTCTCTTTCAATGTATGAGATGGTAGCTAATATGTTTAGCTGATTGCACTTTGTTTCTATAACAAAAAGGCACTCATGAAGAAGAAGAAAAACTATGACCCTTAAAGACATCAGCCAGAGCAAGCAAAAAGTATACGTCGTCATATGTAAATTACATTCTATGCATTCAATACTAGTAAAAATTAGATTTACATCCGCGTATATAATATATTAAAAAATCCAGATCCAGGAATTTGGACTGTAAGTTAAAATTTGTATTTACTATTCAGATTTGGGTTTTTTAAGTTCTAACCATCTAAACCATCAGCAGATCCAATCCTACACATCCAAAAAAGAGTGCAGATAGATACCAATCTTGAGTAAAGAGCAAAAATGTGCAGGAACAATAACATTAAGAAACTACCAAAAAAACTCTAGAAAATATTTGTTCGCCACAATAATTGCAAGGACAAGGAGAATAGGATACCTCCCCAAAACATATGGAATGAACTTCACTGATGTCAGTCCATATAAATAGTTCCCCAGAGAGAAAGGAAGTAAAGGGCTCAAGCGAAGGAGAGTAACAACTCTGAAGCCATTTTCTCCGATAGCTTTGTCTATGGCGAGGAATTTTTTGTTACCTTCAACAAGCTTAAGAATGCGCTCACGAGCAAAATACCTAGCAATTAGGAAGGCAACACTTGCAGCCAACTGAAAAGGGAAAGAAACATGAGAAACAAATCAACCAAATAAGTATGAATACATTATTTGACTATAAATCAAAATTTGACTCACTGTTCCACTGATGGATACTATGATAGTGCCAATAACAGAACCGAAAAGAAGACCAGCTGACATTGTTAGTGGAATGGCTGGAATTGCAAGGATCTACGAGAAAACAAGTTCAAGGTGACATAGGAAAGGGCTTCAGTTAATGTGAGTTAGGGGGGGAAATAAAAACAGAAACAATAAAGAAAATATATGCAATGTTCAATATTGCTGTACAAAGAAAAACATAGGAAAGTTGAAAGAATCAGACGTATAATCCATGGAAAACGAGCTTGGTTTTTAATACTTCATTAGAATGAATGGAAACATTTAAGTATGGTATGCTTAGTAGCATAAAGCATTGGAGAAAATCCATGTAAAGTAAGCAATGGTAAACACTTCAGATGAATCTAGGGAAGAAAGTAAACATTAAAATATTGAATCCCCCACCCCAATAAATTTAAAAGAAGTAAACATTAAAATATTGAAGGAACAAGTATCAAATGCATACTTCCAATCCGGCGTAAACTGCAACAAACAAGGCATATCCAGCAGGTCCATAACCTGTTGACCAAAAGCCATATGAAATCAATTCTAGCAAGTATGCTGGAAGCCCGGAACTTGGAAGGTAACTTTAGAAAGGGGGAGCGTGATTATGGAATTTATTTTGTTCTCATCTAAAGAAATCCTTAACACATTGCTTAAAAGTGTTTAGATGACGAACATAATAATCCGAGGCTGCAAATCTACAATATTAGACTAAGTTTGAGAGGCTTTCAAAAACTAGTGACCTAGCATCAGAAGTCAACATTTATTGTTGGTGACGTTTAGAAAGAACGCCAATCAGAATCACTCTGGTTACAGTCAGACAAACTTGAGCAGATTTCCATTTCATATAAAACTATCCGCAAGGTATCTCAAGAAAACTCTTAAAGACAGCTCCTGTCAAATTCGCTTGCTTCGGAATTGAAATAACCACAATAACCTATACGTATAATTTTAATCTAAATAAAATCAAAGGCCTTATCTTTCTTTCTGATATTTCTGTTTGTGTGCTCTTTTCCTCCTTTCAAGAAAACAATTGTAAAAGAAATAAAAAATAAAATCCAATAGGCGACTACTAATCAACAGCATCTCCCACGCAAATGTATACCTTTTTATAAAGAAAGGGACTCTGGCGTCGCCAATCCCAATAAAAATTACCTTCAACGAAGTTGGAAAACTGATTCAAGAAGGCACTCTGGTCCTTATATAATAATCTTAATTTAAGTATAAGCAAGTGAAAGGCCTTATCTTTCTTTGTTGAATACAACTGTTAAAAAAATTATCGAATTCGCGACTACTAATCAGCAGTATCTTGCACGCAAAGATGGCATAGAACCGTGAGAGGCTGGATAAAAATTACCTTCAATGAAAGTGGAAAACTCATTCAAGAAAGCACTGATCTGATCCTTATAGACATAACCAACGGTCCCAAAACCACCAACAATACCGACCAGCAAGAGACCTGCCAAAACGGTACCCTTGACGGCGCTCTCGCTCTCCAAGGAGTCGTGATCAGCGGCATCTCCAGAAGTCTTTTCGGCGGGGTCGTCGCTCTTGGGGCTATTGAAGCGCCACTTGAGGCTCTGAGGTGGACTGTTGGGAGTAGTGCCCTTCTGGAGGCTCTGCTTCTTGGTTTGCTTGAGAGAGGAACATGGGATCAATATATGAAAGCGCTTGTTGTTTCTGAAGCTGAACAAGAATGACGATAGCGGAGAGATTGAGTAGAACGACACTGACGGTGGAGGCCCCAGGCTGAGCAGAGTGCGCATTTTAACCAGCGCTCCTCTTAAGATAAGACTATCACTGTCTTTCTTTGCCTTTCGTTTGTGTTTTTATTTTTTTAATGTATAACTCGTTCGCTTATTTTAGAATGGACCAAACGGTACTGTAACTGTGTGGTGCTGAAAGTTGTGGATGGTGCAAGGCAAGCCAACGAAACTAATGGTCCGTTTAGTATATAATTTAAAATAAATTTTATTTTCAAAAATAAAATTAAATAAATACAAAATGGTACCTTTTTAACTTATAATAATAAAAATAATATAAAAAAATTTAATAAAATAACGAAAATACATATTTAGTATATATAACTTATAAGTATTATGTATTAAGAAATTTTTTTACATAAATCAAATTCTTCATTTATTATTTTATATGAATGCATTGATTTAAATAAAAAAGATTTATTTAAATGAAAACTAATTATATATTCTTGCAATCAACAACCTATATCATATAACCCTAGTTCATACGATACTTTTTTCACGTAAAGTTTTCAAAAACATTTGAAAAAACCATAGGGCCAAATTAATTTAAAAGTTATTTTTGTACTTAATAATAAAAAATATTTTAAAAAATAAAAATGTTGGCCAATGTTTTTAAGTTGTTATTTTTTAAAATATATTATTTTAAAGACTTAATTATTTTATTGGTCCAAAATTGTAGCTAAATTTATACTTAAGTTTCAAATTTTTAAATTTTGTAATTTCAACTTCAACTTTTTATAAAAATACACATAAGTCTTAAATTGGGTACTAAAATGCTTATTTTTTGATCAAAATTTTTAGGATCTATGCATGAATTTTTAAAATTTTGGAAATAAATTGTAGTATTTAAAAGTTTAGAAATTTATGTGTGAAATTTTAAAAGTTAATAAAATAAATTATATAATTTAAAAGTTTGAGAAATTAAGTGTAAATTAAATTAAAATTTAAAGACAAATATAATTTAATAAAATTTAAAAAATAAAAAAGTGATAATACTTTTTCTCATCATTTTTTTTTTTTCTGATAAAAGGTTAATATTCCATTAATTCTAAATCAAAAAATATAAAATAAAATAAAAAAATTATGTTTTCAAACACCAAACTATATCAATACAACACTGAGAAACTAATACAAATTTTGATAACCTAGTAAGGTCATTATGTTTGGTGATATTATATCAACAAAGTATTGAGATTTCTTATGTTGCTCAGCAAAGAAAACCTCCAAATCTAATAATGATTTGTTTGAATAGATACATCCATAAATTCTAAAATCGAAGAAAACCTTTGAAAATTTTTCATATTTTTCAATTCCACACAACTATATTCAAATAAAGAGAAAATACAAATCGACAAAACATGACGACAAGTAAGAAATTACAAACATTGCAATCATTGAACAAAAGACAATAACAGATCCAACAAATCTAAAAATTAAATTATAGAATTAGTTAGGTTTTATTAAACTTAATACTAATAGAAAATTTTGATATAAAAAATAATATAAACACATTTCTAACGAACATGTCCTTTTCACTACAAACAAGGCCTAGCAAACCAACTAAAGTCTTTTAGTCGACTCTCAAAACTAACTTTCTAACATAATGCAGCAAAAAACCTAACTTTAAACTTGATCAGAAATCACATTTTTGATAGTGAAGTTTCAATGACAGATAAGAAAGAGGTATATTATCATATTTTTAAGAAATAATTAAAAACATGAACCATGAAACTTTTCGATTTTTTGTAAGTTTGATTTGGACTTTTGTTGCTATTTGTAAATGTCATTGCAACTTTTAGTTTGTTTTGTTTTTATTTATTTATTTTTTTGCTTTTACATTTTTTTTTACTTTTTAATAATAAAAAAATAGATAATATTTTACGACTTAAATTATTATTGCCACAATTATTCTTCAATATATAACAATTTTAAATTAATATATAATTAATTTATATTTATTAAGTATTTAATTGATAATAGTTTTAACATATGAATAAAATTAACAAATCTATATCTACTCTAAATGAATGAGTTTGGCTTTAAATAGTAAAAAGTCCAAACTACCCCTAATACAAATACTTTGACAATAATACTCTTAATATCTTATATAACTACTACATACAATTACTAAAATACCCACATTATTATTAAAAAAATTTACTAAAACAAAATTCATCAGTTATTATAAAAAAAAAAAACTAAACGTTTAAAAAATTTATCAGTTATTATTACTAAAACAAAAACGGACAACTTTAATGGTAACAGTTATTATTTGATTTGTTTAAACTATTTATTTAAACTATTTGTACTAAGAACAATTTTTTTTAACATTTAATTTGAATTACGTTATAAACGATCAGATATAACGTTACAATTTTTTATATATTTTACTGAGAGAATCTGATACAACGTTTTGCTTTTAACTTGAGTTATAATTCCACTTAAATATTAATAATAAAATAATATAACGCTGCTTAAAAAAAAACTAGGAAATACATATATCTATATAATAATGACAGCAGTTAACAATAATATGTTAAGATTGCCATAATTTTACTAAAATAAAATTCATCAATTATTATACAAAAAAAAATTAAACGTTTACAAAATCAATCAATTATTATTATTAAAACAAAATTCATCAGTTATTATACAAAAAAAAAAAAAACTAAATGTTTACAAAATTCTTCAGTTATTATTACTAAAATAAAAACCGACAACATTAATGGTAACATTTTTATATAAATTTTATTATTAACAAATTGCACAAGATGAAAGCCTAAAAAGACAATTAATTATTATGTAACGAATAAGAAATTAAATGTAACACACACAATTAATTATACGTAATGCAGGCAATTAATTATTATGCAACGAATAATAAACTAAACGCAATGCATTATCTACCCATGCGTTAATTATCTAAACAAAATACATCAATTATACCCCACAAAAAATAAGCGGTAACATTAATGGTAACAGTTTTGTTGCATAAAAAACTACAAAGAAAAAAGTATTTTATTACTATGTAACGAAGAAAAAAGTATACGTAACGAATGATATAATTTATCAAATTTTTTGTCATTAATACTATAATAAATACTAATTGATTATGTGTGTGTGTATATATGTTTTCTTTCTATTCTCGTATTAACAGAGTCGAAAGTGTTTCAATTCATCTACTTTTAATTCCTAAACTTCTTATTATTCTTTTCATAGATAAAGCTCCATCTACAATTATTCGAATTTAAAAAACAGTTAACAATATATACTTAAAACTAACTTTACTTTCATCATACTAATGAGATTACTATAAATTTTCTTTATATTTTCTTCATTTTACAAGAATTTTAGATTTTATTTTAAAAAACATATTCATGTTAAATTAGATTTAAACATCTGAACTTTATATTAACTAAAAAAAATAAAGCAAATTCAAAGAACTAATAAATTGCTAAAACTGTCTTTCGTAAAAAAATTAAAATTTTAGATAAAACGTATAAAGAATATACTTGAGAGTACAAGTGACTAAACTCAGGTAAAAAAAATAAGTAAGAATAATTATTTAAATTATTAAAAAATATTATAAATTAATTTTATTACGATATTGCAAGGTTCATATTATACTTTTGAGGGAATTATTATTAGAATGCAAAACAGAAATGAATCATGATACAAAACATGTAAAAAATATTCAAAATCAATTATAAGAAAGAAGAATTATACAGAGTGCCCAAAATGTAACTCTAAAAATTCAGAATTTAAAAATAAGTATACTTTCTAATCATATAAATTAAATCAAATTGAATATAATCTATAATTTATTGAAACGTTTGGTATTAAATTTTGGATGAAACATTTGGTATGAATTTTTTTTTCCATGCTTCATAAAAAATTTAAAATTGTATAAAGCATGAGTATATTATAATAAATAATATATTGAAACGTTTGGTATTAAATTTTGGATGGAACGTTTGGTATTAATTGTTTTCAAACTTCACAAAGAATTTAAAATTTTTAATGACATGTTTTATGCAAAATTGAAAATATTAATCTACTGAAACTTTTTGTATTAAATTTTGTATGAAATATTTTAAAATTATATTAATTTTTTTATAAGTGAAAATTATATTAAAGAAATTAACTCTTGTTACTTATTCCTTCATTTGGTATTTATGTGTATATGTATGTGTATCTTCTTCACTTTGAAATGTATCATGTTCTTTTCTTAAAGTTTTTTTTTTCCTCCTTATTCTATCATTTCTTTCTTATCATTTTTCTATTTTTAGATTCAAGTATTCAAAGAATTATTTAACAATAAAATTTATTTATTATAAAAAATATAGCAAATTTTTTGCAATAAAATTCTTTATTTTTGATATTTAAACATGTATATGTTGAAGCTTGTAGTTAGAGATGACTTCAATTCTATATTAGTAACATTGTTTGAAGCAACAGAAAATCTGACTTAAGGTAATATGTTAGATTTTCATCAAGTCAATGGAATTGGTAAAAAATATTAAAAATTTATATAAGAAATTAGTTATTTAAATGGAAAATTGTAAAATATGTTTCAGGAAAAAGAAGGGAGCAAAAATTTCAAAAATTTGGTATTGCAGCAAAACAAAAAATTCAAATTTTTAATGAAATTATATAGAAAATCAATAGAAAATGGAAAAACTTTAGTTGTTGCAGACAAAATTGAGCCAGTAGGTGAAGAAAAAAAAACAAATATTCTTCATATGAATGATTACGAAGATGAAGTAGAAAATATCCCCAATAAAAAGATTAAAATGGAGAAAGATTAAGCTTTTCTTTTAAAATTGTAACTAATGGAATATTATATGTATTTTTTTTAATCTTTTTTAAAATTATAAACTTATGGTTGTTTAAATTTAATAAACAAATATTTTATTTATTATCAAACAAGCTTGATATATATATATATACACACACACGTTTAAAATATACGTCTTTAAATATCATAAAGACTTTATTTATTCAATAAGACATTTCATAATGTTTTAATATCTCTTGACAATTGTAAATAAGTGACTACAACAAACAACAAATTATTAAGAATAAAACTTAATTTCTACCACAACAAAATTAAAATTATTAATATAAAATAATATCAATAAAATAATTTATTAAAAAAATAACACCATGTGCATTAGCACGTGCTTAAATACAATTATTTTAAACACAGGATAATCTAAATCAATAATGTGGATGTTATTATATTTTAAAATTTAAATTTAATGAACAACTATTAAAATTAAGAAAAAAAAATTAAATCAAATAAAAGTATATATTCATGTAAATGAACTCAAATTAATTATTAAAAATTATTAGTTAAAAATGTTAAAATTATTCACCATAGAATACGTAAAATACCAAATTCTTAGAAAGCATATAAATTATACCATTCAAAACAAATCTATAATTCATCATCGCTATTTTAATGAGTTTCCAACTTTATCATATTTAAGTTTTAAAACTTAAAAAATAAATATTTTTCTTTAATAATTTGATTATATGTGTTAGAGTGCATTTTGGAGGGGAAAAAACAAATTGAGGTCAAATTGAAATTTATTAAATAAGTTTTTAGGGAAACAATATAACATAAGTTTTTTCAATAATAATATTCTAATATAAACATATCGTTTGTAATTTTTATATATGTGAGGGTTATCTTAAAATAAATATAATAAAAATGAATTATGTTAGCCTATTTTTCAAGCTTTTATTGTATTTATCCTTAACTACTTATTTTTTTATTTGTAATTACTTCTTTAACTTTAATAATTTATTAATTTAAATATTACGTAGAATTTCAATTTTTATAAAATATGAATAAATTGTTTAATTTTTAAATTATATTATATTATTAATTTAAAGAAAAAAAATTAAAAATAATTTAGACAAACGCCTTAAAAAATATGTTTTTTGTTTTAAATTGTTAATATCATTTTATAAAAACAATGGCTAAATTGCCTATTGTTTTTTGAAATTATTATAAATAATTTTTGACAATTTTTCTAAGTTAATCGGCCAAACGTGTTTTCAATCTTTTTTAAGAGTTACAGTCAAATGCAAAATAACTAATATCTAGAAAATAATTATTGAATTTAATAAAAAAAAAAAAACCTTAACTTAAACTTGGAAAATTTAAATACAAATCAATATTAAAATATTTTTCATATCGTATCATGCATTTTAAAATTTTATTTTTGAATCATAAACCATACAAATTTGGGGTGGATATGTTTAATTTAAAACTGACCCTTTTTAGTCAAATTAGACTGAACCTTATATTAAAATTAATTTTTCGATCGATTTCTGTACGCTGTTATTGAAAATCAAATAATTTTGGTTTTATTTGAATAACACAATACAAAATCAAATCGACCAATCTAGGTTTTTTTTTATTTTTTATATTTAATAGTAAACAACATTTTTCAAGCTTTAAAATTTTTCGCAACATAATATAATATTTAAAGTTTTAAAATTAATGACCATTCTTTTATCTTTTCTACATTTTTCAGCTTCCTTTTATACTAAAAAAGTTGGACTCGAGTGGGGTGAATTGCTAGAAATATTTTCTAAATATGGTTTTTGTGATTCTATATTCTCACCACGTTTTCGCATTTTATGTTGTGATATAAAAGTTGGTAATGAAACAGTTAAAACTTTTCTTATATTTGATACATATATGGTTTCACCTTCTAAGATTATTAAACTTATTTTGTCTAAGTATTGAATAAAATGTTGATAAAGATTTAAAAAATTATTTCCTAATAACATGTTAGCTCCAATTTTCTGTTGATATATTGTAAGTATATGAAATATTTCTTCTCATATTAATATATCTGTATCTTTTAAAATTTTATTAAGATTTCTTGTAGTATTATTAGTTATCCTAACTATTAATTCTTTTGGTGATTGTTTCTAAAGTTCATGAAAATACATATTTACTAGTTACATACATACTCGCACCTGTATTTATATATGCATGTAAATGATAATTATTATATCCTTTAAATTTTAATCATATTTTTATATAGGTGCTATTTGGATTTGTTATACTTAATAACTCATTTATTATTCATAATCAAATTCTGAATCAGAATCAGATGTTTCTAAGTATGTTATTTATTCTTCAGTTTCTTCTAATTGATAAATACTGCACGTATCATTTATATCAGATTATTCTATAGGTTCTAATTTCATTCTAAAAGCTTATTCTAAAATTTTTACCTTTTGTGAAAATTTCCTTTGAAATTCTCTTTTATGTTGAAGTCTATTAGGACATTCGTTTGCGTAATGACCTTCTTCATTACATATCTAACATCCACATTTTTTCTTTCCAGATGAACAATAATTTTTATTTTTTGGTATATTAAATTTTTTTCTTCTGAAATATTTTTTTATAAGGTTCTCTATTATATCGTCTTTTGTATTTTTGAAATTTTTATTTTCTAACTTTATATTTTCTAATTTTTTTATACTTTTTTTGTTTCTTATATTCATTATAAAGGTTTATAGTGCATCCATATTTTCTTTGCATTATAAAGTCTTTAGTATCACAACAAATTTTATTATTTTCTCTAATTTGTTTATATTTTTTTTTCTTGACATTTTAGAATTATCCAGTTTTTAAGGCTTCTAATTCTTCTTCTAATATATAAGATATATTTTCTCTATTATTATTCCATCTTTCAGTCATTATTTTATGTAATATTTTAGGTAATTTTTGAAAAAATATTTTTTTATAAGTTTATTGCATAGAGGGTGGTAGTTTGTGAAAATACATTTCGTATTCACATATAAACGAGTATATATAGCACATATTACATATTTTTATATTAGCTAAATGCCATTTGGCTTCATTTATTTCGTTTTCACTAGATTCAGTAATACGTCTATCTTTATTTTCTCCAATAATTTATTTATATATTTCATTTACTACAGTTTCTAAATATTTTCTACCTATAGATGCATTCCCTATCATTAATAAATGTTGTATTTCTGTTAAATTTGTAAACTAAATTATTACATTTTTTGTCATTTTGTGAGTTACTAATATTCTCCATGTGGAATGGTTTGTTTGTGTGTTCGTAAAAGTTTGTATGATTACACTTATTCTATTAGCTAATTCATCTAATACTTTTATTTTATCTCTTACACAATCTAGGTTTAGAATATCAGATTTATAGCTTTCATGTGGTTTTTATACTTCCATTTATATTTTGATTTACTTCTGACTTTATTTCTTGTAATTTTGATTTTAACATTCTCTAATCCCCTATTACTTCATGTATCAGTAAATTTTTTATTTCTTTAATCTCATGTTTTAATTATTTTATCACTTATTATTCTTCTCATTCAGGTTTACTAACTTTTGCATTATTTTTAATAAATTTTATTCTAAAAATGCTACTTCTTTTACATGGTATTAGATTTTTTTCTTTAATATCTAATTTTCATTATTTTAATATTTTAAAATCTGTCATTACTTTTTGGTATTACTTTTACTATTTTTGAAAGGTTTTTTTTTATTTATATAAACTCATTATGTCCGTATATTGAACTATTATGACTATTGGTTAATGAATATTGATAACTCTAATTTATTAGAGTATTATTAGCTTTTATTCATAAATAATTGTTTGTTCTTTTGAGAATGTTTGCACATTATATTCATTTATACAATATTTGTGGACTTTGTGATTTAAGTAAATTCTTTGATAATAAATTCAAAATAATTATGAAATCTGCCAAAAAGAATTATATTTTGATGTGCACTCATTAGATTTTCATTGCCCTTGCAGGAGATAAAGAAAACAACAAAGAAAATGCAAGAATGCAGCTTTGCTGCAGTTTTGCAACATCATTGCTGCAGCAAAATTACATCAGGAAAACAGATTATAAAACAGAGGCTGATTTAGAAATAAAAATTCAAGAGCTGATTTGGACTCTCAACAAAAGGACAATTTTGGGTTTTTATTAACTCACCTTTTTAGGGATAATATTGGAAATTAACACACCAAAAATTATCTCCAATTAAACCTAAAGTTAAATGACAAAAATAGGGGCTGATATATAATAAAACTGGCGGCAGCAAACAGAATAATTCTGGGCAGCAAATAAATAGATATAAATAGCAGAATTCTGGACAGATTTGTGAGACCAGAGGAGGAGAGGAATAAGCAAAATTCTGGACAGAAACAGGTGACATCAAGAGGAGAAAAATACACAGCAGCGACAACACTAAATCTGGGCAGATTTGGTGCAGCAAAAGGAGAGGCAAAACAGAGCATCAAGGGGGATTTGGAAAGAAACCAATTGAAGGCTTGATTTACAAGAATAATCATTGAAAAAAGCAAGAGAGATTTAGGGATTTGAAATCCAATTGATTAAGATTCAATAAAAGGGGTTTTTATTAATTTTTTCCTTCTTCTATTCTTCTTTTATTGTTTTTCAAATTTCTATAACTCTATGGATCTAATGTTGAATATAAATGATTTAATATTTGATTTCATAAATATGCTTGGCTAAATTTTCATTCAGTTAGGGTTATGGATGTGCAAGTGTATGTAGACTTTATGCTTTAATTTTAAAAAACTTGTGCTTTGCTTGACAAAGGGTGCTAGTTATTCTATGCTTAATTTATTAATTTATTCTTATTGATTGCTTGATCAACAATTGATAGGATAGTAAACTGAAATTGAATCTGGAAAGGTTAATTTAAGTTGGATGAAGCTAGAATAGTGTGAAGGAATTAATATAGGAATATATAATTATCTCACATAACTCAAAAGAATTTGTGCATGAACGTTGTTCTTAGATTTAGTTTTGCATAGGAATATGTTTCAATGAGTCATAGAATATATAAACATTGCAGATTCGGAAGAATCCTTTGTAATTTTTTGCAATTCTAGTTACTGGTATACTTTGCTGCAGCAAAGCAGTTTGTCTACATCACTTGTCACATTCGCAATCTTAACTGATTTATCTACTTGCGATTCTTGATATCTTTCTCGTTAAACTTTGTTTCAGTATTTTCACTCTCGTCCTCTCGTATTATTTATTTTATTTTATTTTAATAAATAAAAACACCAAATATTGATTTTAATAGTTAATTTTTACGAAATTTTCTAGTATTTCAATCTTCGTGGGAACGATATTTCTTATCATTATATTACTTGTTTGCGACACGTGCACTTGCGTAAAATCTTATATACCATTGTGAGCAACAAATATCTTACTATATATTGTATTGAAAATAGATAATTTTCTTATTTCATTAAATTTTCTATCTCAAATTTATACGCTAAACTTATTACTTAATTTAGATTTTTGTAATTAATGCTTACAGCAAATTTAAGGTGTATTGTGAATATTAATTTATGATATCCTAAATTTTTATGAATCATTCATAACAAAGCATATTTTCTATTTATTATCCTGTTATTTAATAATGCTAGTTTTATAGGTGTATCAATCCATTCTCTGAAGTATGCTTTAGAATTTGTATTTCTCTAAGGTGGATATATCTTATTTTTTCTTTATATTTTTGTAAAATTTTTGATAATTTATTAATAATTATTTTTTATCAATTAATGGTATATTAAATCTTTCATTTGCAT
This sequence comes from Elaeagnus macrophylla, assembly GCA_029378325.1. Taxonomy (NCBI): domain Eukaryota; kingdom Viridiplantae; phylum Streptophyta; class Magnoliopsida; order Rosales; family Elaeagnaceae; genus Elaeagnus; species Elaeagnus macrophylla. Next base: position 16,877,377 of record CM055650.1, on the reverse strand, counting down.
TTGTCATGGTTATACTTATTTCTTTATTACTTATATCATAATAAATTATATATTCTTTATGAAACATCTTTCTTATTTTTGAAAAAAATGATTCTTTAAATCCATCACCTTCTTTAAGGATTAATTTTGATATTTGAATTTCTTCAAATTTATTTTTACTAAATATCATTTATTGAGAAAAATATCCTAAAATATCTTGTGTCTTTATTTCCATTATTTCTTGATTTTTCGTTTGATTTTCTATGATTTATGTCATAATATATTTTTATATTTATGTAAGAATTATATTCAAATTTAAATTGTATGTAAATATTATATTTGAATATTTAAATTTAAAATATTTAAGTGTTAAAAATATTATTTATTTTTTATTAAAATACAATCGTTTTGTTATTTCAAATGGAAAATTTAGTTTTTTCTCTTTTATGTGCTTAGATAATTAATACTGTCTAATCCGTTGGTTTTATGATTGTTCTGCTCAGCTCGTTTAGCCCGTTGGTTTTATGATATTCCTGCTCAGCTAGTCTAGCTTGTTGGTTTTAAATCATCCTGCTCAGCTTGTCTAGGTCATCAACTTTGTTGGTATCAATGGTAGATTTAAAATTTATATCTAAAAGGGCATTACATATGCAATAAAAATAATATTTAATACTTTTTAATAATTAATTATTTTTAATTAAAAATATATATTATATTTATTTTATTTTAGTGAATTTATGTGCAAATTATTAAGTTTTTATTGAGTTATTGAATATTAAATCTAAAATTTAAAATTCAAGCGGAGCACGATATTATTTTGTATATATAATTATCTATAATTTCATAAATATTACACCTAAAATTTTATTTGTTGAAAATTGAGTTAGAGCACGTGCTTCTCTTCAACTGTGTATAGATCCGCCCTGGTATCATGGTTGTTAAGCTCTTCCAGCTCACCTATCCGTTGGATCATTCATTGTCTCCTTTGCCCATTTTGCTCGCCAAGTCACTTCCAAGAATAAGTTCATAAATTGTTCCGAGGATTACACAGACTTGTATCCTTAATTTTTTTTTTATCATCTGTACACTTTTCTCTTATATCAAACAAACGCCTGCCTATTCCTTATATCCAATATCATTTTTTAAAGGTCACATTATAGATTGTCGGATCAATTAAGTTATTTTAAATGTAATAAAATATAAAAATAAATTAAATATTAATTTAAATAAATTTTAAAATAAAATATAATATGAGTTAATTAAATATATTTTATTAATTAATTTTGTAAATTGTTATTAGAATAAGATAAAAATTACTTTAAAATTGAAAAAATTAAATTAAATAAAAAAATTAAATTTAAAATCATATTATTCGTTTTTGTGTTATTATTTTTTAAGGATTAAACTGTTAAAAAAATAATAAATAAATTAAATTGGTATGACATAATTTCATAAATAAAATAAACAAAAGAAAAAAAGAGTCTCACGCACTGCCGGAGAGAGAGAGAGGTGGAACCACAGAAAGAGCTTGGATCTGAGAAAATTCCAACTCCCGTTCCCTCCACAGTCCACCCCCTGCTTCTTACCGATTTCACCTGCTTCGTTAATCTTTCATACAAAATCCATACTCCCTCAATTTCCAATTGCCGCAGAAGCATACAGACACCAGCATAGGAACAGGTGAAATAAAATTAAATCCAAAGGTACCAAACCTGTATTTTTAACAATACAGCATCCAATTCCCCAATTAAGATCTCAATAAAGATGTCGCTCAACATGAAAACCCTAACCCAAGCCCTAGCTAAGGCCTCCGCTGTTATCGAGAAGACGGTGCAAACCACTGTGCAAGAGGTCACGGGGCCCAAGCCCCTCCTGGACTACGAACTCCTCGATCAGATCGGTTCCGCCGGTCCCGGTCTCGCATGGAAGCTTTATTCGGCCAAACCAGTGAGGGAGTCTTCCCGCACCCACCAGTACCCAACCGTCTGCGTTTGGGTTCTTGACAAGAAGGCCCTCTCCGAAGCCCGCACCCGAGCCGGTCTATCTAAGGCAGCCGAGGATGCTTTTTTTGATATCATTCGCGCCGATGGTACCCGTCTCGTCAAGTTGAGACACCCTGGAGTTGTACACGTCGTTCAGGCACTTGACGAGAATAAGAATGCTATGGCCATGGTAACTGAGCCATTGTTCGCATCCGTTGCCAATGTTCTCGGAAATGTAGACAATGTCGCTAAAGTGCCCAAAGATCTTAAGGGGATCGTAAGCGGCTCCCTCTTGTGGACTAATTTGTTTTTGGTTTGGTTTATATGAGTTGCTGCATGCCCAGAATTCCTTCCGGACTTGTAATTTTGTTGATGCCCCGTACAGTTTAATTGCTTGCATGTGATATCATTTGATATAGAACTTACAAATTATCCTGTACTTTGAAGTGTATTATCTTATTTCCTTATTTTTTTAATCGTCATTATCTAATTTCCATACTGTTATCAAAACTGTAATCTACTCGAGCCATTTTTCATTTTATTTTTTTCTTGTGTAATTTTACCATACGTGGATAGTTTAGTTGTGTAGTTAATTTTTTTTTTTTTTCATTCCTTGACATGGAAGCTAAGATTTGTTATGACGCCTATTTAGAAATTCTATTAAAATGTTTCTGGTTTAGCCGGTTAAAGAAGAATTGCAACATAACTGGATTTTATCGGGATCAGCTCTGATAGTATAAAAAGATTTTATTTCGGCTTATCTTCCATCTTAATTTTTCCAATGTTTTGGCAGTTCTTTCATTTTATACATGGAAATTAAGCTTTTGATTTCTGCTGAACCGGCTATGATATTGTGATTACTGCTACCATATATTTTGTATCTTCAGGTCTATGACATTCATAATTTTTTGAAAGAACTTTTGGTTTGCAGGAAATGGGATTATTGGAGGTGAAGCATGGTTTGCTCCAATTAGCAGAATCTTTGGACTTTCTTCACAATAATGCACGACTCATACATCGTGCAATATCACCTGAGGTTATAACCATTTACCTTTGTTTTCTAATTATTTTCATAACTGGTGGAGTTTAAAGTTTTGCAAAGTGCATGAACTGTTACCTTCCCCCTCCACATTTGTTTTCTTCTCCTATGCTTTTCTCAGGGAAATAATACTGTTCAGTTACAATCCATCTCAAGTTCAAAGGATTTGGTGAACAAGATCCAGTTTTTTTTTTTTTATAAATATATTCTTTCTGAGAATGGAGATCAAATTCGCTATTGCTGATAGTGCTGACTTTCTTTTAAAGCTGCCTTTTTTCTATACCCATCATCTTAGTAGAAATTTAACAAAAAACTCATGAGATGCTTATTTTCATAGTATTATGCTTCCCTTAATGCAGGATTTTTCTCCTCATCCATATGTTTAAATCAAGTTTACGAGATGTCTTTTTGGTCAATCACTTGTCTGTTTGCAGTTAAAATTTAGGGTTCATGACATTGAATGGGACTGTAAGTAAAAATATATTTATTATGCAGAATGTCTTTATCACATCAAATGGAGCTTGGAAGCTTGGGGGATTTGGTTTTGCAATCTCCGTGGATCAAGCTACAGGACATATGGCTAATGTTTCAGCTTTCAACTATGCTGTGAGTGAAAGCCTTCAATGAGATTTTAAATAAATATATATTTTTACTAGTCTGTTAGTTTTTGCAAACCATTCTCTATCTTCAATGTTGATTGTGATTTGTTAGTTAGATCTTAGGGTAAAGGGTGTAGGAGCCTTGTAGCTTGTACAAATGGAGTACAAAAGTCCAATTGCTTTTTAGTGGACTACATAAGTCTTGTTGTTTTTATAAAATGAACACTGAAGTCCTATTTTGAACTTTGATTGAGAAATTGGGTAAGATTCTGTTATGTACCAGTCATGCAAACAAGTTTATATGGTTATTTATAGTTTTTTACCATCTCCCTAATAACCTAAGTAAAATTGTTATTTTAGAAATATTCTTACAAATTTGGCATGATCATCAAATAACAGAATCTAGCTCAATTTCTTGGTTAACAATAGGGCCTATATGGTCACTAAAAAGCTACAGGACTTATGTGCTCCACTAGTATAAACTACAAGACGATTGGCGCCCTTCACCCTAGATCTTAATTTTTTTTTTGGAAGTCAAAAGGAGAAATAATCCTTAATCATAATCAATACAAAACAAGTAATCCAAGCCTAGAGCCTGTTTGATAAGGACAGGTGCACACAAAGAAATTGGTAACTGGATCCAAAGATCTAAAATTTGCTCATATAGCCAAATTGAATGTTGGAAAATTAGCACTACGAGTACAGAAACTGATTGTGCCTGTTGGAGGAGTCCCCGTGTAGTGTTTAACGTTATCTACAATGAAGCCCAATTGGGATCTGTCTCTTCCTGCAACAGATATTGTTATAAATAATAGCAAGAGAATAACTCGTGGCTAGTTTTGCAAGGGGTTCTATTTTCAAGTTTAATTCTTGTATTTGAAACTAGTAATTTGCTTTTCTAATTCATTTATTAAAGAACACAAAAATTCAAAAATTTATGTTTTCTAATGTACGAAAACAAAATGCAAAAATGGAGTCATGGTCTTTGTGAAAAGATGGCATCTTAGAGTAGAATATGAAAGTAGAATATGAATTTTTATGAAATCTGAAAATAGAAAACAAGTTTTGAATTTTTTTTCATGTTCCAAATTTAGGCTAGAAAATGGAACTCTTTTCCAATTATAAAGAAAAACTGAAAATACAATTAGTTAGCAAAAAACCCTATATTCAAAAACTTTCATTTGATTATAGGAAAAAAAAAGTGTTATGAAAATGAGCCCTAGTTAATTCTAGTTTTTGTAATTTTCATGTCAAGAGCCAAATCTGCTCCTTTCCATTTCGTAAGCTCTTAATTAATTTTCTAGGATTTGCATTTTAAATGTGGTTATCTTTGACCATCCTTTTTTTTGGAACAAACAACTATCCTTTTTCTTTCTCTCCTTTTTTTTCTGTGGCAACAACTAAAATTTTCTTTTCCTTTTCTTTTGCACGTGATTTGATTACTTATGTTGGAATATGGTTTGCATATTTGTGAAATTGTGATGCTTTATTCTACCAATATTGAGCTCTGAATTATCTCCCAATCATGCATCTAAGATGGAGCAATCTGTAGCTGTCGTGATCTGATCTTCTGCAGATTTACAGGAATATGACGTTGAGGACTCTGTACTACCTCTCCAGCCATCACTTAATTACACTGCTCCTGAACTTGTTAGGAGTAAAACACCATTTGCTGGATGTTCTTCGGATGTATTCAGTTATGGATGTCTTGCGTACCACTTGATTGCTCACAAGTCTTTGTTTGACTGCCACAACAATCTCAAGATGGTATGTTGAATGCTTCTAGTTCTTATCATACTTTGTTTTCGAGTTAATACGTGAGATGACTTATTTTTTGGAAAGTGACTACTTGTGTTCTGACTGTAGTATTAATTGTTGCGTTCTCCTTCTTGTAGTACATGAACACCTTGAATTACTTATCAAATGAAGTTTTCTCCTCTATTCCACTGGAGTTGGTTCCTGATTTGCAGAGGATGTTATCTGCAAATGAGTCTGTAAGGCCAACTGCAATGGATTTCACAGGTAGAAGAATGACTTCTAGATTATCAGTTTTGTTAGTCTTAGTTAACAATTTGGATAACCTATAATAGTCATAAAAGGCCTTCCTCCCACTTGTTAGTCTTAGTTAACAATTTGGATAACCTATAATAGTCATAAAAGGCCTTCCTCCCACTAACGTGTATCCGTTTTGTTATTAATTTTAGGGCAAAGTTATATTTGCTAGTAAAAGTATTATCCCTATTTGCTTTTTCACTAAAGCCTTCACCCATTTTGTAATTTAATATTTTTCTTTCATTTTGATTGGAAGTTACTACTATGTCTTCTTTTCATGCCAATTTAGTAATTTATGATTTCAATTTGACTCAATCTACTGTTTTTGAGCCAAACAATTTCCTACGTCTTTGTATTATTATATCAACGTAGTCCTTTATCTTTTTAAATTGATCCAATTCAGCCCCAAAAGGTAGATTAAAATAAATAAAAATCATAAAGTAGTAAACTAAAATGAAAAAAAAGTAAAAGTAGTAAATTGCAAAATAGTTGAATGTTTTAGTAGTAAAACAACATTCATCCCGTATTGCAATTACTTTTCTATTTTTCAATCAATTTGCTACTTTTTTGATTTATGGAAGAAGTTGGTGATATATATTATCTACCTATCTAGATTGGGTCTATAATGCTCCTGAATTTCTTCACAGGAGCTCTTTACGTGTGCATTTCTCCAACTTCTTTAACAAAAGTTGACAAAAGTAGTTGACTGAAATGAATAGAAAAGAGAAGATTGTATATTGATAATAAAATTTTTAAGAAAGGTAGTTAATCAAAGTTTGTGTTTGTTTAATATTTGTAGTAGTAAATGTAATGTTTACCCTTTATTTATTACTTGTACAAGTAAACTATCAGTTAAAAGTGATTTACCCTTTACAGTATCTACCTTGCTCATTCTTTTCCCCAACCATAATAAATTCCATTATTTGCAGGTTCTCCATTCTTCCGGAATGATACTAGGTTGCGTGCTCTTCGCTTCCTCGACCACATGCTTGTATGCATTTATATTTTGGTTTCAGTATTGCATATGCTTCCGGGTTTGTTAAACTTTTTTGGGTGGGAGTGCATTGGAGAAAAAAGTAAGGCTCTCATCATAAATCTTTGTTACTTGCAGGAGAGAGATAACATGCAGAAATCTGAATTTTTGAAAGCATTGTCAGACATGTGGAAAGAATTTGATTCTCGTGTCTTACGGTATAAGGTTTGAATTCTTTTTGGCCTAGTCATGTGTCATTTGATTTATTAGGGCAAATTTAGATACTTGATTGTGGATTCTTTAGTATGTCCGTTGTCATGCGGAAGAAACATAATAGTTTTTGGGTGGACCTTGGGAGTCCTATAGCTTTCACTAAAAATGCACAAAAGTTCTGTTGTCATCAAGTGGTGCACAAAAGTTTTGTTGTTTTAAAAAATATGTGGACATTGGTCCTGAGTTGACCATTGACCCTTTTTTTTGTTGAAAGTAGTCATGTGACAAGCATGTGACCACATTTTAAGGGTTATTTTCAAAATTACAATTTAATAATCCCACAGGTAATAAAATTAGAAACGGCACCAAAATGAACCCCCTCACCCCATTAAAATGCAGTGTACCTTTTCTCCCCCTCCATTTTTTCTAGTTCCAGTTCTTCTCGACGGATCCTTCCGTCCCTCCATCCCCTCTTCCATCTTCATATTAAAAAGAAGACCTGAAGTAGCAATGCTCCCACACCAAAATGTTATTGTGGGCGAAATGCTAAGCAAAATACATCATGGACCTCAAATAATCTAGGAAGAAGGTTCTATAGTTGTTTTCTTGGAGGTTCTCAGTTATGGATTTTGTTAAAATTTCATTTGTTTCCCAATTTCGTTTTAATTTTAATTTTTATTTATATATATATTTTCCCCATTTCTTGGGTTCCATTTCTTTCTTTCTTTGTTTCTTTTCTGTTTTGGGTAATTGATTCCCCCCCCCATTTCTTTGGTTCCATCATCAACCACCCCAAACTCAAACTCATAATTATTTGACAAATATTCCTCATTATCTAACCCAACATGTTCGTTTAAATCAATTTCATCTAACTCAACTGAATCTTGAGCTTGTTCATTTATAACTTTATCCTCATTTTCATTATATTGTTCTTCTTTAACATTGTCTCCTTTTGAACTAGTTATCATATACTAGAACATGTTATCTTCATAATTAATCCCTAAATTCACTTCTAATTGTTTAAATTTTAAAAGTCTCTAAGTTTATCTTGTCCTTATCACAATAATCCCACTAAACAACCCTACTACCTTCATAAACTTTGTTTCCATTATTCAAAATAAAGTTCCCATCTACACTTTCATGATGAAATAATCATCAAAAGACATTGAAAAACATGAAATAAAAGAAATATATATTAAATTGCTAATCATATTTAAATATTTAATTAAACTAATTCAGATAATGTCAATCATAGGCATGCCTAATCTCATATTTTGTTTATTTTAATCCGTCTATAACCGTTCAACTACTTCAACAGTTTGGTCAGTTTGGGGCAGAGATTTCAATGGCATTGAATTACACAACAATCCAACTAACAACGTTAAAAAATCACACAAACTCAAACTCAAACAGAAGCCAAACAAATCCCAATAAAATATACAAAAAAACCTTACCACTTGCTAGAAAAAATAACCCAAACAATACCTAAAAAGCAAGGACAAAACACATGCTCGACAATGTGAGGGACCACTAATTTTCAACCATCAAAAATTGATTTCAATCACCATTAACTAGGAGAGTATTTCGGGGGACCACTGACATATCCATGTTTTTCCCTTTATCATCCAAAAAAGTTTTCAAATCATCATTGCCAACAATAATATATAAAGAAGATGGCAAATGAAATAAAAGAGACAAATTATCTCTATTGCGTCGAATGGAGAACTTAGAGGGCTCATTGGGTTCCAGCTCCATCTTATTCAAAATCAGGGCATGGTTGGGGATTTTGGCATTCTTAGGCTCGCGATTAGGGCATGGTTGGGGTTGGGGTTGGGGGTTAGGGGCTCGCAATTAGAAATGGGGTTGGGGTTTAGGGTCTCGCGATTAGAGATGGGGTTGGGGGTTCGTGTAGGGTTGGTTGGGGTTGGGGAATTGAGTGGGGTTTAGGGTTGTGGGTGGAGATTACGAAGAAATTGGGCATTAGTTGGGGGTTATTAGACTGTAATTTTGAAAATGCCCCTTTAAATGTGGTCAAGCACATGACTGCTTTCTGCAAAAAAGGGTCGATGTTCAGCTTAAGGCCAATGTGCACCTTTTTTTAAAACAATAGGACTTTTATGCACCAGATAACAACATGACTTATGTGCACTTTTAATGAATGCTATAGGACTCCCCGGGTCCTTCACATATAGTTTTTTCAACAACCAACTATTTAAGGATCTGGTAATATGTTTATTAACTTTTGATAGTCAAATATATTATTTAATTTTGAAATTTTAATTCTTGTGAACTAAGGAACTAAAGAATGACTTGTCAATCAACAATCATACTCTCTCTTTGCAATTTGGTTTTTGAAGACATGAATTATTTTGGTAATATTGTGTTATCATCTATAGGTACTTCCGCCTCTTTGTGCTGAACTCCGGAATTTGGTTATGCAACCAATGATTTTGCCCATGGTTCTCATAATAGCTGAATCTCAGGTACTATATTGTAGATCATTCCCACCTTCATTTTATTTACCTTCTCTTGGCTCCTGACATTGTTGATTAAAACAAATTTTTGGCGAATTATCCAGACAAGCTACTGTGAATTTCTTTGTAATGTTATTATTCAGTGAGCATACAAATTGGTGACATTGAATGTGGAGGGCTACATTGCATTTTGCATTTGTTGGACGCTAGCAATTTGTCAGAGTATCATTGCTTGCAATTTGTTGAGATCGTTAGAGAAGTTAATGTATGATATTCGAAACAGGGCACATAACCCTATTGTAGACTTTTAGACTGATTACTAATTATGAAGTTACCATGACTGTTTACCTTAAGCTTATCAAAAGGGAGTCTTTTTTTGAGACGTTTTACTTCCACTTAGTGAGGCATAAGACTCGAGGCAGTATGAGGCTTAAGCTTCAAGGCAAAATTTTCAAAAAACATATAAAACTGAAATAAATAATAGCAAGACATTAATTATCACAAAATAATATATTGTAACTTGTTAGATGTAATTAGTTGTCTATTAGGTGTATATCACTAGTGTAGTTGGATATTAGGTGTCTTTCACTAGTCTATGTCTCTAACTTTGTATATAAATATGTAGCATCTATGAATGAATGAAAGTGAGAAACAATTCCTTTCAATCTCAGATTATATGGTATCAAAGCATTAAATTTTCTGAGATTTTTTTTTTTTTTTTTTTCTCTCCTCTCCTTCAAATTAGTGCATTTTTTGGTTCCAATTTGGAACACCCTTTTGGAGTGCATTTTTTTCTCACCGCCGGCACAAGGAGGCAGTTCAGTCGCCGACGGCCAAACCCCGACGTCCAGTTACCGACCGGCCGCGCGTGGGAGCCACGCGCCACCACAAGTTTCTGCACAGTATTTTTTTTCCCTCACCGCCGGCACCTGAAGGCAGCCCAGACGCCGACCGGCCAAAACCCAAAATCTGGTGACCAAACGAGCCGCGAGTGGACCCCACGCGCCACCGCAAGTTTCTGCGCAATTTCCACGCGTCGGCGCGTGACGACGCGTTCCAGCCTGAAATCTTCTCCGGTCGTCCTCGGGTTGCTTGCCGGCGTTCCCCTGTGTCATCTGCTGTCCTCGGGTTGCTTGCCGGCGTTCCCCTGTTTCGGCGTCTCCTGTTTTGCCGGCCTTCCCCTGTTTCGCCGGCGTTTCCCTGTTTTGCCGGCGTTTCCCTGTTTTGCCGGCGTTCCCCTGTTTCGGCGTTCCCCTGTTTTGCCGGCGTTCCCCTGTTTCGGCGTTCCCCTGTTTCGGCGTTCCCCTGTTTCGCCGGCATTCCTCGTGACTGCTGTTTCGGCGCGTAACGGCGTTTCAGCCTGAAATTTTCTCCGGTCTGTTGTGGTTCGGCACTCTTTGGTTCAGGTTTGGGTTCTTCCAATTCGAGTTTCGGCCAATTTTTTGTGCTTGTTCGCTACCTTTTCTGTTCGCTGCTTTGTTGGATTTTATTTGTTCGCTTGTTCGCTGTCTTGTTGTTTGAAGAGTTATGGCTGAAAAGAAATCCAATGTTGTTACGGATATGGTACCTGTGATGTCTAAAATCACGGACCATAAGCTCAATGGCTCGAATTATTTGGCTTGGAGCAAGACAATTCGAATTTATTTGAGAAGTATTGACAAAGATACTCATTTGACTAACGATCCTCCTAATGATGATTCAAAGCAGACATGGCTTAGAGAAGATGCCCGCTTATTCCTACAGATTCGGAATTCTATTGAGAGCGAAGTCATTGGCTTGATCAACCATTGTGAATTCGTTAAGGAATTGATGGATTATTTGGATTTCTTATATTCTGGTAAAGGAAACCTTTCTCGCATGTATGAGGTGTGCAAAGCATTTTACCGTGCAGAAAAACAAGATCAGTCCCTCACGAATTATTTTATGGAATTTAAAAAGACTTATGAGGAACTAAATAGTTTGATGCCTTTTAGCTCTGATGTGAAAGTTCAGCAATGCCAACGGGAACAAATGGCGGTTATGAGTTTTCTTGCTGGTCTTCCCTCTGATTTTGAAACTGCTAAGTCACAGATTCTTTCTAGTTCTAAGATCACCTCTTTACAAGAGGTATTTAGTCGAGTACTTCGTACAGAAGGCACTCCACCTCCACCTACTCAATTAAATGGTGCTTTGGTCAGCCGAAATAATAATTATGAGCCTGGACGGCCAACCTATATGAGTGGAAACAAAGGAGGCGGCTTACAAGGGTTTCAAACTCGACCACAGGATCCAGGAGGTATTGTGTGTTCCTATTGTCGTAAACCAGGACATACGATACGTTACTGCAGAAAGCTTCAGTCCAAGAATCAGAAAGGTTACTCGGCCCATATTGCATCCACTTGTGATACTTCTGAAAAATCAGTTCTTATCTCTGCAGATGAATTTACCAAGTTTTCACAGTATCAAGAATCACTAAAGTCTTCATCATCTTCTGTCACTGCTATTGCTGATTCAGGTAAACCAAATGCGTGTCTTCTTTCCTCATCTTCCAAATGGGTTATTGATTCTGGTGCCACAGATCATATGACAGGTAATTCTAGTCTTTTTTCTACTCTTCAGTCACACACTTCCACCTCAACTGCTACCTTAGCCGATGGGTCACCATCTCGTGTTCTTGGGTCTGGCACAATTACTCCCACTCCCTTACTTCCTTTGTCGTCTGTCTTACATTTACCTAACTTATCTTTTAATTTGATCTCTGTAAGTCAGCTCACTCACAATCTTAACTGTTGCATCACATTCTTTCCTAATCATTGCTTATTTCAGGATCTTATGACGAAGAAGATTATTGGTAGAGGACATGAGTCTGGAGGCCTCTATATTCTTGACACACCAATATTGAAATCTGTTGCTTGCTCTGGTGTCACCTCTCCCTTCGAGGCACATTGTAGACTGGGTCATCCATCTCTTCCTTTACTCAAGCAGCTTTGTCCTCAGTTTAATAAGGTTTCTTCATTAGATTGTGAGTCTTGTCAGTTTGCAAAACACCATCGTCTAAGTTCAAAACCAAGAGTTAATAAACGTGCTAGTATTCCTTTTGAATTAGTTCATTCTGATGTTTGGGGTCCTTGTCCTATTTTGTCCAAACCGGGATTTAAGTATTTTGTTACTTTTGTGGATGATTATTCTCGTGTAACTTGGTTATATTTAATGAAGAGTCGCTCTGAATTGTTTTCTATTTTTTGCGCATTTTGTGCTGAAATTAAAACTCAATTTAATGCTTCAATTCGTACTTTGCGAAGTGATAATGCCAAAGAATATACATCAGCTTTGTTTCAATCTTATATGGTTCAAAATGGCATGCTTCATGAAACTTCTTGTGTTGATACTCCATCTCAAAATGGAGTGGCAGAACGTAAGAACCGACATCTTCTTGAAACTGCATGTGCCTTATTATTTCAAATGAATGTTTCTAAACCTTTTTGGGCCGATGCAGTTTCAACAGCATGTTTTCTTATTAATCGCATGCCCTCATCTGTTCTTCATGGTGAGATTCCTTACAAAGTTCTGTTTCCTAATAGGTCACTATTTCCGGTTGACCCTAGGATATTTGGTAGCACTTGTTTTGTTCGAGATGTTCGTCCACATGTTACTAAATTAGATCCCAAGTCTTTGAAATGTATCTTCCTTGGTTATTCTCGTCTTCAAAAAGGTTATAGATGTTATTGTCCTACTCTTAACAAATATCTTGTCTCAATTGATGTTACTTTCATGGAAGACACACCCTATTTTTCGTCTTCTCCTCTTCCTGCACGTCAGAGGCAGGATGATGATGTCTTAGTCTATTCTATCACATCATTTGAACCTGTCTCAGATCCAGCTCTTGTTAAGCCTCCTATTACTCAAGTCTACTCCAGACAGAGACCTTCTCATTCATGTCCTGCACCTGCTCCTTCGTCATCAGATCCAGTCCTGAGCGATGATCTTCCTATTGCATTACGCAAAGGTAAACGTCAATGTACTTATCCTATTTCTTCTTTTGTTTCTTATAACTGCTTGTCGTCTTCCTCTTCCTCTTTTATTGTGTCCCTTGATTCTATTTCTATCCCTAAAACTGTTCACGAAGCCATATCTCATCATGGTTGGCATCATGCAATGATAGAGGAAATGAATGCTTTAGATGACAATGGTACTTGGGACTTGGTTGATTTACCTTTGGGAAAACGGGCTATAGGATGCAAATGGGTGTTCACAGTTAAGGTTAATCCAGATGGGTCAGTTGCTCGATTAAAGGCTCGTCTTGTTGCTAAGGGATATGCTCAAACCTATGGAGTGGACTATTCTGACACTTTCTCTCCTGTTGCTAAATTGACCTCTGTTCGGTTGTTCATTTCTATGGCAGCTACTCACCATTGGCCTTTGCATCAACTAGATATCAAGAATGCTTTTCTTCATGGTGATCTTCAAGAGGAGGTGTTTATGGAGCAACCTCCGAGTTTTGTTGCTCAGGGGGAGTATGGGCGAGTTTGTCGTCTACGCAAATCTTTGTATGGTTTGAAACAGAGTCCTCGTGCTTGGTTTGGAAAATTTAGTCAAGCTATAGAAACGTTTGGTATGATGAAATGCAAGTCTGACCATTCTGTGTTTTACAAACAATCAGAAGGTGGTATCATTCTTTTAGTTGTGTATGTGGATGACATTGTTATTACTGGAAGTGATACCACAGGAATCTCATCTCTTAAGTCTTTCCTGCATACTCAGTTTCACACGAAGGATTTGGGGATGCTAAAGTATTTCTTAGGCGTTGAAGTCACAAGGAGTAAAAAAGGTATATTTCTATCTCAGAGAAAATATGTACTTGACTTATTAACTGAGACAGGAAAATTGGGAGCAAAGCCCTGTAGTGCTCCGATGACTCCGAACATCCACCTTACAGGAGATGGGGAACTATTTAAAGATTCTGAGAAATATCGAAGATTGGTTGGAAAACTGAATTACCTTACTGTGACTCGTCCAGATATTGCATATTCGGTCAGTGTTGTTAGCCAATTTATGTCATCCCCAACAATTCATCATTGGACAGCATTAGAACAAATTTTGTGTTATTTGAAAGGAGCACCTGGACGTGGTATCTTGTATGCAAATCATGGGCACACTAATATTGAATGTTTTTCAGATGCAGATTGGGCAGGTTCTAAAGTGGATAGAAGGTCCACATCAGGCTATTGTATTTTCGTTGGAGGAAATTTGGTCTCATGGAAGAGTAAGAAGCAGAATGTTGTGTCACGATCGAGTGCAGAGTCAGAATATAGGGCTATGGCACAATCTGCATGTGAGATAATGTGGATATATCAGCTCTTGAATGAAGTATGTCTTAAAACTTCAGTACCAGCAAAATTATGGTGTGATAACCAAGCTGCTCTTCATATTGCTTCTAATCCAGTGTTTCATGAGCGAACTAAACACATTGAAATTGATTGTCATTTTGTTCGCGAGAAAATTCAGCAAGGTTTGATTTCTACAGGACATGTGAAGACTGGAGAACAACTAGGAGATATTTTCACGAAAGCTTTAAATGGAGTTCGGGTTAATTATCTTTGTAACAAGTTGGGCATGATTAATATTTATGCTCCAACTTGAGGGGGAGTGTTAGATGTAATTAGTTGTCTATTAGGTGTATATCACTAGTGTAGTTGGATATTAGGTGTCTTTCACTAGTCTATGTCTCTAACTTTGTATATAAATATGTAGCATCTATGAATGAATGAAAGTGAGAAACAATTCCTTTCAATCTCAGATTACATAACTGAACAAAGACTTAAAATCAGCAACTAAAAGTCTGAAACAATCAACACTATCTACAAAATTAAGTAGTCTACTTTTGTAATGACATGAGCTTTAAAAAACAAAAAAAACAAAAAAATCACCGAAATAAGGTTTCAATGTTACGAAGAGAGAGAAGATAGTGTTAAAAAAGAGGTAATTTTTATGTCTTATCTTTCCCAAGCATGAATAGTTGTATTATTTGGGATGACAAATGATGTGTTATACTAATATTAATAATAGGACAAAAATGATTTTGAGCTTTCAACACTACCTGCTCTTGTTCCTGTGCTGGGTAGCGCTGCAGGTGAGACCTTATTGCTGCTTGTTAAGCATGCAGAACTTCTAATCAATAAGGTAACTCGAATGCCTACTCTGATTTTTGGGGAATCTGTATTTTTGTTTACCATACTTGTGACATACTATCATTCTGGTCTTGATTCATGCAGACCAGTCAGGAACAGTTGATATCCCATGTACTGCCCATGATTGTCCGGGCTTACAGTGATAATGATTCCCGCATACAGGAGGAAGTTTTGAGAAAATCCGTTCTTCTTGCCAAACAACTAGATAGCGAGGTTACTACCATTGCCATTGTTATTGAATCCCCTTATTGTTTTTCACAAGTTATGAGTGGACTTGAAATTCGAAAAATGTTTTTTTATTTTATGGAGTGAAGCCGTAATGCATTACCATATTGCCTTCTTCAGTTAGTGAAACTAGCAATATTGCCTCGAGTCCATGGCTTGGCCCTCAAAACAACAGTTGCTGCGGTATGTATGTTTGACTGCCCTTTTCTGTTTTTGCAGTTATTATTATCATTGTCTTAATAATTCTCTTTTGTTTTGGTTGTGCATTAATTTATTATTATTAATATTGCATATTAGATGCCAATTATGGTTGTTTTATGGGGATAAGGGTCCTTTTAATCCTTTAATTTCTTAATAAGCTCTTTTAAGTTAGGTAGTATTAGTCTTGTAATTGTTAGATAAGGTCATTTAAGAACAAATTATTAAAAAATCTCATTTATCAGTCACATGCATCACACAGGATAGATAATTGAAGGGTATAATTGAAATTTTAGGAATTTCCCTCCACTAAAAAACATCCCACACCAAATACAATGCCCAGTTTTTTTTTTTTCCAGAACTACCTATATCCAACTTAATTACCAACTCCTCCTCCTCCTTTGTAAAAAGGAAAAAAAGCATATCAAGTTACTTCTTAATGTCCTTATCGTCATCCACATACCTTTAACCATGTCCATATATCCGAATCATCAATAACAACAATATCACATCCAAATTAAACATTTTTTTCTTTTCTGTTTTATTTTTTTTTCTTTATTTGCTAGGAGGAGCCAAAATTATGGTTACATAAGAACATGTTGTATGCAAATAGTAAAGAGCTGTATGAGTCGAAAGGCTTTGGATGGACTAATTTCTTGAAAAACAAATTAATTCCATAAAAAATCCAGCATATAACTGTGTTTTGACTCAGAAGCGTGTTTGGAAAACAAAATAGATAGAAAGCATAGGAAAAATTATTAACTGTACCGTAGAGAAAAAAAGGGGATTTGGATTCTAATGTGCGGCAATTGCAAAGGAAAACCAACTTACCATTGCTAAAGTTTGAGTGGGTTTCATCCATTTTAGCGTTATAGTGATTTGGGAAGCTAGGGAAGTCTTTCCTCTCGTAAAAAAAGATTGTCGATTAGCTTAGAAAAAAATGAAGTAAAAGAAAGTGGGTTTTTAATTTTTTCTTTATTGGGTTAGTTTAAAGATACCTAATATTCCGGTTATACCCCTCTAATTTATCTACCATGTGCCATGCATGTGATTGATAAATGAGATTTTTTTGATAATTTGTCCTTAAATGACCCTATCTAACAATTACAGGACTAATACAACCTAACTTAAAAAGAAAGTAGACTAGGGCGCCCTTATCAAGAAATTAAAGGACTAATAGGACCCTTGTCTCTTTTTTGTCAATATGACTATCCAAAGGGAGAAAAACATTTCGCTACCTGTGATCTGAAGCTTAAGATATTATCTCTCAATGGTTTTCTAATCCATTGTTGTTTTACATGTTTGTTAACCGAAGTCGCTGCTTGATGTATGCTTGTACCTGTATGTTGTTTGTTATCTCTCTCACCCAAGCAGCAACCAATGATCAGCCTGAGTTTTACTTTTGATTTTATTATTTATTTTCTGATGATGACTAGTGAAAGTAAAGACATTCTCACGTTGAATAACTTTTCATTATCATTTATCTAATGTGTCAATTATAGCATTTTTAAGAGTACACCATCTTCTGCTTGAATTTTATGCCTCAATATCATGAAGAGATGGTTCACATTCATCCTTTTGCACAATTTCAAGCAAATATTTTCATAAGAACTCAAAAAACCACACAACTTATTATGAATAGTTTGGGAAACAACAGCATATAAAAGTAAGGTGCTGCTGTAATTATCAGACTATTTAAAATGCAGGAAATGGAAATTCTTTGTTGCCAATATGTAATGTGGAAAATGGATGCAAGAGAAATGCTAATATTACCTACTTGTCACCCACTTTTGCAGAGTTAATGACCTAAAATAGTAGGAATTTAAGGTCAAAATGCATTTTGCCTAAAATAGCTTCTACAAGTGTTAGTAAAGCAAGAATAATTTTATAACGGTGGGGTGACGCCAAGATCCTAAACTTTTGTTTTTGTTACACTGCAGTTCCTAAACTCTCAACTGATACACTTAGGTCTTAATTTTAGGAAAAAAAAGGTACGCTTTAGTTTAGATTTTAGAGATTAAACTCATCTTAGTAAAGTTTACGGACTAAAGGATCTCATCTTAGCAAAGTTTAGGAACTAAAGTATCTATAAAATAATAATTTAGGAACCTATTTTTGTATATGATGTCCTAAACTCTTAAAATTTAAGAATTAAAGTGTACTAGTTGATAGTTTAGAGACTAAAAGGCCCCAAATATATAAAATTTAGGGACCATAGGGGTATTTTGTCCATTTCATAAAGTCATCTTTCATTATAGAATAAAACTATGTGTTTCCTATTTATGTCATTTTGTTAATTTTATGCATTAACATGCTATATTAATTATTAACTCACTTTTGCACTCATACCTTTTTTGTTGTGCCATATGTTAGAATTATTTTATAAATTAGAAAGGTGATTCATTCTTTTAGATAATATTGACATGCAACAAAATATAATAGTGAGTGCAAATTTTTATGTCATTAGCATTTCTCGTTGATGTAATATCACTTCTAATAAAACTATAGGTCTAGTTTCAGTTTACTATACTCTTTATCAAATAAATATATGAATTACAAAATATTGCAATCAACTTTTCTTGCCAAATGATCGAAAATAGGGAAAATTCTTAGTCATAGGTCCTCCATGTGAACTTTAATTGCATTTTTGTTACACCTTATTAAATACACTGACTGTATAACTGTAATGGATTTGGCTATGAAATCAGATCATATCGCATAGTATAAAAATAATATTTTTATGTAGAAATTTTGTACGATCAGGGGTGGGGGTCTAAACCATACTGAAAAATTAACTTATTTTGTCTGAATTTTTAATTATAAAATTGTTTTAATTTTTTCTTTTATCTCAAATTAAAAATAATATTTTTTTATTTTTAAAAATCTAATAAAAATAAATTAAATATTAATTTAAATAAATTTTATAATAAAAAATTATTTTAAATATAAATCATATTAGTAAAATATATAATCAATTTAATCCGACTATATTATACATTTTTTCACCAAAATTAATTATAATACAATTCAATACAGTTCAATCAAATACGACTATACTTTACCTATCCGATACGGTATACCAAACATGCTATAAATGGTATTTTGAACATTTAAAAATTCATAGGCAAAAAAATAAAAAAGGCAAACATGAATAAAAAAATACACGTGAAACAACTTCCTCTTAATTCTCTCACTTTTCCTCTCAGTCGGTGAACCCCGTCATCTCAGTCATGCTTTATCTCTCTAGCTTCATATAATCATAATCAAAATGATATAGGAGGTTAGGAGTAATATTTACATTATTAATAAGTTTAATTTGTATTAGTCGTTTTTGAGTCATTTTTAATGTTTTTTTAGGGAACTTTAGGGTCATATAGTCAATTATGGTATTTCACAAGAGTTGTTAGCTATGTGTGTGAGCTTAGGGGGATCATATTGAAATATTGTGAATAGCCTTTTTGAAATGAGAGACTTGACTCTCAATTTTAATGAAAATTTGACAAGTTTGAATTGATAAATTCAATTTCTAATATGTTTAGTAGATTGAAAGCTCCTACGCTAATTGGTATTAGAGCAACAAGTCTTTCCCTGTGCAACGATGTCTAGAAACCATGATTGTGACTCTTTTAAAGTTTATCGTGATTCCCTCGCGAAGGCATTTCATCAATATCTACAAAATCATCTTCAGAAAACAGAGATCCAACATCAATATTTTCTGGAGGAACTTTGCCAATCAATGGCTCAAATATGCACTGAAATGATAAATGATATACGAGCTCTCAAACCTACTCATTTTTCTCATTTTCCATCATCTACTTTGCCCATACTAGAGTATCCAGATACCCATTTCCACCAGAATCTCAAAACAGAGATCAAAACCATCCATTGCGATGCTCAGATTAACGACATCACAACACCTAAATTCATCCTCTCCATTTTCTCATACCTATCATTCAATGCCCCTAACCTAACCCAACCATCATTCTAACAGCCACTTGACATTTAAGCACCCTAAATTGAGCCCTCTCGTGAAACAAAAACCATCACCTTTCAATTGCTACCAACAGAGACCATTGTTTATCAATCGCTAGCAATAGAGCCTTTTCACTGCCAAAACCCACCATTGCACTACCCACTAGAACTATTCCCCTACCAAAACCTAGCGTTGTGCCACCTACTTGACGGAACCCAACACTTCCTAACCCGGACCTCTTGTCAACTCAACCTTTATCAAACCTAGCCCTTTTTGCACTCCACAACAAAGTCTATACCGTTGTTTACCATTCCCTTACATTTTGCATTAACCTAAACCTCTTAAACAGTCCACCCACAATTTACAACAATCAAAACATTATTTACATCTCACCCTTATTTTGTGAAAACCTAAATATCCTTTTTCGGCCAGCCCAAAATTATACCTAGACCACCAACCATATCCAACCTTTGGAGCTTACTAATTTAACTAAAATAGAGCTACCCATAAAATTTTGGATCTCACATCTTATCTGAGTTCTTGCACTTGAAGAAAATCTACCATTATTGTCATCTATTCAGAACAAAGTTTGCGTAGACCTCTTTGAGGATTGTGAATATAAATAAGGGTGAAGTGCCTAGATAGCAAGTTGTGTAATTTTTTTAATGAAATATTTTTTTTTTTGTATATGTCTATCGAAAAATATATACTTACATGTGACACATATGCTATTCTGTTAAATTTAAAAAAACATTGGATGAAAATTTAATTTTGTCCTTTCTTGGCATATTTTTCACAAATAAAGGGACTTGAAAATACATTTTCTAAGTTAGAGAACTAAATAACACATTTAGTCTAAACAAAGTGACCATTGCAACTCTTTTTCCTATCCATAATCCTTGTCTTGTTAAAGTTTGTGAACACCTGGCCATTGGAAATCAGATTCTTATTCTTAGTTTTGTTGGATTTAATCATATGAAAAAGGTTCAAGAATAGTTAAACCTTATTGATAGCTATTTTGAGTTTATTGGAGCTGCTGTTGATGAATTCATTGAGTTAGTTGTTTATCAATTGAACGGATGTGCTTATGGGCTGCCTTAACAAAATTAGATTGATATGCACCAACTTAAGCAACATTTAATTAGATCCAACTTAAGTTTTTTCATCAAAAAAATGATCCAAAAATAAAAATTGGCAAGAAATGACTAACTGTCCACATTTATAATAGTTAGGTGATCATTGTGCACTAATTTAAAGAAGAATGACCAATGTATTTATTTGTAAAAATAAAGTGACCAAAGTGTTATGCTATTTCCTAGTATAAATCCTCAAAAGGGTACTTTCTATCATGATTAATGTTAGAACTAAGAATGAGAAGTTGTTCTAGTACCCCTTGTATTTGGGATTGCAACATCATTGACTTGATGGTGAGGAGTATTTTGCCGTCATTGATGAATTCATGGAAGCAGACTTCATTCGGTGGCCCTATGTGATAGTGCAATTTGAAGATTTCCAAAACAAATGGGCATTTTGGTTGTTCCAATATCTATAGAATGTTTAATGATATTTAGGGAACTGTAGGAGTTGCAATGGTTGGTCTATTAGGTGTCGAATGAAAGACGGATGGTGTTATTGATTTGCTCTTGGACTTCATTCTTTCACCAGTTTTCAAGTGACTCATTTTTATGAGTACAATTTTTCAACTATTGTCATCTCATTCTACCAAGATTTTGGACGAATCTTTTTCTAAGAAGGGGAGAACTAATGTAGGAGATTTAGGAGTAATGTGTACATTTTAATAAGTTGTTTCATTTGTGTTAGTCTTATAGTTATTTTTGAGTCATTTTTAATGTTCTTTACGGCATGTTTGGTGCACCGTATTAAATAGGTTAAGTATAGTTGTATTGGACTGAATTGTATTGAACTGTATTATAATTAATCTGTACAGTATTTGGTGAAAATATGTATAATATAGTCAGATTAAATTGATTATATATATTTTACTAAAATAATTTATATTTAAAATGATATTTATTATAAAATTTATTTAAATTAATATTTAATTCATTTTTATATTTTAATTATATTTTAAAAAAATAAAAAAAAATATTTTTAATTTGAGATAAAAGAAAAAATTAATACATAATTTTATAATTAAAAAATCAGATAGATTAAATTAATTGTCTAGTACGGTTTAGACCTACACCTCTTGATCTTACAAAATTTCTACATAACTGTACTATTTTTATACTGTACGATACAGTTTGATTTTACAATCAAACATATGACTATATAAATTATACAGTCAGGGTACTTAGTACAGTGTAACAAACATGTCGTGAGGGAACTATAAGGCCATATTTGTCAATATATTTGTTGTGGTCAATTTTGGTATTTCACAAGAGTTGTTAGCTATATAAATAAGAAGGGTGTGTGAGCGGAGATCAGATTGAAATATTGTGAAAAGCTATTGTGTAATGAGAGACTTGAGTCTCAAGTTTTAATGATAATTCGACAGGTTTGAATGATGAATTCAATTCTTGATCTATCTATATGGGGAATTCGCTGATAGATCCCGCCGAGTAGTGTCCTTCCAGATTATACTTCCGGACACTCAAACCCGATCGTGGTGATGAGACTGATCGAACCTGTTGAATGTATTTGTTTAGCAGATTGAAAGCTCCTATGCTACAAAAGCTCTCTGTCCCCACTTTAGATTGTACAATAAACGTCCAAGAGATGCCTTATGCTGAACTCTGCCACCGACCTCACCTTATTTTTCACAAAATCCCTTTAAGCACTCTCAACTCCCGTTACTTTTGATATGCATTCCATCTAAGTTATTTGCTAGGTTTTGGGTGACTTCACAGGAAGTATTACATTATTTTCCTGGTCCGTTGTGGCTATTTCCCAATTTTGCTGGCAGCCGTGACTGCTTTTGCCTAGCGATTTTTTGTTTACTTTTACTCTCGAGTCTTGACCAAACTTAAAGAAGCTTTAATCTATTTTGTGTTGTGGAGATCACTAGAAACTGAAAGTTTTGGTTTCATTTAAGCTATGAGATCATCATGTTTTAGACTTTTTTTAACATATCAAAGTATTGCATAAGGTTGCTGGACAGTTGCTGCCAATCATTCTATACGCATCAATGGTTAAAAAAAAAAAACACTATGGAGTTTAATAAAAAGACTAAGCAGAGAAGATGGCTCAATAGAGGGGAGGAGTTGGGGATTACTGGATTAGGAGGCAAATAATTTCCTCTTTTTTCCTTTAGAGATTTAAAAGTCTAAAATACCCTTCAAAAAGTTCACATAAAGGACATTGACCAAGTGTGCCTCAATTTCCAAACAATTGGCCTGTAAATGTGGTTGCTAAAGTTAATGGCAATGATTTTGATACGTAATATGTAGTCAATTGATACCAAATAGAAATTTAGTAAACTGAAACTAGACTTCATAGTTTTAGTAGCAAAAAGAACATTTGCCCAAGTATTAGAAAACTAGTTTATTTGGTATGATGCAGTAGTTTATTGACTGTTGAGACTCTTCTCCTGCATCTAGTGGTAAAATAAGAAAAGTACCTAGGGTCCTAGGGAGAGATGGCAATTTTTATACTTGCCAGGTCTTTGGCTTTAACCAAATCTATAGCCATCCTGGCTCAGTACATCGTACTGAATGTGATGATTTGTTCAAAAGGTTTCTCTAATGAGTTACATGTATGCATGTACGCTCTTAAATTATGAATTTTCATGTTGATATCACAATTATTGACAAATTCCGCCCCCCCCCCCTCTCCTCCAGGTAAGAGTCAATGCTTTGCTATGCTTGGGAGATTTAGTATGCACACTAAATAAACATGCTGTTCTAGATATCTTGCAAACAGTTCAGCGTTGTACTGCTGTTGACCGTTCTGCTCCTACTCTTATGTGCACTCTAGCTATTGCCAACTCAATTCTGAAGCAGGTCAAGTTCTGATGATAAATCTGACTTTTACATTTCTTTTAGCTTCACAAATTACTAATGCAGCATTTGAATTATCAACTGATTTGTCTTCTGTTATACATCTTGTGCAGTTGGGAGTAGAATTTACTGCAGAGCACGTCCTTCCACTAGTCACTCCCCTTCTAATTGCCCAACAACTAAACGTGCAGCAGTTTGCCAAATATATGCTCTTTGTCAAGAATATCCTCAAGTATTATTCTAAGTTGGAACCTTTTTGTAATATTATTTGCTCAGCCGCTCAATAATATTTTATCCTATTGACTTTAATGTTCACTGGTAAATTCTCTGTTTTTATGGGTTTTATGGCAGAGAGATAGAAGAAAAACGGGGAGTTAGTGTGACAGATTCTGGAATCCCAGAGGTGAAAGCATCTGTTCCCGCAGATGGACTCCCGCTGCAAGCGTCAAATACAATAAGTGAAACTGTGGCATCTACAACAAAGAGAAGTCCTGCATGGGATGAAGATTGGGATCTCCCTGCTGAGCAAGCCAGTGCTTCCCTTCAAAATTCCACAAACAAAATCATTACCTCCTCTCCTGTTCTTTGCAATTTACCAGTTCAAACAACTACTCATATGCAGTCCTTTCTGATACCTGAAGCATCTAATAAACAAAAAACCGAATCATGCCCTTCGGTTGATATAGAGTGGCCGCCTCGGGCGTCTTTTGGGATTACCACTCAGTCTGGTGATACAGAGAAACACTTGAAGACAGGAATGTCATCCACTGCCAGTTTCGATGATATAGACCCTTTTGCAAACTGGCCCCCAAAGCCGAGTGACTCGGCAAGTGTTGGAAATCTGAACAAAGGGATAGGAGGATTACAGTCAAACAAATATGAATCCAAGTCAATATGGAATACATCAAACAATATGAATTTGCAAAAAAAAAACAGTAATAGTTGGACCTTTGACATCCAAAGTTCTAATGAGCATATAAAACAGCATCAAGGTAATTTTACTTCAACTACTGGTAGCCTAGGAATTGGGGGACTCAACCCCCAGAATTCAATTGGGATTTTGAAACAGAGCCAAGGAATAGCAGCATCAAGTACAGATATTGGAGCCATATATGCTAACTCCAAGAATGAGCAGACTGCACCTCGGCTTGCCCCACCCCCCTCAACTGCTGTGGGTAGACGAAGAGTGAGAGGGTCGGCATCAAGCTCTCACCCTGTTCAAGTTAAGTCATCATCTGGACAGCCACCCCTTCTGGATCTGCTATGATAAAGGAACAAGAAAATGTGAAAAGATGAACAGGGAAACAAGAAGATTGGATATTCTCCTTTATGGCAGCCATTCTGCCCAGACAAATTTGTAAAATATGTTGGAGTAATCAGTTTACATTATAAACGTGATAAACTGTAGCAGCTCTTGGTCATTGGCCAGGTTTGTCATGCAGTGTTTCTTTTAGCTATTTGTCATTGCATTAACATAATTTTGTCTTTTAATTGCTTGCACTTTAAGTTTCATGATAAATTTTGTATAATTTTCATGTTCAAGCATATAAGCTCATGATAGTGTATTTCTTTTGAAGCAATAGAAGTAAAGATTTTGGATGTTCAGGAATATATAATCACGATAGTGTATTCTTTTCGAAACAATAAAATAGAAAGACTTTGGAAGTTGTCTGAATGCTATTGAAAATTTGAAATGTCTATCAGCAGTCTGAGCCACTTCACATTTTTTTACTGGTTTTTTTTTATTTTATGGGATCACAAAGCCCTCATAACAACTCAAGTTCTTTCCCGCATGCATTGGAAAAAGAGATGTTAATCGAACGCATACTTGCACCAACTGTTGTGTAGCGCAATGCTATGTATATGCTCTAACTCATTTAGGAAGGATAATGCTATATATCCCGACTAAAATGTGTACTTGACATTACAGGGCGTGAAAAGTACACTTGCCAAAGTAGTATTAATGAGGAGCGGGAATATAATTTACCACCAATAAAAAAAGAGCATGCCAGACTAAAAGAGTTTTCCATCTAGGAAATTTCATATGTATGAGTGTTTACATAAGTTTCAGTCTTTGACGTCAATCTTACTATGTCATGTCTCTTATCAAGTTTTACTTCAAAAGTTGGGTTATTATTATCTTGACAATTGTGTGACACATGAAGCTGAGACTTTTAAGCAACAATGTGAACTGACACAAGTTGTATCCCTTGAATTACAACGAGTAAATGTTGAGTTGCAACAGACTGGCTAAAATGCTACAAATTGTTGTTCAGATGCAACAAGAAATAAGCCAACGATCGTAACACGTTTAGGACCACACCACAAATTATGAATAGGGAGAAAATTTGCTTAATTAAGAATGCAGTTGCAGTCGACCCACCTTCCAGGATCGTTTTCCTTCCTATGGTTGAGTTTCCAAGCTCCTTGAATGATAAATTGTCTCATTATTATTGGTCTCAAAATCTCATGTCATGGTCAAATATTCATCTTTTGTTCCAATCTGGGCGTTCATTCTTTTCAAGAACATCAATAAATGATTTTCTATTTGGTTATTGTTGCATGATATGATCTAACTTGTTGGAGTCCAGTTCTTTCAGTCGGGGAGATGGGTTTATCACCTCAGTTGAGATGGGTCATAACATGAAACATTTTCTGTCTCTTGGAGAGAAATGTTTTATGAGACAAGTGAATTGCTCAATGAGGTTTGTCGTTGACAACTCTCCCTTTTTTTAAAAAAATAATTATACTACTTACACATTTTGAGCTACAAGCTCGTTGGCAACAACAGATCCTCTTAATTTGTTTACTTTCTTTTTGTTTCAATTTAATCCATTTTTTCATTCCTTAGATTAATAGCATTTTTCTTTTCTCAAAGTAGAAGTGAAATACAACAAAACTAACCAAAAGGCTCCAACAATACAAACCAAAGACACAAAAAATAAAGAAATAGAAAGACAAACAAACCATGCATTTGGGTTTACCGTCAGCAACTAAAGGTAAGCCTAAAGAGGCAAAGGGCCGCCCGTTTGGCTAGATGATTAAAAAATAATTTTCAAAAACAGTTTTCAAATGATGATTGAAAAACAATTTTTAATTTCCAAAGACTAGTAGCATACTATAGCAAAGGAAACATGGTCTGCATTATCTAGCATGATATTGAGCTATTGTTAATTCTACTAGAGTAAAGGAAGCACTCAAAACTTTCAAACCAGCAAACCAACAAAAGTCTTGAGGAAAGCAATGATTAAAAACTAAACTAGCAATAGAAGAGATAGTGGCAAGAGAGTAGTGGAAGCTAATATTGCAACTCAATAGTGGCAGACTCTCAATGTGCAAGTTTGTCAATGGAAAATTCAATTATCCAACTTCTTAGTTCTACTAACAAGTTTCACATTGAAAAAATATGAATAGAAAATTGAGTATATAATTGGGATAAACTATTTCTCTTAATAGGTTAACCTTTTGGTTTAACCTTTTAGATTAGAACCGTAGGCCTAACAAAGTTGTATTAGAGCCAAGGCCCAATTTGCATTGTGTGAGTGCACATAATGTGGGTCCCTAATTTGAATGTGGACCTGTATAAGCAGAGCACGTCGCCCAAATCTGAACGAATGGTGAGCCCCTTATTGGATTACGTTGAAAATTTGCAATATTGTTCTAGACTCATTTAAACTCTCAAGATTTGGCGAGTTTGAACTCGATGAAATATGGATACCTGTTTGGTGAATGCAGCTTAATGGCTGGTCCTTAGTATTGGGGCATGTTTGAAGTCTAAGTGGGCAAATGTGTTCTCATTTGAGGGGAATTTGTTAGACGTGTGAACAAATTGAGTATATAGTTGGATGGGCTACTCCTCTTAATATGGGTTGGAGCCCCAGGCCCAACAAATGATATCAGAGCTAGGGCACAATTTGCATTGCATGGGTGCATACAAAGTTAGATCCATAATTTGAAAGTAAACTCGTGTAGGCAGAGCACGTGACCCAAGTTTGAATGAATGGTAGGCCCCCTATTGGATTGTTTGGAAATTTTGTAATATTATTCTAGACTCATTTGGACTCTCGAGATTTGGCATGAATTCTTTGGCCCTTTCTTATCATGCGTTTGAACTCGATGAAGTATGGATGCCCGTTTAGTGGATGTAGCTTAATGGCTGGTCCTTGATATTGGGGCATGTTTGGAGTCTAAGATGGATAAATGTGTTCTAGTTTGAGGGGGGATTGTTAAATATGTGAACAAGTCGTATATTGAAAAAATATGACTAGTAAATTTGATATATAATTTAAATTTAAATGGGCTGCTTTTCTTAATAGGTTAACCTTTTGGGATGGAACCCAGGTCCAACAAGTAGTATCAAAGCTAGGACCTAATTTTCATTGGGTGGGTGCACACAAGGTGGATTTTCAATTGGAAAGTGAACTCGTGTGGGCAGAGCACGTGGCTCAAGTTTGAACGAATGGTGGCCCCCTGTTGGTCCGCATCAGAAATTATGTGATATTGTTCTAGACTCATTTGGACTCCTTGATGTTGGATTAAGTTGGCATGGGTTCTATGACCATTTCTTTCCACGTGTTTAAACTCGATGGAGTATGGATTCTTGTTTGGTGGATGCGACTTACTGACTGGTTCTTGATATTGGGTCTTGTTTGGAGTCTAGGGGAAAAATGTGTTTTCTTTTTAGGGGGATTGTTAGGTGTGCGAACAAGTCACACATTGAAAAAATATGAATAGAAAATTGGAAATATAATTTAAATGGGCTACTCCTCTTAATAGGTTAACCTTTTAGGAAGGAACCCTAGGCCTAGCAAGTGGTATCAGAGCTAGGGCTAAATCTACATTTTGTAGACGCATACAAGGTGGATCTTCAATTTGAAAGTGAACTCGTATAGGCAGAGCATGCTACTCAAGTCTAAACGAATGGTGAGCCTCTGTTGGACTGTGTTAGGAATTCTTCGATATTGTTCTAGACTCATTTGAACTCCTTGAAGTTTGATTAAATTGGCATGAGTTCTGTGGCCATTTCTTACCACACGTTTAAACTCGATGGAGTATGGATTCTTATTTCTGGATGCGACTTAATGACTGATTCTTGATATTGGGGCTTCTTTAGAGTCTTGAGGGCAAATGTGTTCTCGTTCAATGGGAAATTGTTAGGTGTGCAAACAAGTCACATATTAGAAAATATGAATAGCAAATTGGTATATAATTTAAATGGGCTATTCCTCTTAATAGGTTAACCTTTTGGGATGGAACCCCAGGCCCAACAAGTGGTGTCATAGTTAGGGCTCAATTTGCATTGCGTGGGTGCACATAAGATGGATATTCAAATTGAAAGTAAACTCGTGTAGGCGGAGTACGCGGCTCAAGTTTAAACGAATGATGGGCCCTATGTTGAACTGTGTTAAAAATTATGCGAAATTGTTCTAGACTCATTTGGACTCCTCAAGGTTTGATTAAGTTTGCATGAGTTTTGTGACCTTTTCTTACCACTTGTTTAAACTAGATGGAGTATGGATTCTCGTTTGGTGGTTGTTGCTTAATAACTGGTTCTTGGTATTGAGGCTTGTTTGGAGTCTAGGTAAAAAATGTGGTCTCGTTCGAGGGAGAATTGTTAGGTGCGCAAATAAGTCTTACATTAAAAAAATATGAATAGCAAATTGGGTATATAATTAAAATGAACTACTTCTCCTAATAAATTAACATTTTGTGTTGGAACCACAAGCCTAACACAACCTAACAACCTCCTTTGTCCTTTAGCCATAGTATCCACAAAGTTGCTTCCAAAAGCAAAATCACTATATTCATTAAGCCTAATAACTTGTGTGCTTAAGCGTATGCATAACATATGTGCTTCTTCACAATTCACTTACCAAGACTCCAATAGTGAGCTTGGAACAATAGACGCTATGAGCAAAATCAACATTATCATGGTAAGTAACACCGCTTGCATTAATTTCAGTTACAATAAGCCACAGTTCAATCATAGAAGCAAAATAAGAGAAAACATTTAGAGAGATCTAGAAATTAGCTTAATTGTCACTAGCCATCTAGCTTCCCCAATGCACATTGAGAAGAGTTGAATGATAAAAGAATAGTGCTATATTGCATCTAAGTTGTTTTATGATTGAAGTATTATTTATTAATTTGATGTAAAGTTGAAGATAAGTGATTGTTGAACCACTTACTAATATATGACTAATTAGATTTTGAAACGTGGATTAATGTATGAACTAGATGTAAGATTGCTGATGTGATGTGTGATTATGGAGTGATTGTGGCACTATTTATGAACATGTGACTAATTAAATTGTGACATGTAGATTAATGTATGTACAAAGTTGTGAAAAAAAAAACATTTTTAATGATTAAAGAAACATCTATAATACAAGATCATACAAACATTATCCTGGATTTAGCAACTCCTCTAAATATAGAACCCGCTCAATTTGTTCAAAATAATTATGAATTAAATGGAAAAAAAATCTTGAAAGCGATCAATGTAGAGCAACAATGAAGAAATTTGGATCCAAATAAAAATTGAAAGAAAGAACAAGAAACATAAAGAAGAGGAACAAAAGTCGAAGAGACGGAAATCGACTCACCTTGCCACAACTATTTGACTTTGGAAATATTAGTTTTGGGATTAATAACATTCATTACCAAGGCCATGTTGATAATATTCGATTAAATAATAAGTTTTGTAATTTTTTTTGTTCTTTTATAAAAATAATCACAAATATATTTAATAATAATTTTTATTTAGTGATTTAAAATATTAAAAAAAAATTCACCTACAAGGTGTTTGGCAGCTTTTTTTCCTTTTTCAATTTCTACTTAATGTTTTGTATTTGCAAATTTTAAATTTTTAATCATTTTATTTCATTCCTTTTTTTTCTTTTTCTTATTTTAAAATGGGCCCCAAAATTTCCTTTGTTTATTAATAAGAAAAAAAAATACTCATATACTTAAGTGAGATTCGAATTTGAGTTTCTGGTGAAAAAATTGATAATCAAATAACTTGGACCACAATAGATCATTTTATTTCAATATTTATAAATATAAAAGTTATAAAACTTAATTTACCCTTTAGAAAAAATATTAGGTAAAAATGGCAAAAAATAAAAATAAAAAATTTGATTCAAAAATTTGATTTTTAAATATTTATAATTACAACATAATCCTTAAAAATGAAAAATTAAATGAAAAATTGTCACCAAATATAAATAATTAAAAAAAACTTAAAATTTTTAAAATTAAGAACAAAAATTATTATCAAACACACCTTAACATAAACAATTAACTTCCTCATAATAGCATTCAAAACAATTTAAACATTTAGATTTTCAAAGGTTGTATTTAAAAACTAATATTGATTTAAATATCATTCAAATTGTCGGTATTTTTTTTCCCCAATTAGTGTAAGTACTTCATTTATTATTTAATCTGTACATCTAGATAACTCTAAAATGTTTTAAAATTAATTTAATTATAAATAAAATGAGTTAATTACCCTTCAAACATTTCAACTTAAATGAGACATCTCACTCAAAAAATTTATCTCACAAAACCTTATCTTTTAAGGCTAAAACCACATCCCTATCTTCTTCTTCCATCTTTTCAACCAAAAACATTTTTTTTCCTCACTACTCACACCACTTTATCCAACCCAAACACATTAATAATTTTATCTCAAGATTTTCAACATGTAATAGTGGAATGAAAAATATGTAAATAAAATTGCAAGTAGGTATTAGAAGTTGTTAGAAAATTAACTATCTTAAAATTTTAAGCTATTAGAATCAGAATTATCTGTATTTTTATGCAACCATCACTAGGTTCAATATCTTTTAGGTGGAATTTTTTTAGAAAATTTTACAGATCACATATGATATTTTGCACATCACAATTTGAAACTTTTTTGCACCTTTTACACACGCACGTGCATAAAAAGGGGGAGGGGGGGTGTTCCTAAAAAGCCTCATAGAGCTAAATGCCCATATTGAACACGAACTGAATCTCGAAAAGTGAAACTGACAAATTTCAAAAAGTCATGAAAAAGTGATGGAATATCTAGAAATGGATGGGAGTTCGGTCATGATGGGGCCCCAAGGATAGAACATGATGGAACTCCGGTCGTCGGCATATGGGTGCTCATGGCACAATACGGATGGAACCTACGGTACCAACTATCTTAACGTACTAATGGGACCTAGTAGCTCTTTTTTAGGCTCCCCACTCGCTACTACAGTAGCTGCAATTTATTAAATGGGATTTAGCTTCATGATCTGCAGTTTAGCAGCCCAAGATTGAGCCACAGAGCACTCACCAAGCTTTCCTGCTACAGAGCTAGCTACATGGGATTGAGCAGTGAAGCGCTTGCCCTTTTGGAGGCTTGCATGCTACAGCAGCTGCAGTTATGGAGTCCTTCGGACCTGTAGCTACAATCACTGCACTCCTCACTCCTCGCTCCCTTAGCTGCGTTAGCTTCAGTATACTTAATGGGATTTAGCCATAGAGAGCTCACCCTTTAGGGGGCTCACCTGCTATAGTAGCTGCATGGGGTTAAGCAGCGGAGCGCTCGCCAGGCTCGCCCTCTACAATAGCTACATAAGCCGCAGAGCGCTCGCCCTTTGGGAGGCTCGCCCACTACAGAACTAACTTCATTAGCTGCAGGAGCTACAGTAGCTGCATGAGCCATGGAGTGCTCGCTCGCTACAGAGCTAGCAGCATTAGCTGTAGTTGTGGAGTCCTTCAGACCCGTAACTACAATCGCTACGCTACGCTCCGAGCTTCAAGTTCCCTTAGCTACATTAGCTGCAGGAGCTACAGTAACGGCATGAGCCGCGAAGCGCTTGCTAAGCTCGCCCACTATAGTAGCTTTAGTAAATATATATAAAAAAAAACTCAGCACTATAAATAAATGAAACTGTTGGTGTTTGCGATAATCCTAGTTTAGAGAAAAAAGTAACTAATATGAGTATTGTTGCGTGGATGAATCTATTTATCACTGTTACAAATACGTGTTATTTACATAAAATATATATAAAAATGCATAAAATATAAGATTCTTGAAAGTTTTTAATCACGGATCAAATAAGCCTAGAGGGGGGTGAATAGGTTATTTTTAATTTTTAACAAATATTAAATGTGTAATCTAATCACAACGGCCAGACATGCAATCGCGTGTAAAGATAAATGCGGAATAAAAAACAACACACGATATTTTTAGGTGGAAACAACCTAGGCCACAACAATGACCTAAGAGGAAAACCACCGGTCCACCGGACCACCTAACTATCCACTATGAAAATCAATGTTCAATTACAACCATAGAGTCCAGAACTACCCGTCGCAGATAGATCCCCCTTTCTGTAATTTACTTACGAGCCGTCGCTCCTTTCACAGCCTCCAATAGCTAGATGTCTGGATCCAGACCAACGTTCCGATCTACTTGAGTCACACAAGATCAATCGAACCCGTCACCTTCAGTAATTTCGAGTCACACGAAATACCGAACCCGTCACCTGAAACGTTAGCACAATAACACAAGTGCAAAGTGTGTCCTAGAGCAGATTCAAACAATGAACAATCCTAACTAGCAGATTCAACAGCATGCGATGTAAAAACTAAATCAGCTAGCAAAATCTAGAACAATCATATAAAGCTCAATATCATGAAAAGCAATTAGGCATATGAATTATTCAAACATAACCACAAAATATGTTTGAACAATTAAAAGATGAAAACGCCTAAGAATGATAGATGAAGAGAAGAAGTTAAAAGCACAATTCTCATGTAGAAAAAATTAGTTCAATGTGTGTTAGTAATTATGCACAAGCAAGCATCACTTATATAGAGTCCAATTTAACTTGAAAGAGGATTTACAATGGACTGAAACTCTACTCAAATCAGGATTTAGTTCTCACAAGAATTCTATTCATACAAGGATTTCACTCTCACAACAATTCTACTCATATAAGAATTTTGTTTTCACAAGAATTCTACTCATACAATGTTTCCAACTTTCACAACAATTCTACTCATACAATGATTCCAACTTTCACAACAATTCTATTCATATAAGGATTTTGCATTCAATATTAAATGAGTCAAATTGGTAAAAGTAACATATGGGTCAAATTAAAAAGGAGTTCTAGTAGAAGTGAAAAGCTGTCTCGATCGATCTAACGACTGGCTCGATCGATCGATCCAATGCTCGATCGATCGACCAGATTGATCGATCGATCTAGCTCAACCCGAGAGCACCTAGATCGATGTCGTTCCACACTGGATCGATCGATCGAACTATACACTCGATCGATCGACCAACATGTGCACAATTTA
Source organism: Elaeagnus macrophylla (assembly GCA_029378325.1). Lineage (NCBI taxonomy): Eukaryota > Viridiplantae > Streptophyta > Magnoliopsida > Rosales > Elaeagnaceae > Elaeagnus > Elaeagnus macrophylla. The sequence continues at coordinate 16,843,197 of CM055650.1, read as the reverse complement.
TTTTTCGTTACGATCCATACTAAGTGTAGTGCACAAATGTGTGAAGATGTATGCATGATAGAATATTTTACCTGTCATATTGGCATTGCAAGCTTGGTGACTCCATCATCATGTATCGTCTGATTAAACGGTGAACTCTTACTCTAGATTATAATCAAACATTTTGTCCACGAAAATTGCCAATACAAAATAAACCTTACAATTCTAAATCTAGCTTGTTGAAGAATCCAACGTATAGGCCAGATTTTAATGCTGGATGGTTTTGAAGGTGAGAAATCAACATTTACCTTAAATGTTTAAAGCAGATTACACGTTAGATGGGACAGGTGTCAAGTGACACTTCATGACATGTTGTGTTGTAGGGTAGTAAATGGAGCAGGGAGAGGCTAGGGACACTATTCCATTCTCTGTTCCCAATTTATAATTTATTCTCCTTTCCTACTCAAAATCATTATGAAAATATATTGACATTCCTGTTGAAAAATGAGGACCCAAAATGAACGGAGATCTATATAATATTTAATATTATGTTATAAATTTTTTTAATTTTTATTATGAAGAAATTAAAAAAAAAAATCAATGATCAATATTTTAGAGTAAATAGATTTTTATACTATGAACTTTTATTTGTTACTTTTATATTATTAAACATTGCATTTGTGACAAATATATCATCAACGTCAATCACTTAACGGGAGTTAACGGCAAGCCACACGAGAGCCCAGCTACCATCATCAATTTATTATCCATCAAAAACCTAAGTTCACCACTGCCAACCCAACATCTATTCGCGAGCCCAGTCTTTGAACCGCCCACCCCATATTTGTAAAAAACACTATCCAAATTCCCTGAACTTGCACATCCCAGCCTATGACCCATCCCACTCGCTGCCAACAAACCACCCTCCAACAACCCTAAAATCGTGAAACTCAATCCTTACAAACTTCAAAATTGTAAAACCTAGCCCATGTCACCCCTTCTTTGCGAAACCAGCCAATGTTGCCTTCTCCCTCATGTTTTCTGGCCCTTATCTCCACCCCATTGCAACACCAGTCTTTGTCACCATCCATATCTTGATTTCGATCCCTTATCTCTAGAAAATTGCGAAAACAACCCAAAACCCAGTCAAATTTACCGTTGTTTGCCTTGTGTTGCTGTCTATGCTCTAAGTTATAGGTTGGAAAATGCATATAATTTAGAGATTTTAGAGTCACACATAAGTCACACGTATGGTTTGCCGTTAACCCCCGTTAAGTGATTGACATCGATGATATATTTGTCATAAATGCAATGTTTAATTGTATGAAAGTAAGAAATAAAATATTGATGATATATTTGTAACAACTTCAAATTTGATGGTATAAAAATCTATTTACTCAATATTTTATGATGAGAAGAAAAAGAAAACTTTGAGCTAATAACTAATAAAAAATAAAATATATGTAACAATGATTGCATAATCCTTTTATATTAACCGACTATGATAAAATTTATTACAAGTTAGTTTGAAAAACCTAATAAGAATAAATTATAAAATAATTCTATGATTTTAGATTTTTAGAATTTAAGTAAATAATTTAAATAATTTTTATAAAAAAATTATTGATGTTTTGAAAGAATACAACATAATTTAAGATAAAATTTAAATATATAATGCATTGCTTAAGATTAGTTTGAGTTTAATGTAATTAAATTATAAATAAATTTATATATTTATTAAAATGAGTTATATAATTTTAGGATACAAGCAAGAATGTAGTCTTCGTCTTTACCATGTTTCGTATTATAAATATGGATCCCCGTTCTTCATTTCCTATTCTCCAACTTTTTATCAAATCATTACCTTCAATTAGGGGTGTTAATCGTGTTCGTGTCGTGTTTGTTCATGTCGTATTTTCGTGTTGTTGATATATTAAAAAATTTACTTGAATTTTTTTTGGTTACCTATTTATAATAGTAAGAAATAACAAAACCTTTAAGGATGTGAAAAAATTATTGATCAATTCTTACTAAAAAAAATTTGTGTCGTGTCGTGTTCGAATCATACTATCTTATCGTATCAGAAATTACCATCCCTACCTTCAATTGAATAATCTTCGTAGAAATTTACCCCGTAGAAAAAGTTAACAACCTTGTAGCTTATGATCAAACCGTTGGTAATTTGTAAAGAGAAAGGGAAAAAAAATCAAATATTAAGGGCAAAATTGTTCCAATTATAAAAAGTGATAACTAATGTTTTAGTTAAAAATTAAAATCGTTAATTGAGTAATTAAATTGGTTCAACATTAAGGCTAAATCGATTCAATCGAAAAGAAAAGAACACTAAATGATCAAATTAAAAGATTGGAATCAAATAGTCCAAATTAAAATTTTGTAGACTAAATTGGTCCAACTATAAACACTTTGTATTAAATTGCAATAATTCGCCAATTTTTAACTAAATTGACTAGAATGTAAGCTAAAATATCAAAGCGATTGGGATTTTTATAATTTAAAAACAAAAAATACTTCCGCTCCCACCATGAGAAGTCTCTTTAAGGAGGAAAACACAGATAGCTTAAAAATTTACGAAAAAGAGAATATGAAAAAAATACATGTCCATATTTGTTCGATTAATTTAGTTATTGTCTACCAAAAACAAAATGCAGATATGTCAGATAACACAAGTTTTACGACCGACCCTTGAAATTTATGGATACTAAAACTGCAGATAAATAAAAGCAAGTTTAACAACCCAATCGAAATTTCTTAACCAAGTGGAAAACCACAACAAAAAATAATAGCAAGCAATTTTATACTCAGCAATATAACCAAGACCTATAATACAAAAGGGTGTGGCAGAGACAGAGATATATAATATATTCATCCTCTCAAAGATGTTCAAATATTACAAGCCATTGAAATTAAAGCCTGGAAGTACACAAAAAATAAAAAATCAATGCACTCAAGTACACGTAAAGCATTCAAAAATGAGATGAAAGAAGAAAAAAGTTGAATAGAGATACATGTAAGTGATTGCAGTTGGGCCAATTATCCATCCTTGGAAAATCACATAAAGAGCCCTAGACCAAGGAACTTCAGTATTTTATGTACACCATTCAAGAAGAATTCACCCTAATTATGAATGGTCAATAAGTCACCCATCTAGAAGTATTTGTATCCTGATGAACCAGATGATGGAGGTGGAGGAGGTCGCCTGTTAGGAGTGCGACGGCTGCCAGAATTCACATCGCCATTCTGGGCTGGATCACTGTAGTGTCGACTGTGCGCATTATACGAGCTCCGAGACAAATCACTATGGGAGTCATCAGGGCCATTTGCAGCCGCATCAAATGCAGATCTCCAGTCATCACCTGATGGACCGCCTGTATTTGGGCTGCTTTCTGCAAATTAAACAAAATATCAAGAAACAAGTTTGTCAAAAATTTGTGACCTGTCTGTTTTCAGGGTGATATTAACTGTCACGTTTAAGCAAACTAAATAGGAGGAGACAATATACCAGCCTCATTATCACCATCAGACCAGCTGGAAGCAGAAGCTGCTCGGTTGTCATGGATACTAAGATGACGTGTTAATTTGGAGAGAAGAGAGGACTGTTTCTGGTAGTGTTCCCTGCGACGCTTTACATTCTGGTCCTCTTGAATCAACTCTTCAATTCTAGCTGTACTAAGAGCGCTGCTTGGATAGAAATAGACATTTTTGATATTCATAAGAGGAGAGGTTTGACTGTTTGAGCACAATCATAAAAAAAGTAATGCAAAACCATTCAACAAAAAGCCAGTAGCTTTTTGGGCTGTTCGAGTAAACACAATGCTCAATAAAATTACTGCTATCACAACTGAAAGTAGAAAATACACAAGGGACCATCTCTCCAACCTTATAGAGCTATACAATTGATTCAGCATGTCTTCTTTGGCCTTCTCAACTTGGCAAAGAACAACTGCCTGTTCAACCAATGAAAGCATGAATATTAAGAATTGAACAGTTGGCCAAGTGCAAAGGTAAAAAACTTTATATCAGTATCACAAGCTTACTTTAGGAACATTAGCAGCCAGACTGTTCAAAACTGCTTCAACGTAACCACGCACTTCCTGAGACATCCACTTGAGCTCTTCCTCAGGATCAGCAGGTCTTCGAGTCATAGTATCCTTGAAAGAGCAGCAAAAAGAATGACCGAGTTTTAGAAATTTGTTACTGTGTGCAATAGTAGTGGTATACAATATACACATCCCTGATAACTGTAGCAGTGGAAAATAACTGGGAATATTACAAAAAATTTCCCAAGGAATTTTCAATCCACGGACCGCATAGTAGTGAACCAATAGCAGAACAAGGTGACTCACCAGAGAACCATCAGAAAGACTTTGCCTCATGGTAGCACCACCTTCAGTGGATGGCCCCCTTCCTCCTCTAGACGGTTGAATGACATTTGATATCTTATTTATCCACCCAACCTTGTCAGCTATACTTTCAGCTTTCAACACAACAGCACTATGTGCTGCATGATAAATGGAACTTAAACAGTTATAAGGGAATTATAACCGAAAGTGAGTGTAATACTCCCACCACTAAAATTTAAGACAAGCCATCACCTTTTAAAACAGTTTTGTACGGGACCTTGCTAGTAATTTTAAAGACAAGACCAACTCCTTTTCCAGGATCTGGTCCATTTGCCTTCTTATCCTTTGAGCTTTTTGAGGGAGGCTCCTCTTCATCTGAAACCTCTTCTATATTACATTCCTAAATTTGAATAAAGATTATCAGACCACTGGAGTGGAAACCAACTAAATGACAAATTTGGACAAGTAATCTAACTTGGCAGAGACGCTACGTCAACATTTTAGTGGAATGATAATATATTTAAAAAAAGTTAAAAATTCTAGAGGCACATGCAATGCGGATGGCAGTTTCTGTACATATTATGAAAACGTTTTTTTTTTTGCTCCAACAAACATTCATTGATAAGCTAAAAAACACGTATTGCTTTCAATATTATGAAAACAGTTGATTGACATAAAATGCCGACAACACCTTTCAGTAAACAAATATGGATTGGTCTAAATCTTCTCAGTAGTGAACAAATTTAACCTATTCAACAAAAAAACTATTTTCCCATTAAACCTAATGGCATGTTTGTTGGCTCATATAAAAGCACTTGACTCTATAATTTCTGTTTGGTTAATACGTTCTACCATATCGTACAAATTAAAAAACTATACAGGTATATAGAAAATTTGACCCAACAGGAGGTATGGGTTTAAAACGTACCCTTGTCTTGAATTTTTAATTTTAAAATTGTGTCAACTTTTTCTTTCATTTCATTAAAAATATAAACATCTTTACACCCACTTCAAAATCTAAGGAATTATTACAACCCTCTACCTAAATAAATATTATTTAAAATAAAAATAATTCTACTAAAAGCATTGTAACAGCAAACACTATACAATTTATCCAACAGTATAATACGTCGGTAAATATTGTACAAACTATTTATAATGCGATACAATAGGGTTCAATGCAATATGATTATACTTATAAAATCATGTACTCCCACAACAAATATCCCATAAAATTTCCAATTACCAACTTGTTTTGGAGCACACAGATGCTAAGGAATCTTGTGTGAATTGAAAGCTGTATTATTTACCATCTACAAGTCTATAATCAAAACCATACATTTCATTCATACATTTTTCTGTAATCACAACTTCTTGAACAACCTACAATAATGTTGAGCATAGCTTATAGAGAACAAATGCAATTGGCAAACAATTTGCATTAAATTGAAGGCATTTAATAACTAAAACTATAAAGTAAAAGTTGCAAAGATGCCTTTCCATACCTCCAAAGTGATGACACCACGGAAATGTCTTTCCTCCTGTTTCTTGGTATAGCCAAGCTACAAAATTAAAGACAGCTCAAAATAAAATCTTCAAAATGAGCAAAAACAAAGACGTAGATCTAATGTTTCCATCTGAAAAATTCAGTTAAAAAAGATTGAAGGTTTTGAAAGGCTTTGTAGGGTGCGCCTAAAGGCAAGGCGCATGGTTCATGAATTTACGTTGTTTCTCATGATTTCAGGAGGTGTAAACAAGGTTGATCAGCCATACACATTGAGGCTTTACGCCAAAAGGTGAATGAGGCATAAGCCTCACAATTATGAATATTTGGAATACTGGCTCAAGGCAAGGGCCACTTTTTCTTACTTCCCGCAAGAACTTTTCGAGCAATCAAGGGAAAGACTCGGATCAGCATTAGCTTCTGAAAGAATTTGACCTAAGTGTGCCTATTCTCCTTCAATGTTTAGCAGGTAGGGTTTTTTTTTCCTCCTTTAAACAGCTGAACTTTGCTGGATTATTTTTCCCCTTCCTACTCTTCTTTGCTTGTTTTCATTCTATTTTGCATGTAATTTCAATCTCTTCTCCTCTGCAATTACATGCTAAAGTGGTAGGAATTTATTTACCATATGTTGGTCTCCTTCATTTCTCTTCTTTGAGCCAGAGGTTAATGTCTGTAGCACTGTGCTGTTGCATTTCTTAGAACACAACACTCTTTACAAGACACATTTGGTATTCATACATCTAATGATCTCGGTTAGGCTAGCTGGGGCTGGACTTGAATGGGATTTTTTATTTGCCTTTTAATATATTTTTATACCTCTATTATGAATATTTTACTAGTTTTGATCTTAAATTCTGATAAGTCAAAGTGCTTAATATGTTACAATTATCTGAATGCTTTGTTTTGTATTATAACTTAAAAAGTGATTAGTATGTCATTATTATCTGAATGTTTTGCTTTAGATTATAACCCGTCACTTATCAGTATTTTTTTGCTAATTTAATGATCTTATTGAGTTTTTGGTTAGATTATCAATATCTCACTCTTTTTGGGTCAGACTATTTTGTCAATTTTTTTTAGTAGAGGCAGTTAACATGTATTGAAATAGATATAATATTGAATATATTCTTATTATATTAGGATAAGTCATATCAATTTTTTGAATTATTAGGATTACTAATCTTTATCTGACAAGTCTGTGTATATTGTGTATAAATACACAAGTAGACCAATGAATAAAACAAGCTTTCAGAATTAATTTGATATCAGAGCAGAAAAAAGAGAAAAATAATTGAATATTCCACTGCTCCTCTTTTTTCTTCTAAACCCCAGGAAGCCAACCCTAACATTGAGATAGCCGCCGCGGCCATCACCTTTCTTGGTTGATGCTGACAATTCCATTTGGGCCAGCGCCACCAATGTTAACTCTAAGTTTCTTTCACGAACGACCCTACCCAGTTAGTGACACCTTTCCAGTTCGAGACACCAAGCAGTCTACTGCCGTCAGTTCTCGCAACTCAACCTCTGTCAGTTCGCAATGCCAGGTAATCTTCTCCGACACCGCCGTTAGTTTCTCTGATTCACAACATCCTAGTTTGACAAATCTGTCCATTTATTTGGTTTTTTATTTGGGTTCGCAATACCTTTCATTGTGGGTTTTTTATTTGGGTCGTGGGTCTCCAAATCTGTCCATTCATTTGTTTAGTTCCTGCCCAAGATATTTATGGGTTATCTATATTACTTGTCACTAATTAAACTATGTCTGAGATTAAATATTCCAATTCTTCTTCGATAATCGAAAGTCAACACAATAAATTGTCTCTACTTCTACTATACATGATGGGTCTTCTTCGATTAATATTAAATTAGATGGTACTAATTATCGTGTTTGGTCCAAAATTTTAAAAATGCATATTGCTGAAAGAGAAAAGAGTTACATTAACGAAATAAAAGATGCTCTAAAAGAGGATTCTACTTTTGATAAGTGGGAAGCTAGAGATGCTCTAGTTAAATCTTGGCTTATCACTCCATGATAGATAGGCTAATTTCTCATTTTGTTCAATGTGAAACTACAAAAGATGTTTGGGATGCAGAGCTACCTTCGTGTTTCTTCTCAGGTATACGAACTAATGAAAAAGTCTTTCCAACTATGAAAAAGTGGACGATCCTTTGCTAAATACTACAATGAACTAAACTCCATTTTTATATAACTTGATTACCAAAGGCCTAATGACATGAAGCATGCTAATGATATTGAAAAACTAAGGAAGCATATTGCTAAAGTTCGGGATTATATGTTTTAGGTTGGATTGGATCGAAATCTAGATCAGGTTAGCAATCGAATTTTGGCTACTTCTCATATACAAAGCCTAGAAGAAGCTTATTCATAGGTCCGTTATGAACTACAACGACAAACTACTATAGAAACTAAAGGTTGTCCTAAGGTCTCAACCCTTACTGTCCAAAAGAATAGAACCCGTCCGAAACCTCCCACTGTTGACTCTAGTTCTTAACTTTGCACCTGCTATAATAGCACCAGACATACCACTGATATTTGTTTGAAAAAACATGACTACTAGGAGTAGTTCAAGCTTAAGCAACCTAAGAAGAAAAAGAACTCAGCTAATGTTGCTATTGAAAACCATCCATCTTTTGCTTCTCATATTTCTCAATGGACTATTCAATAAGGTAATTTTGATTATGTTTTTATTTTTTCTACTTTTTATACTTGGCTCATTGACCCAGGTGCTACCGATCATATGACTAGTAATCTATCTATTCTTAATAATTTAACGTCTTTTTCTATTAAATATGTTCAGGTCACCAATGCCAATAACAAGGGCAAAGACTGTCTCAGTGTCACTAAAATTCTCAATATCTTCTGTTTTACTTGCATTGAATCTAACAATCTTTTATTAATTAGTAAAATTAAAAAAAATCTTGATTGTTCTATAACCTTTTACCCTACTCATTGTGTATATCAGGATAATCAAATGAAGATTACAATTGGTACTAGTAGGGAGGGAGGAGGTTTCTACTACTTGAAAACAGGGGAGAACCCAAGGTGTGGCTTTCAAGTGGATACAACGATTGAAAAAGAAAAGATTATGCTATAGTACTGTCGTTTAGGACATCCATTTTTTCTTACTTAGAACGTTTATTTCCTATATTATTTTCTCATATTTCTACTTCTAGCTTATGATGTGAAAAAATGCATTTTTGCTAAAAGTCGTGTTTCTTTCAAAATTAGTTAAAATAAAAGTTCTACTCCTTTTGCTCATGTTTATACTAATGCGTGTCTATACTCCTTTCTCTACTCCTATTGCTTCTAGTAAAAAAATATTTTGTTTCCTTTATCAAATATTGCACTAGAGTAACCTAGCTTTATTTGATGCAATCTAAGAGTGAAGTTATAGATATTATTCCTCAAATCTATGATATGATAGTTACACAATTTCATACTAAAGTTCAGGTGTTCCATTCTGATAATGGTTGTGAGTTTATAAATCAGTCTCTTACTTCTTCAGAACTCATGGCATCCTTCACCAAACATGTGTCAATACACCACAGCAAAATGGCATAGCAGAGCGTAAAAATCATCATCTCGATGGCTAGTGCCTTATGCTTCACTATGCATATTCCTAAATGTTTCTAGGTGGAAGTTGTCATGACTACTGCCTATCTCATTAATCAAATGTCTGTTCAAATTATTGACTATCAAACTCCTTTTAGGAGGATGTCTCATTTTCACTCTACCTTTTGCATTGAATCTTTGTCCTAAAGTTTTCGAGTATGTCTGTTATGTTCATATTTATACCTTATACAGGGGGTAAACTTAATCCACATTCTATAAAGTGTCTTTCTCAGTTACTTTAATGCACAAAAGGGGTATAAATATTTTCATCTACTTAATGGTAAATACTTTGTTTCTATGGATGTTTAGTTCTGTGAAAGTGAGTCTTATTTTCTAGAAACATTCCCCTAACTCCTTTTCAGGGATAGATTAGTAGTAAGGAATAAGAGAAGTTACGAATGGAAGAAAAAAAGTTAAGGATTTCAAGTAAAGAGGAGGAGCATTCTCCTACAAAACGTGGTGGCTCTTTAGAGTCTCAACATCCTGTGGGAGAACCGGAACCAAATAAGAAAAGACCAACCAACTTATTCCAACAACAGTTCTCTAAGAGGAAGCAAGATGTTACTGTTATGCCACTGCTATGCCCACACCTCCTGATGCCCCCACTTCTCTTGATGATACTATCAGGCCATCGAATGAGTCTTCCAGAATTGATTCTGAGATACGTGCTTCTGATTTACCTCTCATCACTGATATCATTATTGCTAACATACCTTCCAACTCTATTTTAGCACCAACTACTACCTTGGACTCACTAATTGGTAATCAAAATAGAAGATACCCTCTTCAAATCCATAAACAACCTGATAAGTTGGGCTTCACTAAACCATCTTTCTAATGAATAAAACAAGCTTTCAGAATTAATTGAGGTTTTTGCCTTGAGGCTTACGTCTTGCCTCATGAAAAGATTTTTCCCACATGGTTAATTCTACCTTTTAAAACCTTGAGAAAACTAATTAAAATCGTAGTTAAAGATGCATCAATTCAAGCCAATGTCCGAACTACATATCAGTTGGATCCATGTTTATAACATTGGCATTGTTTTTCTTCACAAGAAAAACAAAAACAACGACGAGCTGGAAGTCGCATTTAATGACATGGTCAACTAACATATTAGATACGGAGGATTTTAGTTAAAAGAAAAAAAAAGTTTGGGGCACAAATTTTAATATAGACATTACATAACAATACTGACTGTATTTGATATAGACATTTATCCACAATTAATGATGTGCCAAGATCATAAAAGAAGCTAAAAATGGATATGGAAAATAAACAAAGTACAAATCTAGCTTCCTAGTTAGAAGATGTAATACAAACCTTTCCTGTCTTCTCATTCAAAACAAACCACCGCTTGCTCCAGCCATTTGTTTTTGCACTCTTCTTCAATAAAAAACCTACACATAAAGAAAAATTAGTTATGCAAGCTTTTTTTTACTATCAAAAGTTTGGTGAAACAACCCGTGGATTTCAGCAAGAACAGCATCCCCCCCCCCCCCCCCCTCTTAATTGAGACAAGACAAGATGTGAATGAAAATAAATTGAATGTCAGATTTATCTAGAATTAGAAGCATCCAATCTAAGACAACAATCTCTTATTCTCTTCTTAGTTAGACTATAAGGACCCCATAAATTAATCTTTTAAATAAAATTTCTTCCACCCAGATGGTGTAATATGAGAACATATTGCACCACCATAGGATGAATCTTAACTGCATTTGCTGATTGCAGTAGCATCCCTACTGAATATCTACATTAGATGCTTAGCATAGTGAAAGGGGGTAAAATAAATAGGGGAGAGAGCATCATATGATTCATATCGTCATTTTATAGCACTTCATAAGCCTCAAATACTTCACACCTTAAATGGAGCAACCTTCTGTCAAGTTGCAACTAAATTCAGTCACACAAGTGAAACATTCAATTGACTGTAGATTGTACTCTATAACTGATTAACTGTATAGAGTGCATGAGTATAATAAATTCCAAGGTAAAAAATCATATCTTTAATAACAAATATTTCTAACTGCAAGAATACAGGCATAATTTTTAAGATTAATCATCTAGCACAGAAGGTAAAAGCACAGTCCAGTGACATAGTTTACTCAGAACTAGTCAAGATTTAATATGACACACTGTTATTCAAGTCTTCATGATTGCAAGCCATGCTTTAGAAATTGAATTTGATAGATATATACACCTGCTGTTATTTCTCCTTCAGGACCTGCAGTCTTTAAACCAGAAGGTTCTTTTTCTTCTTTCTCTGACTTATCAGACTTCTCCTTAATTGATTTCAGGCTTCCACCAGTTTGGGGACTAGTTGCCTAGAAAAAGGAAATAAAAGCATCAATTAAACATGAAAATAGATCTTAAAAGAAACTTCATGACCAAAAAAAGCACCATGTACGTATACAATGAATAAAAAAGCACAATATATCCACTCGGTCCGCAGTGAGATATAAACCCACTACCCTGTTTAGTATAGCTTGCTCTGACTCTTGTCCTTTCTTTGAGGACCGAGTTTTCAGCTCCTCCTCACGGCGCTGTCTCTCCATCCTGCAGAAGGGGAGGAGAGGAGTTAATAGAAGAAATTAAAATGCAGATAAACAGCATGCACAGACACGAAAACACTTTGTATCCTCGAGAGAGAGCTGACTGCAGAATAGGAACCTATAGCATAAGATATTATCAAAAGCTACATAAACAATTCAGAGTTTTACATAATGGATTGACAATAAAAACCCCCCACATAATACAGTTATGTAAAATTCATAACAGTGTTGCATAAGTATCAAACATGTCAAAAAGCTAAATAGGTTGCTGACTGGAATAGAATCTTACAGTACCTCCTTTGCACCAGACGAATGAAGTGTTGTGGAGGAACAAAAGCTCGCTCCATATCAACAAGTGCAACCACCATATTCTTTGCTTCATTCTTGAAACCATCTAGTGCGGCCGATGCAATGGCCACAACCTATCATCGTAAAAAGAAACACGTTACAAAGCAGAGATTCAATAAAACTATAAAAAGGAAAAAGAAAAGGTGGGGCAAAAAAAATCCAAAGTGCTAACTACTAACCTCTCTCTTGAAAGGAAGATATCTTCCAAGACCAGGTGTAGCATTTGCAGCCGCAGAAACTATGTCTACCAAGACTCGATGAACCTATTTGATATCAGTCAAAAATAACTACGAAGTAATTGCTTGATAATTGTTATAAAACAATTGCAACTGTTGTAACTTGACAACACAAGGCAACAAATCAAACTGGAGGTTCACATGCTGAATAAATTCCTCATAGAATAATATAAATTTTTTAGACTAATATATTTAATCAATAACATGCAAGTAATGATGGAGCCACAAGCTTAGAACACCAACAGTGCTAATAGATCATCAAAGTAAGATGGAGAAATTCTTAAATCCAACATGTTGTATGCCTCCTATAAATCATAGTCGTCAATTATATAATCGTTGTATGCAAGAATTTCTTAGTAAGATGGGACACAGCTGAATAAATTGGAAACTTACAACATCCAATGATCATAATAAGTTCCATAGGAAAGTGATTGCAGCTAAAAGAAAACACCTATTCCACTTTATACAGCAGAAAAGAAAATTCCATAATGCACAAGGCTTCATTTATGATGGATAACGGTAAGCTCCAAATGATTCAAATCATAACAAAATGTGCCAAGATTTACCTCGTTAACACAAAGACATGATGGCTCTTTCGCAAGCTCCAAGACTCCTTTTATTAAAGATCTTAAACCCTTTTCAGGGGATATGAGATACGGCTGATAACCATCAGCTTCTAAAACAATCTGTTAAAGAAAGAAGAGGAAGCAAAATCATGGGAAGTAAAACAAAACAAAACAAAAACATACATAAAACTAAATAGAAACCATACACAGAATACACACCCTTTTCACATTACTGATATCAAAATGGCGATCTAATGGAAGCTGCTTGATTCTACTTGGAAAATTTCCTTCAAAACTAGCAACAATTTTCCAGCCAGCACCCTGCAATATATTATGTCATAACATAAGACAAGACGAAGAAGTGCAAGGCTGTCCTTCAACATACTGGAACGGGCAATGCGATGAACACCAAGAAACAATGACACTACTTGAAACAGGTTACTAAAGCATTTTGCATTGTGGCCTCTAATGATGAATGTAAGTACAGGGGTGTCCTCAGAAAATTACAATAATATGATGTGCGGTAATATGCATGATTATAATCTCCAGAGAAAGTAAACCGCATCACAAAATTAATTATTGACCAAAGGCTATTCATAGGAAAGAAAAAAAGGAAAAAAAAAACAATTATAAATAACCAGCAACCTTAATATAAATATCCAGCACCAATAGTACTGTTACAAACATACCATTTATTCAAACAAGAAAGAGCTCGACAATAAAAGAAAAAATGAGGAACTCTCACCTCCCCAGTAGTAACATGTTGGAGAAACTTATCCTCAAACTCACGACAAAGTTCCAAAGCTATTGCTCTTGTACCTTCTGCAGTAGTAACCATCTTCTCACCAAGTCTTACCAACTCATCCTGAACTATTTGGCACTTGCCCTGCAAACTGCCAAAATGCAAACGAAAAACAAGGATAAAAAACTTATTAAGGGACCAAAACTATAATACCTTGGATACTGATGAAATAAGGATGAATCCGCTTATTAGGGTATCCCATCAAAAAAAATCTTTATATCCAACACTCCTACTATACTAGCTTTTGAAAGACCAACTATTTCTTAAGGCAAAGAAATTTAATGGTGAGTAACAGTTGAAATGAAAACACTACATTCTCAAGTCTCAACTGCTAAAAATAGGTGGAATTTACATGAAATTCTATTCAATTAAACAAATAGCACAAGAACTTCACCAAATCATAATAAAAAAATTGTTAACACTTAGGGAAAAACAAAAAACATAATGAGGAGATTTTTTCCAAGGATAAATGTTAAAAGCATGATGTTCACAATACAATTAAGATGCAACATATTGCAAAAAAAAAAAAAAGCAACCCAGCAACTGGGGAAAGAAAGATTACCCAGACAGGAGGTTTGGAAGTCGAACTTTCATTCGGTTGCGAATCTGCTGGGCCAGAGCATCGACCAAGGCTATTCTGCCTAACTTACTTTGAGGAGCTCCTGTCAAAATTGACTTGAGACTCTCACTCTCAGCCCTCCATGCTGTTTCCAAAGAACTCTCCGAACTAACAGATCCAGATGCTGATGCTATTGAAACTGATTGACCAATTAAGGCAACCCATGGTATATCAGATGCTCTTGATGGCCCCTGATTTAAAAGAAGTGCCTGAACTGCAGCTAGAGCTTTTTGATCAGAAGCAGCTTGGTCTATTTTACTAATGACACCAATGGTTCTTGTACCTGAAACCAACATTCTTCAAAGAATTAAGAAAAGCATATGGGGAAGAGGGGATCTACTTAGAAGTGTGCAAGACAGGTTAACTCAGCTGAAAACATTTTCATTAATAATTAACAAACTTCCTCCATTTGGCACGTATTTTGACACCACAACCAATAGGTAGAAAAGAAGTGAAAAGATAGAAAGCAATTTACAATCTCCATCGTAATCCTTGGCAAGTCGGAGTGCGCGTGAAGAAGCAACTTCGGGTGCTTGAGCCGCAGGAATTATAACTAGTAAGATTGCATCATTATGCTCGCAATATTCGCTAACCTGTTCAATGACCATTACAACATTAGGAAAGTATTGCTAATAGAGAAAGAAAACGATAAATGTTCGAGGATTTCTGGTGGCCACTCACCATTTCATCCATACTCCGTTGATCCAAACCAGGTAAATCAATCAACTTGAGTGAAGGTGCTGAGAATTTTTTATTTTTTTTTTTAGCAAATGAATATGTTAGGATTAGCCAAAAAGAAAGGGAAAAAAATACACGATGCCATGCATCAAATGAGAACTACACATTAACAAACTCCAATGCAGATGCCACAAATGATGAGGCGTTCCAATAAAAAAAAAACCCACATATCAAGAAGTTGGACACAAATAATTTATATTATAATTGAATGGCTAGAAGAAATTAACTTTATTATGATTCTTTTCGGTACAATTTATCTGTCATTTACTCATAGTTCTCACTTCTCATAGTATCATTGGAGACGCATACAAGGTTTCTACATCCATTAGAATCTTACATGAATGTGTTGAAAAAATAATTTGCAACAAGAATGTGAAGTATAAATTAAATGCATGAAATCATCGCAAATTCATCAAGCTCAGTCAAACTAGAGAATGAGATTTTTTTTAGCAGAAGAGTTTGGTGCAGGTTAAAATTACAAAGTACTAGAGTTTTAGATTAATTAGTATTCTATATTTTAGAATTTAATTATTATCACAGTTCTTATTAGATTAGGATTTATTATTGAATTAGTATAAGATATATTGGAATTTGACCCTTACGATAGTCTTCTATTTTACCTATAAATATGCTTATTTGCATTATTATTATTATTATTATTATAGACTTTTTTATTTGATAATAAACATTAATTATTGAGAATTTTTGTTCTTCAATTATCCCTCTACGCCTTCTGGCCTGTGTCGAGATTTCCCAAGTTTGTATAAGTCAGCTAAGCCCCATAGTCCATAGTTTTCAAAGTTAAAACAAAGATTTAAGTGTAAGAGCTAGAAACACTGAGGGCATACATTTCACAAAGAGATTCTTTGCTATTTTCAACACCAAAAACATCTACAGCATCAATGGTTATTATGTTAATCCTAAAAACCCATTCAGTAATTGACACATAAAAAGAGCTTTGCAGAAGAAGTTTATACAAACATAAAACCTGAAACAGTAAATAAACCATTAAATCACTAACAGCAAAAATACTCATGGACCAATGTAAATAAAGCAACAGACAATTAAAACCAAATACAAGTCGCAGATTGCACTGAAGGCTATGACCACAACCAACCTGTACTAGTCCGTAGTTTCAAATGTATTTCATCTCGACTCTTGCCAGAAGAACTCTTACTCAACCTATCCTGAAGGGAACGCCGTAAAGAACCTGCAAGTAGAATATTATAATAATAGGAGAATGCGCATTAGTAAAACAAAAAAATGATGTTAGAGGTTTTGAAATGAAAGCAAGAATTGCATTAGACGGAGAAAGGTGAAGAAGGAGATTTGGACGAAATTAGAGAACCACACGTTCTCAACTTCATTCATAAATATAAATATTCAACGAAAATTTCTACCATTACAACTTAAAACCTATATATAGTAAAATAAAGATACTAATAAGCCGTTATATGTTTATGGGCCTTCCAATATCCAACTAAAGCAAACAATAGCTAATAAAAAGACCAAATTAACACTATTTCCTACATTTAAAACTACACCACTGGAACAAGATGAAATCCCATACGGCTTAAGCATTTATAACATAACCAACGATCCTTTTTATATCCTATCTGTTAGTGGCTATTATGTTACCACCGCAAGAGTCAACTGCATTAAGGACAACAGTGATAAAAGTATTAATAAAGCAAAACCTTAAAATGTACTAACTTGCATTAACTTGCTGGGATTTATCATCAATCTGTAGTGTAATTGATTTGCTGCTCAATGTACTATCCCTCTGCAAATAAATGTTTATGGGAACGCGAGTAGCACCATTTTCACCAGTTGGCTGGAATGACAAGATAAAAGAAACTTGAGAATAAAAGTAGATGTCCAAATACACAAATTAGAATAATACCATACAAACTCAAAATGTCCAACATACCAATACTGGATGTCCTAGTAAGCTATTCAAAACTGCCGATTTACCAGCACCCTGAACAGAATCATCAAACAAAAAGCATAAAGTTGTCATTTCAACAGCTCATAATTCACAAGAGAAAATAACTTCCATGTCTCAAGCTTGTGTTAAGCCATTAGCAGCAACTCCATTCTTCAGGAAAGAAACATGGCCTGACCTATGCTCAAGTGAAAATAAAACAAAAGGGCCTAAAAACTGCCACTTACGTGTCAAATTTATAGAGTTGATAATTTACCCCATCTAAAAGGTTAACCCAATAAGTAAAAAGACTCATAACTCTTATTAAAAAAATAATGTCTTTAATCAATGTGGACTTTCACTGTTACCATTAACATCGCTTTAAAGTATGGGTCTTTATCACTTGCATATCTTAGCATATTTAATCAACGGAAATCGCCCCATTTGAATCAACTTTTAGCATATTTCATAAATGATGATGAGTTAAGCAAATTTTTTAATATAGTGTTGGGTATGAAAAGGAAAAGTCGAATGGGAGAGTAAGATTTTCACATATGGTGTGAAAATTACATGGACTTCTAACACGTTACAAATGTGTGTTGAATTTCTATAGGTATGTGCCAATTGATGAAGCAAAAATTAGAAAAGTGAACAATAAAATGAAGAAAAAAGTACCCCTAGTCCTTAAACTTATGTCTGTGGGCACTTTAGTCCCTAAATTTTACTAAAATAAGACATTTTAATACCTAATATTTGTTAAAATTAGGCAATTTAGTCCCTCAAACCTGAAATAAAGTGTACATTTTTTTCCTAAAAGTAGAACCTAAGTGTATTATTTAAAAGTTTAGACTAAGGTATTCCAAAAACATACATTGGTGTCACCCCACCCTAAAATGAACAGCTACCGAAACATATTTTAAAATAACAATAACAAACTATATTGTAAACATTGATACAAGTTAAATCTGTTTCGTGTGTTTAGTAACTTACATTTTTAGCATAGTACAAATGTACCATTTCTACTCCTTGTGCCTTTTTTTTATTTTTTAACCACATGCAACATAATAATAAGAGATAAAATTCCACGAGATCCAAAAACAATACCATATTCAATCTTCAACGATCTCACACTTCAAACAACAAAAATCAAGTCTAACAAAAAAATAATAATCTAAACGAAACGCGAATAAACATCAAGAGGGATGGTCTCACTCACAATATTTCCAAGAGCTACAACATTAAGAAAAGTGGAAGGTCGTCGAGAGGAACCGCTTGTACTGGAATTCTCGTCCAAGTCATCATCGGCGAGTAGAGCAGCGGCTTGACGCATCGAATCAGAAAGCTGCGTCAAGTCTTCGATCGCTTCCATCTCGACGAAAGTATTCAAAGATCGACGATCTGAAGATTTATTTTATCCGTGTAAAATTCCAGGAGAAAGAAGATATGGATCGGATCGAAACCCTGGAAAATTGAAGAAAAGAAAGCAGATCTATCTGGGTGCCTGCGGGAGACAAATTATATTTCAATGAATCATACAGACACCAAACGCAAAGAAATGCTGAGAGGAAAATGTAGTGAAGAACCCCTTTGCTTCTCTTTCTTTGGGTGCTTCTTCCCTTGCTTTTTCGTTTTGAATTCTAAATCAGCTTCGCATATGTAATTGCATAGCATAATGGATTTGAATTTTACATTATATACAATATTTACATATAATATACATTATATTCGATGTTTAAAATTTATTTATTTGTATATTATTTAAAATTTGATCTCTATAATAATAAATATATGTTTTTTTTCCATCATATCGACAAATATATATTTTTAATGTTTAAAAAAAATATTGCATTTATTATATAATTAAAAAAATCATATAAATAGTTATAATATAAAAATTAAAATAATTAATATTAAAATATAACAAAAATATATATGTTTTAAACAATAATGCACATATGATTTTTATAAAATGTAAAAAAGAAAATTCTTAAGTTCAAATAATCATATAAATAATTAGATAATATAAAAATTAAAATTTTAATTAAATAACAATAAATAATCCTATTTTATATTTAACATGTTTTCTTTTAACCGAAAATTAAGTGACGAGGCTATCCATATTTTAACAAAAGGGGCAACCAAGGCCTCTCTATTTGATGTGAAACTTTCAAAACTTATGGATGAGTGTGGACTTACTATGTTGGACTCTAAGGTGGTGTTTGGTTAGGTGTAATAAGAGATGTAATATAATTGATTCAAGTTATTACATTGTTTGGTTTCTTTAAAGAGATATAATGTAATGTAATCCATTACATCTCTTAAAGGAATACTGATTACAACTCTTAACACCTTGAATACTCATTACATTACGTAACCTATACTGCTTCCACAACACATTTCCTTCGCGAAAATTTTTTGAGTGACTAGAGGCTCGTGCGCCGTTGATCTCCCAAGGCTCTTGCGCCGTCGTTCTCCCACGGCTCGTGCACCGTCATTCTCCCTGCCTTCGCGCGCCGTCGTTCTCCTAGGTATTTTAAACTCTCTAGCTTCCCCAAATGCCTCTTTCTTCGTCCCCTTTTAACTTCCATAATATCTGTGTTTCCCTTTTCCGTTTTCTTACCTTCCATCATGATTAACGATTCCAGGATTTTGATCTAACTTGGCAATAGATCTGATAACTGAATTTTTGGGAAATTAATTTTTCTCCTTGTCTTTCATAATTTTAGGCATAAATATTTTTTGACTTTGTTTATGCAGATTAACAACTTTAGCTATCTATTATTTGTATATTTATGATTGTAGTTGAATCTAATTATATAGAGCGTTATAATAATAAAGATATTATTGAAACCCCAACTAAGATGGGCAAAGATGAAACTGGCAAAATTGTTCAAAGATGAACATGCAAATATTGGAGGAACAGGCTTTTATAGGGTGGTTTATTGTAATGAACCTGATTGTTTAGAAGCTGCAATTCATAATTATGGAGATAATTATCTTAGAAGCTGCAATTCATAATTCTTTCATAGTATTTTTCATTTTCTGTTCCCTTCCATCATCGAAGTTGTCATGTGAATTGAACAGGACTATCATAAGATGAATAATGATCTAAAGATCATTCATTTGTCTTATAAACTGGTATAAATTTTATTAAAGTACCCATGTATTATGTATGCAGCAACCTCTCTTCTCAACCAAAATTAGGTTATCAATTAATACATTTAAATTTTTCAAAATAAATACTTTCCATACAAGTTCCAGAATCTGATTTAGTTCTTTTCATTATCAATAATTCAACTTCTAGACCAGCTAGTGCCAGATTGTACTTCTTGCAATCCTTCTTCATCTCAGATTCATTGTGGCAAATGATTTTGCAAGATTCATAGCCTCTTGTACATGTGATGCATCAGTTCCCTAATAAATCAAAGTTGAGTTAAACCTTTTAGTTTGGACAAATCCAAACACATGAAAAGTGATTTTGAGTTAAACCTTGTGTTTGTAATAAATAAACAATTTGATTTACATTGTGTGTACTTATTTTATCATATAATATTTTAATTGGTGTACTTGTTAATATTTGATGTATTTTTTAATTTGATGTCTTGTTACCTGGATGGTATATTTGTTTTAATCTGATATTTTCATTTAGGATGTCATCTTCACAAAGCGAAACCTCAAAAAATCGAGGACCGGGTCAAAACAAAAGATTTTGGACACAAGCATTGGATGAAAAATTAGTAGAATGTCTGCTAGAATTACATTCTCAGGGCTCGTATAGGGTTGATGGAGGTTTCAAACCTGAGTATTTAAATGCTGTTAAGAGGTTGCTTGTTGAAAAAATGTCAGGATGTACTATGAAGGCTAAACCTCATATTGAGTATCGACTGAGAACACTAAAGGGCCAATTTACTATGGTTCATGACATGCTATGTGGTCAACATAGTAGTGGATTTGGATGGGATCCTGTGAATAAACTGGTGACTGCTGAGACTCTAGTTTGGGACACATATCTAGAGGTAAAATAATGTCATTAATCTAACTAGAGAATAATGTATTTAATTTTTAATATTTTTAATAATCTAATACTTGTTTCTAATTTTTTTAGAGTCACAAAGAAGCTGCTTATTTTAGACATAGATCATTCCTCTACTATGAGGACTTGTCTATTATATTTGAAAAAGACAGGGCCACTGGGAAAAATGCTGAGACTGTATATGATGTGGTGGTTGAACTTGATAACGAATGGGATGAAGAGGCAATAGATGAAACTGATCCATTATTTACGTCTGTAGATGCTACCAATCAAGAGCACTCTAATACTTTCTTCAAAAAAAGGAAGAGAATTACAGGAGCTAATGACTATGGACAATCTGTTGAGAGGGCCGCATCTATACTGGCTGATGAGATGAAGAACGTTGGAACCATTTTAAGTCGATCCATATCAAAAGAAGGGGAGGAAGAAAAACAAATGAGGTTGTATAACGAATTGCAGAGAACCACATCGCTCTCCTCTGAAGAGCTTGATGTTGCTACTATTATACTTGTTGACAAACCTGCAAGAATGAATGTATTTTTCGGCGTACCTGATGAGAAAAAGGATGGTTAGATTAGAAGTCTCCTTAGGCGTGAAGGTGGTTTCTAAATAATTATGAAAAAATGCAATTAATATATGTATATGGATTTGTATTTCATATCTTTGCCTAAGTAGCCTATCCTATGTATTTTTCTATTTAAACTTGATATGTATTTTTAGGTTTGTGAACACTTCTTATATTTGTCATATGATATTTTGGTTTATGAATGTAATATTATTGTTTTAATATTGATATGTATTTGTAGGTTTGTGAACACTTCTTATATTTGTCATATGATATTTGGGTTTATGAATCTATTTTAGTTTTAATATTGATATGTATTTGTAGGTTTGTGAACACTTCTTATATTTGTCATATAATATTTGGGTTTATGAATTTGATAAATAACCATTGTATAATATTATTAGAATTTTGGTTTTATTATGATTATAAATCTTAATTTATTAATTAACAAGTTTAAAATTTTATATAATTATTTTTAAAATTTTATATAATAATTATTTAAAATAATATATTTTAAATAAATAGTAAAATAAGAATTGAATATAAGGGTATTAATATAATATTACTGTATTTTTCATTACATTACAGTTGTCAAATCAAATACTGTAATACTGATTCCTTTTTTGATTACAGTGACTAAACCAAATACTATAATCGTAATACTAATTCCTTTATATTACATTTCATTACGATTACGATTATATTCAGCGAATCAAATGCCACCTAAGAGCTGTTTGTTCGCGTGAGAAAAAGGGAGCGACTCAAAGACAATGGCACGATTAGACATTTGGAGTAGGCATTGGACTTTGGAGAGATTTTTACGATGATTGAGTCAAAATAATTAGTGTATTCTTAGACCGTTCTCTAATTTTTAGTGAAAATAAATAGAGAAAATAATGCGTGAAATAGGAGTATTCATAGCCTGATTCAAAGTACCTTTTAAAAGAAATTGTTTAATAAAATCAGACCTCTTTAGTAATACACATTAGACTTGATTCAATTGGGTCGGTTAAAATTGTAGAGTTTAATTCAATTATGATTTAGGATCATTCTATTAGATTAAAAAAAAATATATATATATATATATATATATATTAAAAGGAGAAAAGAAGGACAATATTGTGCATGGTCTAAGTGGGCAACGCGCTTTTGTTTGTGATGGCCTGATGGGGTATATAAAAAGGAGAAAAGAAGGACAAAATTGTGCATGGTCTAAGTGGGCAACGCGCTTTTGTTTGTGATGGGGCAATCCAACGTCTGCAATATACGTTTTGATATTTTACATAAATAATTAACTACATGTGTAAATTTACTTAGAAAATATCCTGTCTACAACTGAGCTGTTGGCTCAATAGAGTGGTGCACGCTTTACAAACAAGAGGGAGTGACTTGGACACTTGCTGCATGTTTGATATGCTGGATCGGATGGAATAAATATAATTGAATTATACTATATCGAATATTACAAAATTTATACTGCGTTTGGTAGGTAGTCTTATTAAAAATTGAAAAACTACACCACGTTTGGTTTAAAAAAAATTTCCCCTTTCGTATTTTCTCTAATGAAAAAATAAAAGCCTTTGTTCAAAATTTTAGGAACAAAGAGCAGTACTAGACATGAACTACACCACAAATCACTCAAAAACAATAAATTATGAGATGCAAGAGCCCAACCTTTACAATGTTATTGAAATCGTCAAGTCACGCGCTCTAACCTAATAATAATTGAACAAAAAACGAGGGAAAAGATTAAGATCCCATAAATCGTCATATACCCAAGATTTAAAACCAGAAACACAGTTGATAAGTGAATGTTTAAACAATGAAATGATAAATCTCCCTCCCTATTTAACAAAATGGATTTTTTGAAGATGACTCAAGAGGAATTATCATCTTAACTGGTTAAATTACATGGAATTGTTAAATAAATTATGGAGCATCTGGTTTGTGGCCACTTTTGCAAGACAAGGCATTGAGGTCGACTATGGAAGAAGAGATATTGGAGCCGTCTTTATCGGTGTAAATTGCAGGGAACAATGCCCATTTCAGTTCTTAGAACCAAGTTGGAAAAAAGAATGAGCTTGCTTCTGTCCTATCCCGTTTAAACCCACCTTTACGATGGATCTCTTCAATATGCCTAAGAGCGGATTATTAGTGGGCCCAAAATAAATTTTACCATACACATTATTGAGCTAATTGACTATTGTACGCCTGTTTAGTACGACGAAACAACAAACTTACAGACAAGCCGCGGTGGAAGCATTATTTTTCAATTATATAAATATATAAAACGGTCTGGATGGTTCAAACCAGTTAATACGACTTGATATTTTATCTAACCGAACAGAACCAAAATGTTATTAAAAGCCATTTAGACCCGTCTGAATCGATTCAATTTTAATATAATTATAATCGATCTTTTATTAGAGTTCTATTAGTATATATAAAAATAGAAATTTTTTTCATACTATTTATTTAATTTTTATTTTATTTAATAATTTTTTTATAAATATATTTTATTTAAAATGTGTTGCTTTTTAGTTAAGTGGCCATTATTTATTAAATAAATTTTTTAGGTCAAAAACATAAAAAGGTAGAGAATTATGTTTATAAGATTTACTACTTTTATATATATATAAAAAAAATTTGATGGTTATGTATTTATTTAATAATTTAATTTTTTTAAAAAAGTTAATTATTATGTATTTATTTGATAAATTTTATTTAACAGTTTATATATTTTTTATTTTTATTCATGTGATATAATTTATGGGGTAATTTACATTTCATTTAGTAAATAATTAGTGTATACTTATTTTATAGTTTTAATTTGTTTGATAATTTTATATTTATTTTAAAATGAATAATTTTTTTTCTATTTTTTATACTTTTTATTTATAGAATTGATTTTATTTTTCAATTTAAAATTTTTCATATTTATTACTTTATATATAAATGAAATTTGCTCCAATAATTTTTATTTTTATTATTATTTTTAAGAAGAGACAATGAAAATATTAGGCATGATCTAAAATAGAATTAAGAGAACTTAAATTATAGAACAGGCCTTAACTTAGTGTGTTTTGTACTTTTAAATATTTTGATCCTTATTATAAGTGTGAAAAAATATTTTTAATTTTTTTGTCTATCATTTGTAGAGTTTTATTTTCACTTTTATTTTCATAAAATAATTATTTTTGATTTATTTGTTGTTTAAAATATTTTTTTGCAAAAAAATTTATTTAAATGAATTATTGAGCAAATCATGTCAGTTTATCACTGCTCATTGTAATTTTATTTTTTTTCTTGTTAATCTTATTTTATGGTTTCGTTTATTTGACAAAACATTTTTACTAATTTTTAGTGTGTGGTATATGATATAAAATTTTGTCACTCAAAATTTAATATTACTTCGTATAAGTGTACTCGTTTTCAAATTTAAGAGGTTATCACACAAAAAATCCAAATACAAATATAATTTTATTTTTTTAGTACTAAAATTAAACTTGAATAGTTCTAAACTATTATGCTACATTAAAAAATTTAGTGAATAATGTAGTACTATATATATATATATATTGCAGTTGACCCGAATTCAAGTTTTTATTTAAGTTTAAAGTTTTGATTATGATTAGAGGCTTATTTTTATTTTTTATTTTTTTAGATTATTCAATAAGATTATATTTTATAAATTCTTAAAAGTTGTTTAAAAATATAATTTTTAAATAATTTTATTATTGTAGATAAATTATAAGGCAATGACATTATGTCTCATTCTAAATTATATAATATAATTTTTTTCAAATATATTACTATCAAAAAATAAAAAAAAATATTATTTTTTAATTTTAAATTAATCATTTTAATTTGTGATGATAATTGACCAATAGAGAGGTAGTGGTGATAGAGAAAAAAAAGTTTAAAATAAAAATAGAGAGAATAATAAGTAAATATTTTATTAATTAAAGTTTTAAATTAAAACATCAATATTCATAAAAATATGATCGTTTTTATTTTTTTAAATCAACAATTTTTTGGATACACCTACATATTTAAAAAATTATTTAAAATTTAATCGAATATATTTAAAATTTTATAATTTTAAAGATTTGCATAAAATACTAAATAGAATACACCTAATATTTAAAATGTCTTTAAAATCTTGAATATATCTGAAATTTAAAACTTTATAAAAATCATTAAAGTTCTCAATTAAATTACCCTATTAATTTAAAAAGATAATCTATTAACCCATTTAGGTTCTATTTAAAAAATATATAATAATATTAAAAAAATATTAATAGAAGTCACTTTATTTATATTATTATAACACTTTATTCAAATAGTTTATACGAAGAACATATTATAAAGATAGAATATAACTTAAGTGTAATATCCCAAATTTTCAAATAACATTAATTATTAAAAAATAAAGAGTTATTTGAGAGTAAGTTATAATTTTAAAATAGAATTATAAGTATGAATAAACTCTTTAAAAATAAAGCAGATAGTAGGTTTGAATTTGTTATCTAAGGTATATTGGACTCTTATTTAATTCAAAGAATATGACAATAATAATTAGAATATCCTAATAAGAATAGGTTTCTACTTACATATAAACTCTTTATTAGAACAAAATATATAAATTCTTTACTAGACCAAAGGAGAAACAAAAATCCTACGTCTATTCTTCTCATATATGTCTTTCACAACAATAGTCATAAGAGAATAGAAGTTCATGAATTAAACTAGGTACGTTTGTTAGTCTTCCTCCATCACTTTATCAGTTATGATTTAAGGGTTTATGGTTAATGTTTAGTGATTTTTCTAAGAAATTTTATAAAGTAATTGTTTGCAAATTTTCTGCAGAATCTTGAAAATAAATTAGTTTCAAAACCTTATACTATTCAATAAAATCTTAAACTATTTTTATATTAAACTAGACTTCTTGAAGAATTCAACGAATATTTATTTGTCAAAATATCATTTATATTGAATTTGTTATGAATTTGTGAAGTTTGTGTTTTGAATCTGTCAGTTTTTGAACTACTCGAATTTTAGGGTTGTTTTATATGGGTTTTGGTTTCAATTTGAAGATAAAATTTTTGTCGTTATAACTATACACAATAAGAAAATTTTTGTCTTTGGAACCTTTATAAAATTCGATGTATTTAATTTAATATAATTTTTTGAAGTCAAAATTTTATGCTGGAAACAGGAAACCTGACAGATTAAAACGAAAAGTTTGGAATTAATTTATAGTGTTATAAATGTTAAACATTTGTGAAAATTTTTATAATACGTTATATGGGTCTTATTTATTATTTGATAAAATTTTATGATTTTTAGATCAGATATATATATGTTATGAATTTTTGATTTATATATGTTTGTTGCTCAAATATTTTACAGCAGATTTATTGAACTAGTTTCAAAACCCGTTTTACCTATGAAAACAGATTCCAAAGTATTTGTAAATTTTTATGTATAATAATATTTAAGATATAAAACTACGGTTAAAATTTCAATTTGATATAATTTTCCAATATTTTTCTAAAATTGTTTAAGTCCAGTAGTATTGCTGATTTTCTTATACTGACAGTTTTAAAAGTTATCGAATAAAAATCACTTTTGTAATTGTTTAGCATTCGGTTTTACCTAAAAAATTTATTGAAAATTTTACTATACCTCTATGAAAACTCTGAAAAATTTGGTAATCTTATGACACCAATTAAGTTTAAAATTAATTATTTAGTTTCTGCTGACAGTGAAAATAACTAATAATTTTGTGAATAAAAATATGAAACTTTTGGAAAAACAAGAGTTAGACCTAAGTATATATATATATATATAAAGGAGGATACCTAATATATTATGAGTATCTAATAATTATACAATTATGATTTATTTAGGCTAAACTCAGTTAAATTAGTCGGTGATTTTAGCAGTATTGGTTGCTCGTATCAAGTAAGTAGCCTAACCCTACTTGTAATATTAAGTATTGTTTGCTTTGTTTGTGTACGAATATTTCCGTGGTCGTTTTTACATATATGTTTTGTTTGTAACCGTTATGGCTAAATAGATAGCGTGATCTCATTTTCATATGTATATGTGCTTTGTGTTTGCATAATTGATTATTGGTTATGTAGTATTGGCATAAGCATGTTCATATGCATAACATTCAAAACTTTTGATGTTAAAAACTCATGTTTTGAATTATAACTTTCGACTTTAAAAATCAAACAGATTTTTGAAAATGGTTTGATAGAATGCTTTTGACCATCGTTATGATTGGACTCTAATTGGGAGCATATTGTAATTGTTTTGAGCCGTGTGGGGGAGGTGTCCTTGGGTACCCGAGGATATTTGGTTCCTTACCATATGATTTGGACGTATTTTTGCATGTGAGCATTTGTTATGGAATTACAGCCTTGACCCTACGATTTTATGACTCACTTGCACTTACCCTTCACGCGTGCTAATCACCGACGGGTGATTTATTGTTTGGTCACCGACAGGTGATTTATTGTTTTGGTTGCCGACGGGTGACATTTTGTATTGGCTCTACCATTCATGCAATAGAGTTCATGGCATTCTATAAAATATAGTTTTGAAGAGTTTTGTTATGAGTCGTGACATATTGAGAAAGATCATTTTTGAACGTTTTGCTATGAGAAGCGACCAATTAAGAAAGATAAGTTTATGTATGTTTTGGATACGAGTCACGACATTATTTGAAATATGGTTTTCAAAGATCATTGTGTAAGTAGAGACCATGCATTACATCGACATTCATATTGAAAACACAAGCATTGACATGTTGTTTGTCTTGAATAAATTGTTTATTACATGTGGTTGCTTAATGTTTCAAGTAAGGTAAGTTTGCTTACTGAGTGATCACTCACCCCAAGCTTCCTTTCACGTTTTCAGGAACACCATGACGAGAATTTGGCAATGCTTGAGGATTGTTATTGGATCCTTAAGAATAAGTTCCCTTTTTCTTGGCTAATAAATTGTAAACTTTAATAAGTGCTGAACTTTTTGGCAAGTTTTTCTTTCTAAGGTTTTTAGCTATAAAATGCGTTACATTAAGTGTCGCTTCTATAAACTATGTGATCAAAGTGTTTTTTTTTTTTTTTTTGTATTGCTAATGGACTAAAGTCCACATCCTTTAGCAAATTTATAACCTATAGCCTCTTTCATATGACAAGGTAGCTAATATCAGTTGAACTACTGGTGATTGGGGATTAAAGTGTCATAATAATACAATTAAAATGACTTAAATAATTGGTTACCTAAAAGAAAATATTAGATAATTTGAATTGTGTTAGTTTGAATTAATTAATGAGTAACACTCCTTATTAATTTTAAGGATTTATCTCAATTTATTCTATTTATTTTTTATTGATTAAAAATAGTATGAATATCATATTTCTTCCAAATAAATATAAATAGAACAAGTAAAAGCATTTATAATAATAATAAAAAAAAGAGTAAATAAAACATGATTTATTTATAATATTAAAATTTAATAAAAAGAAAATGATAGGAGTAAGATACATCAGGACTATAACTTATATGCCTTTGGTTGAGACTTAAATATGATGAGAAAACTTAAACCATGAGATAAAAACATTAAATGGGTATTGAGGTGGAGTAATATAATTCATTAAAAAATCAAATTAAAAATATTAATATATAGTTTTAGATTCGAAAATTTTTGCAGCAGCAATAATAATAAAAAATGCATTACCACATGAGCTTTCCTTTTAAATTTTTAATTAATATATAGGTAAAGTACAGGCATTCCACGTGATTTAATCAATATTAATTTTATATATATATATATATATATATAAATATATACCCATGAAGTTTCTTTGAAATGAGACGGACCCCTTTTTCCGACTCATATATACAACACACATAAACATTGAAACATCACACACAAAAGGCATTTTTCTGAAATCGATCGAAAAGAATAACTAGCTAGCTTGTGAGTTTAATTAAAGAAATTGATCGACCGAAAATGATCAATAGTGGAGGGTATTATAATATGGAGTACTTGTCAGCTGATGATATTGCTGTTTTAGAGGCTATCGAGCAACACCTTCTTGAGGATCATGAGGAAGATGAGGAACAACCAGATCATTATAATAATAATAATCTCCTGTACTGGGGCACTAATTCAAGTTGCAGTAGTGGTAGGTGGGGTACTGATGATTTTCCCTTGAAAGAGAAGATAATTATCGGTGACCATACTGATCATGATTATGATGATGATAATATGGTGGTTTATGGTACTATAGCAGCAGCCGATCACGATCGTGATAATTATAAATTATCTCCACCACCACCACCACTACTAGATCAACAGATGATCGATGATCAAATAATAATAAGCAGCAGCAGCAACAACAACAACGATATTAATGATCGGTTAGTGTCAATGCAGGGAATGATGGGGCAGCAGGAGCAGCATTACCGAGGAGTGAGAAGAAGACCCTGGGGAAAATACGCAGCTGAGATTAGAGATCCAAAGAAAAAGGGAGCTAGAGTTTGGCTTGGCACTTACGAGACTCCATATGATGCTGCTTTGGCTTATGATAGGGCCGCTTTTAAGATAAGGGGCTCCAAGGCCAAGCTTAATTTTCCCCATCTTCTTGGCAACACACCCCCGAAGCGAATTAAGAGAGAAAATTCTGACTCAAAACGTCCATGTCCATCTCAACCACCTCATCATGATCAGTACCTTTTTTCTTCTTCATCCTCTTCCTCCATATTTTCAAGTGAAAGTGGTGTCTCTCCAAAGCGAATCAAGAGATCAGGTCAGGTCGAGGTACTCGATGTCAATCAGCTGGCTCTAGCCAAGCAGTGGCTTCATATTAATAATAGCAATATTAATCAAAATCTCATTTGCCTCCCTAACCATTTATACATGGGTCCACCCTAGTCCTTCTATGTAATTTTACCGAAGGGCAGCAGTCGTATAGTATTAAACGTGTCAATGTCGTATTTGTTTTATGTTATTTGTATTATTTATATCGAATTTTCGTATATAGTTGATGTATACAAAAATATGCTTGACTTTTTTTCATGTTATTTATTTATAATGGTAAAAAATAACAAAAATTTTAAAAACATGAAAAAAATTATAAATCAACTCTTATTAAAAAAATTATTCGTGTTATGTTGTGTTCAAAACTTCAAATCTTATTAAAAATTATCACTCTTAATTTTACCTAATCAATGCCCGAAATTACACACGGAGCATTTGCTTAATTTTTTGTTTTTTCGTTTTTGCTGCTAATGAAGCATTTTTTTTTTTGCTAATGAAGCATTTGTTGAATGTTAGCCCTTTATTTTATTTGAAATAATATAAAAAATAGGGATTAAATTAATTATTAATATTAATTTTTATTTTTAAAAAAATATTAATAAAATCTATAAAATTTTCTCCTACAATTAAGTTTTGCTTTTAATTGTAACATTAATTAAGTTGAAGTGAAAAATTATTTACTTTATTGGATTATCGTTCTATTTCTATTTAAAAAATTATCAAAAATAATACCTTAAAATTTATAGTAATAAAACTAATACTCTAATAATATTGAAAGTTCAATATTCAATTTAAACGTAAAATATTAAACGTTCAATATTAAACGAGTCTAAATTATCATCGTTCAATTTTAATTGGATAGATGTTAAAAAAAATAACATATTAGTTATTTTTTTAATTGTAAAAATATAAATTTAAACACAATAAATATTAATTTTGTTATTAAAAATTTTATAAAATGTTAATTTTGTTATTCTTTCATTATATTTTAAATGGAATGATACTCGATATTATTTATACGAATGAATTTATAATTATGTTTAATAATGCCTTTTGCGCTCAAAATTAATATAGGCCTTGCGTTACGTTTTTCATTATCAAAGTTCGTATTTATATTTATTTCGTCAATGGATTTTATTTTCCTCTCCACCATTCAATAGCACGGCACATCATACATACGCACCAATATCAGAACAGAGTGGAACAGAATTTCTTTTATGCTCATTCCATGGTCAACATTAGGGCTAAACAGCATATTAAAATTGTCTAATTTTTATAGATTTAAATTTAATTCAATTTAAAATAAATTTAAAAATATTTAATTCGAATTCGATTTAATAATATACTCAATTCGAACAAATCAAATTTTTCGAATTGGATAAGTCGAATTGAGATTATAACTTATTTTTAAATTATTGTTATATATAAAATACAATACATATTAACATTAAAATTTTAAATTAGTACATCATTAAAAAAATTTATTTATTTATAATTATAAATAACATAATCAAAATAATAAAAAGTATGATATTGAATATTATTAAATTATTATAGAGGATTTAACATTTATTTTTATTTTTAAGTTAAAATAGTAATTTAATATAATCATGGTATGTATAATATTTAAAAATAACATATTAAAAATAAAATATACATTTATTTATAATTTTTATAGTAATTCGATCCGGATCGGATTATAAAATCTGTCAATCTGAATCTGAACAAATTGTATACTCTACAATCCAAATCCGATTCGACTATAAAATATGTCAATCTAATCTTATCCAAATCCGATGAATCGGATCGAATTCTTAATTTAGTTGGATTGATTGAATTATTTGCTCACCCCTAGTCAACATATTGTAATGACAAAAGATGGTCATTATGCACCGTATTGAATATATTAAGTATAGTTGTATTTGACCGAATTATATTAAATTGTATTATAATTAGTTTGTACAGTGTTTGATGAAAACTTGTTTAATATAGTCGAATTAAATTAATTATATATATTTTACTAAAATAATTTATATTTTAAATAGTTTTTTATTATAAAATTTATTTAAATTAATATTTAATTCATTTTAATATTTTTATTACATTTTTAAAAATAAAAAATATTATTTTCAATTTGAAATAAAAGAAAAAGTTAAGATATATAATTTTATAATTAAAAATTCAGGTAGACTAAGTTAATTGTACAGTACGGTTTAGACCCACATTTCATTAGTCCTACAAAATTTTTACATAATCGTACTAATTTTATACTGTACGTTACAATTTAATTTTACAACCAAATACATAACTATAATATACAATCATAATATTTAGTACGATGAAACAAACATGTCATGATAGTCCAACAACCCAAACAGCATCAAAGTAAAATATAAAAACTTTTTCTCACTGAGCTCTTAATCTGTGTGGGGAAAACCCACGACCAAGGATTTCTCATGGCATCCTCAACACTCTCGACACCAACAGTGAGTAGAGAGCAAACAATTTGCCCGCCACCACCACTTCATCATCAGAATCATCAAGTTTTCCTACCTCCACTTTTGAAAATTAAAAAAAACATACACGCAGATGATTAGGACTAAGACCATTATTGAGACTTGAGTGTAAATCATCGCTGGCAACTTGCTGGAGCTCTGGTAACATTCATCGGTGAACTTCACTTGAGCTATACTGCTAGTTGTCGGTCACCGAACCTTTAACGAACATAGGCTTAAAAAACATAAGGGTAAAATAAATTTAAAAATCTAAGTAGCTTTTTACACTAATATTATTTTAGGGCAAAATTGTATCAAACCTTAAAAATTCACTAGTTTAGGTCTCAAACTACCGTTCAAATTCAATTTGAACCCACACGAAAAAATAGAACTCCACAATAAACAAATAAATTTAATCCATTTGGGAAGTTTGAAACATGTGAGAAAGATTCGTATGAAAAGACAAAGTATAAACAAAAAACGTAAATAGCCACGACCACCCGAAATGACCCCGATTGAATTGGAATGGTGCCAATAGAGCAAGCAAATGCATTGCTAAAACAACACCAGCATCTCCCAGATCGTGCGATTTCTATTTCCTCACCGGAAGATGATCGTTGGCCTTGTCAATATACCACCACAAAACAGCCCAGTATCAACAGCTCTTCAAATTTGTTATTCCGTTCACGTAAACAAATAAACCCACAACTTCTTTCTCTGACACAGGACATCCAAAAACAAAGTAATCAGAAACTAGAATAATCATAAGAATTTCAATAATGCCCATTATTTCCTTTTGAATCAGTATTTACCCATTTAAGAAATTCAACAAACAAGATGAATTCAAGTAAGAATTGAAGCATGTAATTCCTGAAAATTATTGGAAAACTGTTTCATCACTATTGGAATCAATTTTTTTTATACAAAAGTATAAAATATTATTAAAATATTAAAAAATGAAAAAATACATCATAATGTATAATTAGTAAGAGTTATAATGGAGTTATTCGATATAATACTGAATTTTACATGTCATATTATAATATAGAAATAAAATTAGATAAAAATAAATATGAACGAAAAACTAAAGACAAAAAAATATTAAAAATTTTTATATAAAGAAAATTTTAAATAAATTCAAAAAATTATTAAAATAAAATATAAAATAATATAATATTAATATTAGATAAATTTAAGTTTTTGGTTGAAATAAAATTTAACAATATGAATTATAAAAATTTAAAAGATTTAGTCTCAAATTTATCGTATGTTTTTATTTTTATTTTTAGTTTTTATAATATTGCATCTAAATTTAAATATTTGATTTTTTTTAATTATCATACATTAATTTAAAAAGTATTTTTATATAACACATGACTATATTTTTATTTGTGTCACCAATAATTATAAATACATGAATTTTTTTTATAAATTTAACCACTTTACTAACAATTCATGTCATTTTATTAACGTATTTGTTAAATATTGTTAATATAAATATAAAAATTAAACTCAATATATTATTATACATAAAGTATTTATTTAATATTAAAAATATTTATATAATTAATTTTTTATAAAAAAAATTAGCTGTAGCTCTATACCTCCAAGATGCTCCACTTTTGTGGGGAAGTTTATCTTTAAATCATCTTAGCCTCTATTTCTTTTAGGGTCAATTTTATAAGTCACTCATGCTCATGTACTTGTATTTTCAAAATATATTTAGATCAATCAATAATACTCAACAAATTCTAAATCATTTTCACATATAACTCTTAACTATACATTTCACTAACGATAATTTTAAATTTTAAATTATTTTTTCTAAATAGTAATACAAGTAAAAGATTTAACAATATATTCATTTATTTTATCATATTACCATTTAAAGGGCTTGAAGTTATTGTTATACGTGAATTTGTATAAATTTTTATATCCACGAAACAAATGTATAAATCTTTTTCTTTTAGAACATGAATAAATTTTTTATAAAATTAAATATTTTAGATTTTTTTCATTATTATTTTTTGTACATATTGGTTCTAACTTTTATACATATTGATTCTAATTTCTATTTACGTTTTTTTTTTAAAAAAAAAATTAGGAGAATAATATTTGTTATTGTATTTGTAAGTATGAAATATATGTAATGAATGCTACTACCTTGTCATAGGGGTTGGATGTGTTGGACAACTGTCACCATGTATTATGAGTATTTATTAATATATATGTATGTTGTATATGACATTTTTATTGTATATGTATATATATATATATATATATATATATATATATATATTATATATATATTATATTATATATATTATATATATATTATCTAATTTAATTATATTAATATATTAAATAATTTTAATATAAATTTAATTTTATTACATAACATTAAATAAATTTTAATAAAAAATTAAATAATATTTAAAAAATAAAATAAAATAATTTAATATTATATAATGAAATTAAATCTGTGCATATTATTATATTCTTAATATATTATTATATTATTCAAATAAATCATTTAAATTTACATTTTATCTTTAATTATATTTAAATAAAATTATATAATATATTAATATAAACATTAGATAATATATATATACAATTTCAAATATATATATATATACACACACGAGTCTGGTGTGGCAGAAATTTATTTGCAAAAGAGACAGTAGAATATTGGAAATGTGTAGTAAAAAATGAAATAATATTTAAAAATAATAATAATTTAATATTGTATAATGAAATTAAATTTGTACATATTATTAGATTCTTAATATATTATTATATTATTCAAATAAATTATTTAAATTTACATTTTATCTTTAATTATATTTAAATAAAATTATGCAATATATTAATATAAACAATTAGATAATATATATATACAATTTCAAATATATATATATATAATTATACATACGAGTCTGGTGTGGCAGAAATTTATTTGCAAAAGAGACAGTGGAATATTGGAAATGTGTCAAACGAAAAAAAAAAAAAAAACCTAAATATATAAGGTGGAATTCTGGAGGCTAATGCAAATTTGGTTTCCGATACATTGAAAGCTAGAGAGAAGACGAAGTCGTACGTAGTCGACTTCTCACTGCCGATCTCTGATTTCCATAACTGCTTGATAAGGTTTGTAGATCTACACTTTGCTCCCTTCGTTTCTAACAATAGTTTTCCATTATTTCTTTTAAATGAAATTTGGATCTGATTGTTCGATCTGTTTCTGTTATTGTCAAGGTTTTGATCTTTCTCTTATCTATTGTGTATTAGGCTTTTATGATTTTTTTTTACCTGTTTATGATTTATGTTTTTAACAAGCCATAATCGGTTTTCCTTTTCACCCAATTTTAATTTTGTATAAACTTTTTTGCATAACTGTGATTTCCTATAGTTATTGGATTACACTATAATCATTAACCCAAATTATTCGGTTTTTCCTTTCGGGTTTGATCTAACTCAAATTATTTCATTTTTAAATTTTTATTATAATTTTGTTAAATAAAAATTCAAAAAATTAGAAGTACTGGTGGTATTTGTATGAGACTCAATAGATTCAACTTTGTGATTGCATATAAACACATGTAAACTATTGTTTAAATTGAACACTTGTAATACACGTACGCTTAAATTTATGTGAAATTAAATGGTAAATTCTTATTTAACTATTTAAGATCTTTGTTGATTTATTTTTTGGAATAAATCAAAATCTAAACTTAATCGATACTTAAAACATAAAATTTTCAATATTTATTTATTTATTAAAAAAAATTAAAGTAAAATTGAACAATTTAAAAAATACAAAAACCAATCTAAGGCTCAGTTTGGATTGATATTATAGCTTTTATTAGATCGGATCGATTCTTAGTCTTAAATAACTTTGTTGGTTTGGTTTCGATTATAATGCAAATTTGAATCAATTCATGTATGCACACCTATAGCTAAGTAGGTATAACAGCTTTCTGTGTTTGTTTAGTTTTGATCGTTTTTGTTGTCTAGATGCCAGCAATAATTCCGACACGTTCCCCAAACCCATATCAGCATCTTTATGAGATAACTAGATCAATGTGCTACTGATTGTTATGCAAATGCAACTTATTTTTGGAGTATACTCTCTAGCAATCTTATTAGTTGCTCTATTTATTAAACATTGGGTAGTTGTATTTTTCAAAAAAGTGGTTGCACTAATCTTGCATTTCATTGTTTTGGAGTACCATATCATCACTTCGGGAGTAATGAATAACTTATCCTTGTTTCTGTTGATAATCTTGAAACTCGACTTTTCAAAATAAGATGTGTCATGTCACTTATTATATGTTCTCTTTTCTGTTTTCTGTTCAAACTCAATTTTTTAAAATTATTATCGTTCCTTCGGGGACATCTAATAAAATTTAGTAATACTAAATTAGTATTATTGAGTAATTAGTGTTTTTTTAATTGGAAATCAGTTGCATGTTTTAGCATAATTTTGAAACTTAAAAAAAGTTTTTAGAACTTATTTTCTATCTTCATATTTGAAATCTTCAATGAGTAAATTTCAAATTTTACTCGAACACCTCTTTTTCAACAAGACCACTACCCCCAGCTCTTATTTATCAATAAAATAAAATGAAATTGAGAATATAAAAAATAAAAAATGAGTATTAAATAGAAAGAAAAAAAATTTGGGAGCATGTAATTATCTTTTCATATTTTAGAAAACATAAAACAGAATTTTTTACCAAAATAAGTTCCAGCTTTCTTTGAAAAATGAATTAGAAAATTTAAAACTTGTTTCAAGCACACACAAGAAAAAACTCATCAGTGATACGAGGAATTTTGTTAAGAGGTAGGGATCGTAGCTTGGCCTGCCTAGAATCTCTATTAGAAATACGAGGAATTTTTTTAAGAGGGCTCCTGCTTTTTATGTTATTGGATTTGATGACGAGGATTTACATTTATATATGTCTTATTACTATGGAAAAACACTTATGGTTCACCTTTTATGGAATTAAGCTTCAATCATTTGAGTTGTGAATTACAAGTTCAAAAATAATACCTGACTGGATTTTGAAGTTAAGAAATGGCAAACGGAGCACCTGCCCCAAGAGGAAGTGCTGCAGCTACAGCAAGTATGCGGAGGAGAAGGACAACAAGTGCTGCTGGAGCATCTGGTGGTGCAGCTGGGACCATGCTCCAATTTTACACAGATGATGCTCCCGGACTCAAGATCTCCCCGAATGTTGTTCTAGTTATGAGCATTGGTTTTATAGCCTTTGTTGCCATTCTTCATGTTATGGGCAAACTCTACTTCGTGCGCAGGGAAAGTTAGAATGATATTATGCCAAGGACATTAAGATTTAAGGGTAAAGCTCGAGGGTCTTTAGATTGTAAGGCAATTTTTTTTTAGAAGTTACGAGGCATGGGTTGTAATCGATATAAGTAATTTGGAATTTTCTGTTCACTATTTTGGTTCTAATTATTCCTGAATGAATAAACTGAATTTTCAAAATTCAAATTATGTTGTACTGTTAAGAATGTTGAGCATGCACACCCATCATGGGGTACCGTTTGACAATAAAGTGAAAGTTGTGATTTTAAGTTAACGGGAGATTATAAATTTGCTGCTTACAGACTATAGTTATTAATAATTGTAGGGCCCAAGATCGTCTACAATCTATTTTCCTCTGACTCAATAAATCAAGAATCTAGTACCTATATTTTGTATTAATTATATGATAATTTTTCTTCATACGTATAAATTTATTTTTAATTTTTTTCAAAATAAAAAAAATATATATATTTATTTACATTATAATTAAATTAAATAAATATATATTTTTTTTACTAAAAATTTAACAATAAAATTAATTAAATAATTGAATTATTTATACGTTAGGGAGTATTTTATTTCTATCTTTATTATATAAAATATATTCATTTGGACCTATAGTCTATATCAAACTAGTATTGTATTATTTCTCTCGTTTAATAAAAATTACAATAACAATCTAATTTATTAAGAACAAAACCTAATTTATATCAAATATTTGTTGTGTTATGTCTTTTCTCATTTTCTTTTTTTCTTTCCCATTTCATGAAAATAATTCATATCATCCCAACAATAAACGTAAATTTTATCGTTATCTTTGTTCTATTTTTACATTACCTCATTTTTTGCCTATTATTTACCAACCATCATTCACAATGTTTTTATTTTTTTTATTTTTTATCAAAATTAAAGTTAGGCCAAAACTAACTTATTTAAAACATTATCTCTATCAATGATTGCCGCTATCCCTGATTTTTTTAACTCTTATTTTTTTTCAACAATATTGAGTTCGATCTGAGTCACTTTCACAATTAATTTGATCAAATATAAAGCGGTTGAAAAGGACGATAAAGTCCATAAGATCAAGGGAACGAGTTAGTGGTAGTGACGGGGTAAATTTGGGTGCTTTAAATGAGTTGGTGGTGGTCTACTAGTATTAAGGGTAGGAGAAAGAAGATAGTAGTACTTGACTTTGATTGCTAGTGTTGTATAAGATATTTTCTTATTGAAATAGATAAAATAAAATGAAATATGTCATCTCTTCTGTAAATGGCATTTTCTTTTCTTTTCAAAATTGAATTTTTGTTAAATGAGATGATTTATAATAGGAAAAACTGTAATAAGATGTGTAAAAACACAGTACACCCATTGCCATTTTTCTTACCAGTTACCACAGAACCAACAAGAGCCTTCCGACCACCACCTTCAATCATCGCGACCCTTTCAACCAGCCTACCCACGGTAACAGCCCCCATCCCACTTTCCTCTCTAAGCCTAACCAAAACCAACCATCAAGACCCCATTGTGAATTCATTCTTAGTCCCAACCATCGCAATATTCAAACCTACCTTACAAAACTCAACCCATACGACACATCGTGCCATTTCCACCTCCCCTATCTCGACCAAACCAGTCATCTTCTAACCCTCGTTTAAACACCCACCACTATCGTACCACCCAACACCTCTCTACCCAGCTCGGGTATCATTGTGACACCTACCCTGAAACCTACGACAACTAGAACCTACCAGGTTCACTCTTCTTCGCTCCACCCATAGCTACCAACCACAACCACAACCACAACCATCGAATCCCTAGTCAGCTTGCCTCTCCCTCGCGGAATCCACAAAGATCTCACTCACTGTTAACAGCCCACTTCCCATTCGCGACAAAATATACCCATAGCCCAGCTTGCCCACTTAATCATAAGCAAAGTTTGATTTGGCCTCTCAATCAACCTTTCTTGTTGATAGCTTCTCTGTTTTGTTGTTTTTCCATTCTCTTATACGAAGAAAAAAAAAACTTGGTTTCTTATATTTGGTGTTTTTCTGAGTTTGGATTTGGGTTACAAATGAATTTAGGCTAAACTTGACAATTAGGTTGGTTCAAAGCGTCACAGTTTGTGCATCATGGGAGTTGGTCTTAACTTAATATTGACTAAGCTACATCGTGGAGCAAATTGGAGCAGTTTATACTTTGGTTTGGTATATTTATAATTCTTTTTACTTTATTTGTATTTGCATTATTATATTTTATTATTCATTTTAGTGAAAATGTATTTGAACAAAATTCATTTTAAAATATCATATCTTGATTATTATTTATTACCTAGACATAAGTTTGATAGAAGTGGAGGCACTTGCATTTTTCTACATTCGCTAGAAAGCCTTGAAAATTACTTTAATTACTAGGATGATATGTATGACCTTGATTATGTGTCTTATGCTACTTTTAAATTAGAAGAACAAAATAAGGATTCGTGGTATAACAATGAGTATCTTAAATTGAGCTTGGATTATTAACGATATTGAACTAAAGTAAAATTAATATTGTTGCAAGAATATAATCTTTCCTATAAAAAACCATCTCCGATGCCCACTGGGAGAAAACAAAAACAATTAGACAATTACTCATATACATCAACTTATGATTCTCACTCTTCTAACCTTATTTTCCAAAGTGTTGTCATATGTCTAAGGAAAGTGAGTCGATACCTAAGTGTTTTGTTAAGTACCAACCAACATCTATTCATACTTCTATCCCAAAAATCTAAATAGCCACTCAATTGCCAAAGAAGTCGCCAACACACATTACTTTCATTACTACTTTCACCATGTAATAATTGACTTTGCTTCCAATATCAATATTATTTCTCCTCGTGTTGTGCGAGTCTTGAACCTAGAAATTAAAATACATCCTAAATCTCATATTGCTAGATGGATTAAGAAAGGAATTGATAATAAGGTTAGTGAAGTGTGTAGAGTTTCATTGAAGTGGTGTGTGATATGATAGATGAGAATGCTTGTCATGTCCTTTTTGAAAAACCTTGGCAAGACTAAATGAAAACAATCCATAAAGAAGAGCAAAATAGCTACTTATTTCCTTGGAATAGTAGAAAGATAATGTTGGCTCCACCTAAAGAAGAAAAATCAAATTTAATCGACTTCTCCATCAAAGAAGAATTATTGACAGTGTCTTGTCTACTTAGATTGCCAAAATTACCAAAACTCCTCACCTTTAAAGGGTATTCTTGGTCCTCCACAAAAAACAAATGTAAAACCCATTGTGAAAAAAAGAATGCTTGAGTCACCTCCAAGACCAGTTCTTCCTATTATTATGAGTCCTAGTATACTTGGTCCTATTTCAAAGAAACTAATCTTTAAAAAGACCATTGCATTCCCATTCCACCTAAATCAAGTCCTTGTGCTTCATTGGAACCAAAACCACCCAATAAACCTTTTGTAATTACAACTGAGAGCCTAGCTAATATATTTTCTTATGTTATCCCTTGTGGTTTGGTTAAAGCCATTGATCTTAAGCTTGACTATTCTATTGGTTGTCTTTCATTTTTAAATTTGGATTGATCCACCCTTTGTTGCCCCAATTAATAGTGCTAATTCATATTTACTAAATGCTCTACTTATATGACTATGTATTTACATTTCAAGTGGGGAGGCAAGTTGCCTAATTGAGGTTCAAGGCCTCCTTTGTTGTCATTGTTTTTGTTGCAGATACAATCGTATATGCTGTTGTTCCTCATGCATCTTCGAAAGAGACTCAAGAAATATTTGCTTGTTCGACTTTTATTTTATAGAACTTGTCGGAGTCGAGTTCTTTTCAAGTGAAGAAGAATAATGTAAGAAATGATAATAGTCTTTTATTATTTGTTGTTATTTCATTTTATGGCTCATTCGTTTACTATAAGTACTCTTAGCTTGTGTATTGTTGGCAACTTTTGATAGATATTTTGATATATAATGTTATGATATAAGAGCTTTGATTCTCTCTTTTATCATCCCAAACCCTTAAATCCATCTCTTCTAAAATTATATGATTTCATTTTTAATTCTCCCTAGGACAAGCATTTTTAAATACCATGTTGTACATGTTTTATGAATAATGAATATAATAAAATACCCTTTGGAAATATTTTTATGTTCATACATGAAATTTTTTTATATGAGAATAAGGTATTTAATATGTTATACATGGTATCTAAGATTTTATACATACATCATAATATTGTTTTTCTTGAGAGTGGTTATACCTATATTGAGGTCTTGTAGAGATATGATATAGGTTGCAGCAGAGTGAATTTTTCTATGGACTACAGATACGTATTGTATACACATATATTTTGGAGTTTGTACACACATAGGTCTTAAAGTTTGACTTTATATGCGCTTCAGAGAATCATATGTCTTTAAGGTTGGATGCACATGCACTTCATAGATTTCTTATATGACTTGGAGTTGACTGCCTATGTGCCTCAAAATTGACTAATACATATTTTATATGTATCTCAAAGTATAAATGTACATGAAATTTTGGAGATGAACCCACATACATCTTGAAGGTTGATCACTCATATGTCCATGTATTTAGAGTTGACCAATACAAGTAGATGTAGATTTTATGTATTTGGCATTGCATATTGTGTTACATAATCATGCATTAGAATATCTAAAATGAACACTCCACCCAATTTTGGAATTGAGGAAGTACAAAAATGCCTTGATTTTTATTAAGAAAAACTTCTCACATTGCACTACTTGTATTGTTGATGACGATGTTTAAAATGTGCATAATTGTAAAAAATTATTACGACATACATTGTTATTTTTTGTGAAAAATTACTCTTGAAATAAATTT
Source organism: Elaeagnus macrophylla (assembly GCA_029378325.1). NCBI lineage: Eukaryota > Viridiplantae > Streptophyta > Magnoliopsida > Rosales > Elaeagnaceae > Elaeagnus > Elaeagnus macrophylla. Next base: position 16,799,801 of record CM055650.1, on the reverse strand, counting down.
TAGTCAGTAGCTCACTCATTTTTCCTACATTATCCATATTAGAAGAAGAGTGTTGAGTTGCATTAATCGAGATTTGGAAAGCAAAATTGTAAGGTTTATTTGTATTGACAATTTTCGTGGACAAAATGTTTAATTGTAATCTAGCATAAGTGCTCACCGTTCGATCAGATGATACATGATGATGGAGTCACCAAGCTTGCAATGCTCATATGAAAGGTAAAATATTCTCTCATGCATACATCCTCACACAATTGAGCACTACACTTAGTATGAATAGAATTATTGTAAAAGTAGAGTCCTTGTTTAAGTAGAATTGTTGTGAAAGCAAAATCCTAACATGAGTAGAATTGTTGTGAAAGCAAAATTCTAGTATAAATAGAATTCTTGTGAAAGTAGAATCCTTATATGAGTAGAATTGTTGTGAATAGAATTGATGTGAAAGAAGAGTCCTTGTTTGAGTAGAATTGTTGTGAAAACAAAATCCTAACATGAGTAGAATTGTTGTCAAAGCTAAATCCTGATATGAGTAGAGTTGTACTCTATTATTAATTCTCTTTCAAGTCAAATTGGACTCTATATAAACAACACTTGTTTGTGCAAAATATTTAAAAAATCACACATAAACTAATATTTTCGATATATGATTTGAGCTTCTAAGAAAAACATTTTTCTCTTCATCTTTAAGCTTAGGCACTTTCTTATTTTTTAATTGTTCAAACATACTGTGTGGTTATGTTTGAATAATTCACGTGCCTAATTGTCTTTCATGATATTTAGAATTGCATGATATTTCTAGAGTTTACTAGCTGATTTGTTTTTACATCGTATGCTGTTGAATCTGCTAGTTAGGGTTTTTCATTGTTTGAATTCGCTCTACGACACACTTTGCACTTGTGCTATTTGTGCTAACGTTTCAGGTGACGTGTTCGGTATTTCGTGTGACTCGAAATTATCGAAGTTGACGGGTTCGATTGATCTTGTGGGACTCAAGTAGATCGAAACGTTGGTCCAGATCCAGACACCTAGCTTGTGGAGGCTATGAAAGGAGCGACGGCTCGTAAGTAAATTACAGAAAGGGGGATCTATCTGTGAAGGGTAGTTCTAGGACCTATGGTTGTAATTGAACATTGATTTTCAAAGTGGATAGTTAGGTGGTCCGGTGGTTTTCCTCTTAGGTCATTGGAGTGACCTAGGTTGTTTCCACCTAAAAATATCGTGTGTTATTTTTTATTCAGCATTTTATCTTTACACGCGATTGCATGTCTGGCCGTTGTGATTCAGTTACATAATTAATATTTGTTAAAATTGAAAATAACCTATTCACTCCCTCTAGGTATATTTGATCTGTAATTAAAAACTTTCAAAAATTTAAAGGTTTCATTTGAGCATTTTTATTTTACTAGCACGCTAGATATATTTGAAGGAAATGTTGATATTATTGTAATTTATTTGAAACTTATGTATTTTTTTAGATCGTATTAAATTGACTTTCCTACAAATATTTTAATTGAGAATTGACTTTATGGGATATCTCAATATAATTGTTTTATTATTTTTCTAAAATGTTTTTATTGATTTAGTTCTAAAAAAAAAAAAACCTCTTCTTTCTCTATTTTACATACCTATGTTTTCGGGGTGACAAACACTCTGATTTGAACCAGAGCGATATTATTTGTGGTGGAAGAATGAAGAGAAGCAAAAGATTATTCTCTCCTCTCATCCTTTGTATATGGCTTGTGTTTGAAGGCTATTTGGCTACCTCTGTTTTAAAAAATATCTCTTTCACCATGGTTAGTTTTGAGAGCGTTTCTAAATGGGTTCTTTGAATTTACTTGAGGCATGAAGTCCACCATAGAAAGGAAGGTAGAATAAATTGGCTTTCGTGGGGTCCAATGTACGAAATGGTAGATTCTTTATTTTCATATGAAAGATCATTTCATGGGGGGTATGAGACTTACGAATTTAACCCAAAAGGGCATTGATTTTGGAAAGTGAAACGATATGGCATTTATTGGTTTTGGCTTTTAGCATATAGCTTTAAACCCATTTCCAGTATTTGATAGGGTTTTTGAGGGTCGGATAGAGAAAAGTTGCTCTCCAGCAGTTAGGTGATTAGTTTGTCAAAATGGCTGTTAATGGCTTCAAAAGGCATGGGGAATTGCCTAAAACTTCGTTCAACTTCCAATCAACTTTTGTGTCTTCTTTAAACACTATACGCATGGAGGCAATTCAGACATGTAAAGGCAGGGAACTAGAAGTATATGGACTAACACATGAACATGACTTCTGCATAACTTCATCACAAACTAAAGGTCTTTTCTTTAAAATGAAAACAGTGGTCAAGCAGATAATAAAAGGCCTTGAATTTACATCAATTATTTATACGACAATGCAGTTTGTAGAGGAAGATAAGTTCATAACAAGTTATTGAGATTTAATTTTGTTGGGGCCAATAATTGGTCTATGTACGTCAAGATGACTTAACTAATAATTGCAGCCAATGTTCAGTTACAATGTTACCAATTATGAAGTTAAGAGAATGCACGCAAATAATGTGCATTGCGTAGTACATCAACGTCAGCTCACATGTCAGCAATTCCCCGTTGCATGCGTTCACTTGTTAACTGACTTCATTCTAAAATATATAATTTACTTAATTAAAACATATATTTATCAAGGACTTTCTGCGGGATAGCATTGATCTGATAGAAGATATATATGTATCTGAATTCTTTTAGTAGTAATTACCAGGATTTGAAAATGGGTACATGGGACAATCAAGAAATCAAACAAAGCAACATACTTGATTATAACGACCACATTTCAGTAAAGATTATATGCTCTGATGAATAATGTATTAATTTCATGTATTATGCTTGTCTATACTTTCATGTATATGAGTTAAGTATTTCCGTTTGAGGCAAAAAATATTCATTTTCTATTCTAAATTATTAATGAACAATTTAAGCATAACCTACATGAATACGACAACTATTTTCCCGGAAACTTGACGAAATGAAGCTTTCGTTTATAAATTTAAAATCTACCAATAAATACAAGTTTATGGATCTACAGATCTTTACTAAATACGGCTAATTTCCAGTCACAAGTGTAAAGAACATACAAGGCAATGGCTTCATTTTAATTTAGTGCGCATTTTCAGATACCCAACCGGAGACCATACTATCATCCACAGGTTTGGGGCCACCGCAAGATCTTGAAACAGATTCAAAGAGTTTTTCAATCTCTGGAGCACACCTTATAAAACCTCGGTTCCAAAAGTTGTATCTAGGATTCTGAAATGTAAAGGAAAATTAACACTAGGAAAGCAGTTGGATTAATGTGAACAAAAGTTGCATTACAAGTCTATTTGTATTGAGAGGTCACCTTAATTAGCTCAATGAAGGTAATAAGAAGACCCCAGGGATGAGGCCGATTCACAATTAGGCGTTCCAACAACACTCTTGTAATTTGCTCCTGGATAATCTCCTGCAAATGCTAAATTAGGTTAGCAATATACCATGTAGTTCCACAAATCAAACTGAGAGGCAAAAATCTGTTAATAGATTGTTTAACCATAATTTATCTATCTTAACGACATACTAAATGGATAAAAAATTTAGCGCATAAATGACACTTAACTTTCCATTGTTTTTGGGGTACTATTTAACTCGATCTGTTTTACATTTATGACCTAACTGTAAATAATTACCATTTCAAATGTCTCACCTGGTTTGATTCAGCAAACAAGTATAAAAGGATGAAGGAGAAATAATGAGTATGGGTGTTTGGATAGCGCAATTGGTTAGCTACAGCATTCAAGAAAAGGTAACGGCCTTCAGTGTCTAGGTCCACTATCAGCGTCTGAAAAATATCCAAAGCAGCACCAACCAAGAATACAGCCAGTGGAACAGTCTGTGTTGCTTGTGTATGAGAAGTTCTAGCCTGAAGCTGCTCAATGGCCTGCATAATAAAAATCCGAGGTAAGCACCAGACATTGAATGTTTTGGTCAGGAGACAACAGGGAACATACAAAGTGTTACATCAGTACTCAATCACAAACTTTTAATTAAATTGACTTATTTTTTCTCAATCAAGAACGCTCAAGATAAAACATTAGAATATAATGACACAAGTCAAAAGGTTATGAGCAAACAGATGAGAACCGAAGGTATTTCAGGGAAAAGTTACTTATTATGCCACGATTAAATGCTAAAAAAATCAAAACCAAATAACTAATAACATTACTTAACCTGAACTTAAATACCAAAAAAGCACACATCAAATTTAAAACATTAAAGATAAAATTTCGATTTCTGCCAAAAGAGAAAAATACAACATTTGACAGATGAAAAGTACAGAGCCATAGGTTTGGAGTAGAAAAGAACCTGCATCCCAACATATAGCACAAGGGAGTTTATCAAGGGTACATTGTAACGGGTACCAGCAGTAGCAGCTTCACCTGATGCAAGGAGCAACTTCTGTTTCAGTTCGGTAAGAAATGATGAATTCTGCTGCCTTGTCTGCAGAATAAAGATAAATGGTTAAAAATCAATGAGCTTACAAACACTTGAGCATTAGGAACGTGTAGAAGTTACTTAATGGTTCTTTCTAGGTATAACTAGTCAATTCAACAACCTAACTTAAAACATCAGCCACAACAAATACCTTGAGGTACTCATCCACATCAGCCTTCATTTGCTTTGCCTTCAGAGCAGCATCAACCTCAGAAAGGATTCGTGGAGATTGATTGATTTCTTGCAACAAGTCAATCTGCACATGCATGAGAACATCATTAGTACCAATAGAATAAACTTCTTTTATTTTAAAGAAAACCAGAAGCACATGCAAGGCATCACTTATGACCTTTAAATTGGGAGTAGATGGATCCGGAAGCCTCATATTACGGGGAAATGCACTGAGGATTATGTTCCGCATCTGAATGCAACTAGGAGGAATCACATCACAAGAAGTAAAATGATAATCACACAAGAACTCAGGGAAATCATGGAGAAGAACTAGCAGCACCCTAAGAGTGCCTTTATAAAGAAAATGCACCTGCAAAATAAATAAAGAAATATAAATAGAATGCACATTAATGCCAGCTTAAATAATAAACCAAAGTTCACTGATATAAAGACACAAACCGGAACTCCAAGTTCTGCATTCCTCAAAAACGGTTCCATAAATTGAAACAAGTCCACTAACAAATACTGGATATGGGGCCAACCCATCTGACCATTTCCAGAAAGCATTTTTGGCATGAAGCTCCTATGGCTCACCAACTCAAGCCATGCAAAGCTGATTAAGAATGTCAATCAAATTTGTAGAGCATCAAAATCCAATAGAGAAAACGGGCATTGATTATTACAGTTCATGACATTTAGCTCCTCAAAACGGCATATGATAAACTCACAATAGATAAGGCCGCACAATAAAAAAAATTCAAAGAATCATTATAAACTAAAATACCTCAAATATATGCTAATGGAACTACATACTACAATCACGTTTCTCACGAATCAATGAAAAATACCTAGCAAATTTATGAATATCTCCTCAAATGCAACTAACAAAACATTCATTAAAGACCTGCATATTCAGAGATATATTGTACAGTTAACGTGTATAGATTTATATTGTATTTATTCTAGTTATTTTAAGATAAATTCAATTAGTTTGAATATGATTATGATTATTTAACATTATTACTTATCCTTATCAGATAAGTTTGTAAGGGAACAAATACACTATTGGACTAATAATAAAATGACCTATCAGAATTAGTTGGTATCAGAGCAGAGGAAAAAAAAAATTATTTCCACTACCCTATCGTGAGAGAAAAATTTCTGAAACTACCAGCTGCCAGCCTCTCCCTACTCTGCCGCAGCTGCTGGTCTCCTAACGTATCCCCAAAGCCGGTGCTGCCACCTGTGCCCTGCGCTGCAGTTCTCCCTACCCATTTTTCGCCGTATCGGCGAGAATCTGATCTTGTTTTTCTCTCAACCGTTGCAAGCTTCTTCTGCGCCACCACTTGCAAACCCAGTCTCAGAATAGGGTTCTGCCGCCACCCCAACGAGACTGCCGTGTCCTTATACACCACAACAAAACAGCATAGCGGAGCATACGAACCGTCATCTCTTTGAAGCAGCACGTGTCATATGCTTAACTATGCATGTGCCCAAACAGTTTTGGGCAGAGGCCATCATGAGTGCTGCTTATTTCATTAATTGAATGCTTGCTCGTATTATTGACTATCAGACTCCTTTGAGGATGTCTCTTTATCACTTTATATCTTCTTCCCTAAATCTATGTCCGAAAGTTTTTGGGTGTTTGTTACATTCATGTTCATGCCCTCCATAGGAACAAACTTGACCCACATGCTCTTAAATGTATCTTTCTCAGTTACTCTAATACATAAAAAGGGTATAAATATTTTCACCCATACTATAAATATTATGTTTCTATGGATGTTCAATTATGTGAAAGGGAGTTATTTTTCTGGAAACATTTTGTTGGCTCTTCTTCAGGGGGAGATTAACAATAAGGAACGGGAGAAGTTGTGAACTTATGATAAGGTTCTTCTCCTATATAATGTAGTAACCCTTTAGAGTCTCCTCTTCCTGTAGGAGAACCCGAAGCTAATAAGGAAAGACCACCTCATTTGTTCAACAATAGTTTAGAAATTAGAAAGATGTTGCCATGAGGTCCCCACTTTTCGATGCTCCTGCTCTTCTTGATGATAGTATCATGCCATCGAATGATTCTTATAGAATTGAATCTAAGATACACATTTTTTATTTACCTTTTACTCCTAATATTTCTACCATTAGCATACATTCTAACCCTATTTCAGCACCTACTACATTGGATCCACAGGATGGTAATCAAGATAAAAGGTATCTTTCACAAATCCATAAACAACCTGACAGATTGGGCTTTTCTACGCTTTCTTCTAATGTTTATTCTATTTCTGACTTTATCTCTTATCATCGCATATCCAAAACTCACTTAGCTTTTGCCCTTCAGATATCTGCTATTTCTATTCCTAGTCATTTTCAGGAAACCCTTGAAGATCCTAAGTGGAGAGTTGCTATGCTAGAAGAAATGAATGTCATCCATAAGAATGGTACTAGAGAGTTACCTAAAGGGAAGAATATTGTTGGTTGTAAGTGGGTGTTCACCATAAAATTCCATTCATATGAGACAATAGTGAGGAATAAAGCCAAAGCAGTTAAAGGATTTGCTCAAACTTATGAGATTGATTATCAAGAGACATTTGTTCGAGTTACTCTCTATTGCTATGAATTTGAATTAGCCATTACTACAGTTTGATGTGAAAAATGTCTTTCTTCATAGAGAGTTGACAGAGGAGGTATTTATGGGTGCCCTCCTAGGTTCCCAACAGAAGGTAAAGTATACAAGTTGAACAAGGCCTTATATGGGTTGAAATAGTCACCTAAGACATAGTTTGACAGATTAAGTCGCTAGATGGAGTATGATTTTAAGCAGACCCAAGCCGATCACACTCTTTTTATAAAAGAAATGGTAATGATATTACATTACTTCTTGTTTATGTTGATGACATGATTGTCACAAGTAACATCGTTGAGATAGAGAAGTTACGTAGCTATTTGGCTAAAGAACTTGAAATGAAAGACTTGGGGAACTTGAAGTATTCCTTAGGTATTGAAGTTTCTCGTTCTAAGGACTCTCTCTCTCAACAGAAGTATGCCTTAGATCTCTTGGCTAAAACAGGTAATTCTACTTGTGCTCATGTAGACACTCCTATTGAGGTGAATCATGGCTTAACTGTCTATCCTGTTCAGATCCCGACTAATAAAGGTATTAAAGATGAGTAAAGAAATTGATTTATTTGACTCACACTCAACCTAACTTCTCACACAAAGTTAGTGTGATAAGTCAATTCATGCATAATCCTAATGAGCAACACATGGATGCGGTGATCCGAGTCTTAGCTTATCTAGAGTCCTCAGACAAAGGTAATATGTTGTCTAAACATAGTCATCTAGACATGACGAGTTATACTGACTCTGACTTTGCAAGTTCTAAGGTAGATAGGAAGCCTACTTCATAATATCTTACATTTGTTGGAGCAAAATTTGGTAAGTTGGAAGAGTAAGAAACAAAACGTTGTATCGATGTCTAGTGCAGAAGCTGAATATCACACTCTTTGCTGTGAACTTTCTTGGTTGAAGATTTTGTGGAATGAACTTGATTTTGGTCCTAATTAGCTAATAGTTCTATTTTGTAACAACACTGCAACTATTAAAATTGTTAATAAACCAGTACAACATAATTGAACAAAACACATTCAGCTCGACAGAAACTACATCAAAGACGATTTGAACTCTGGTAACATCAAAATTCTATACATCAAGAGTGTTGATCAATTAGGTGACATTATGACTCATGGTGTATCAAGTTCTTTTCATACTACATTGTCCAAGTTAGGCATGTATGACATCTATGATCCAACTTGCGGGGGAGAGTTAACGTGTATAGATTTGTATAATATTGTATTTATTCTAGTTATTTTAAGATAAATTATATTAGTTTAAATATGATTAGGACTATTTAACATTATTACTTATAAGATAAGTTTGTATATGTGTATAAATACATTATTGGACTAATAATAAAATAAGCTTTCAAAATTAATTTGTACATCAAGTAGAAACAATTTATAAGATTGAGATAAATCCTTAAGGTGGAGCACCACAATGGTTACAGCAAAGTCAATAATAGAAAATCAGCGTAACCATAACTGCTGAAAGTTATTCAAGCTAAGTCATTATGAACAGCCATAAATGTTGTATTGTAAATTCAAAGCCAGAGACAATTTTACAGTTCATTCACCAAAAGGTTAAAAAGGGATAATAATCATATCAAGCTAGAAGGGTGAGAAAACAGCCAACTGACCTATGGTCCTATTGACTCAGCAAATCTAATGAGGCAGAAGATATCTCTCCATTTAATACAAATACTACACAATTGGAAACAAATCCTAAAATGACCAAAATATATCAAAGTATGGACATCTCAAACTGTACCATAACCCTCGAGCGTTGATAACTTTAATTATTCTTTCGGACAAAAATTACTTCAACCACACAGCACAAAAATATCTGGCATCCCAGGATTCTTCAGGAAAAAAAGAAAAAATAATACAACCTCACTAATGAAACAGAAACTATGAATTATCAAATAAGAGTTCTAATCCATTTTAAAGTATCCTGCTGTAAGGGAAGGCAGGTGAGACATTAAACTAACCTGAATGCAGGAACTTTAAGGGGTTGCAAAGCATGGAATGCATTTGCAAAAGCTGTTAATATCTGTAGCATAAACAATAGATACAAGATATTAAATCAAATGCAATTATCACTGCACAGCCACATCGAAGCCAGTAAACAAGACATAATGTCAAAAGCAAATTCATACAGTACAGACCTGAAAGTTGGCACCATCATTAGCACCATCTAGGGAACCAAGATCTGGAAGCCAATTAATAAACAATCTAAAATATGGTCTTGGGTTAAATAAAGCTTTCTTTTCTTCCGCATCCTTCTGAATGAATCTGACAGTCACAGCTAGAATCTGCTAAACAGTATATAAGCATATATCCATATGATACCATTTAAAGAAAAGGCAAGAAATACACCCTAAACTAAATCATAATTTTGACATCACCTTAGACAAAAGAAATGGTTTGCTGGATCCCTGCTCCAAGAGTCAACATTTAGATATTAGCAATGAAATCTAAGTATATAATTATGAAAATATAAAAATTATAACCGTAAGGAATAATAATCATATACCTTTAGAATTGAATAGACAAGTTTTGCATAAATATCTATTGCAAGGTAGGAAAGACTTTGCACTTGTTGGGGTACTTGCACTGCACTTGAACTTATCATTTCTGAAGATACGCAATGTGAGACAGAAATTTCCTGAAAGTGAGAGAAAGAGAAAGAGAAAGAGGAAGAGGATCAAGATGGTAATAATGATATTGTTCGGGAAAACTATGGCATTCAATAATAAAGAAGACTTACAGTAAGCATGCGGAAAAACCGATCTGTTGTATCGTCCCCCTTAAGTAATCCACTTTGATGCAGTTGTAAAATGAAATGGTTGCAACCTGCATCATTTGCGCCAGGAAGCTCACAAAATCGATACCAATCCGCAAACAGCACAGAAACCTGGTTCAAAAAAAATTAAACATAACATTTCCATGTAAACATACACTAAAGTTCACGTCCTAAGCAGACAAATGGTAGAACAGTGAAAAGATGTGCAAAAAGAAGCCACAATGGAGATTAGTCATTTTGGCCGAAGTTTTGCAACAAAAGACAAAGAGCAAAGATGTGCATAACAATTATTCGAGCGGAAGCTGACTGCTTGTCAGCACCCTTTATCACAAATATCACTCCTTGATCCCAGCTTTTTCCCCACAAGCATCAAAAGGAAGTCCTTCGATCTAATTTTCATATTGTTTTGCAAGAGCTAACTCCAGAGAATCATTGGATGTTCAGAAAAATTTCAATGAGAGAATATTAATACACTAATCGTACACCAAAGCTGAGCCAAATGTAACTTTAGGACAATCCATTCTTTTTACTTGTACAATACAACATCTATCAATTATTATCACTAAAAAAGTAGTTAATCACATATCTTACCAATTGATGAAAGTATAAAGCAAATTTAGGACCATACCTGCTCACGGAAACCAGCAGGATCTGGTTCTACATTCTCTACATTATTAAATTCTTCTCTGCTTACCAAAGAGTGACCAGGAACCTGTCTCAACAGAGAAATATGATGCATGACAGATACACATTTTATAAAGCATGTATAGTTAATTGACAAGGAAATTTGTGCCTACTTTTTTATCCCTATATTGACGAGCCTTCTCCTCCTTCCCAACATTGAGACCAGATGAAGTAGCCAAATTGGCAGCAGGATTTTTTAGCACCTCAAGTAAATGCTGCAATGACTCAGGAGACCCAGGTTTGGCAGCAAGCTGTAAAGCCAGAAAAAGTAAGCAACTGATCTATACATAGCATAGTCACTCCCTTACACAGTAAAAACAAGCACAAACCTTTGCCAATGCATCAACAAGATTATGGAGCTCTGATATAATTTTAGGTTCTTTAGTTACCAAGGTCTGAAGAAGAGAAATGGAAAACTCCGTTGCAGTTCCTGCAAAGGTAATTACGTAACTAAGTACTACTTTGATGATAAAAAGAAATGATATTAAACAAACTCTACTCACTATTTCTGCCTCCATCAATAAGCTTTGCCATATGAACATTATACTCGGTAAGGTTTAGCAATTCGCTTTGAATAAGGTCAACTGTGATATCTTTGTTAAACTTCCTCTCCTCATCTGAATAGATAACCTGTAAGAGGTTGCATATTGTTACATTATAACAATTTATGATAACATGAAATAATACAGAAATTTTAAGGCACAATTACCAAAGAGGGCAAAGAATCTTAAAGAAATCTGAGGCAGGTCAAATATGATAAGATGAAATTTTCAACTCAAGTGGAAAGAAACGATCTTTTTTAGATAAGAAACATTATATTATATTTACCAAGTAATAATTATAAAGGTACAAAGTGGATAATCGACTTCCAAAAAGAAGCACCACACTATACCAAATAATAGCTGTAAGCCCCATCAAAAACAAAGTTCCAAAACCTAACTAGGATAACCAAGTTTCCCATTTAAAACTTAAGAAACAATCATGCAGAGGTTTTTCTTTCCCAGCACATTATAATGAAAGCTACTTTAAGAAAAGAATAACAAACCCAGCTAGTGAGCTCCTTGAGAACAAGCTTGCAAACATCACGAATGGCAGACAGAATTGCAATATGAGCATTGACATGGATATGGTTTGACTCGTTTTCGTATAAACCTTTGAAAACCTGAATCATGATTCAACACAAAATTCGACTTTTTTAAGCATGAAAGAGGCACAAATATAAGCCAAACTCACTCTAGTTAAAACACAAATAATTCTTACACAATGGCACTGACCTTTTGAGCTACTGCCAATGCAGCCTCGTCTCTACTAATGCATCTTAGTATTATTTCAGGAACTTCAGTAATGGCTCCCTGGAAAACAGACAATTCATAGAACAAAAGTTCCTTTGCAAGTAAATTACATCCCAAGGGAAAAGCTAAAAAGAAGATTACTTAATGAAGTAGAAAAAGGTGACCATCAGAGAACACATGATGTAGAAGATGAGGCTTATAAGTTCTAAAGTTTTGAGTCCTTATTGTTCGGTTGTCATTTATTTTCGTTTTAGTGTCGTTTAGGAAAGTTTTAAGTCGTTTTATTAGAGTTCCTATTTTGTTATTTCTTAAGTTATTAGGAGTTTAGTAGTCCTTATTGTTGTGTAGTTTTCGTTTAAGTTATTAGGAGGAAGACCAACTATACTTTTAACATAATATCAGAGCTAGAAGTCATGTGTTACCCTAATTATTGAATTACAAGTGTTTGGTCTGCATGATAAATAAAGCCAACACTTGTGGAAGTATCCTAACAACTTCTAACAATGTCTAGGTTAACAACATACTAGTATATATAGATATGTTTTGTGTGTAAGGAGGGAATTGATGAATTATATAGTTTGTGAGCTTTTGTTCTGAATTTTCTCTTCTTTTTTTCTTTCGATTTGATTGAAGCTATCCTTTCCTTTATCAAGAGTTTGTTAACCTTTGATTGTTCTAGTGTGTTACTACACCAAGTGATCAGAGCATGTTTCTCCTGAACTGATTCTACCATGGCTAAGGATGCTAGTGAAGTTTCCTGTGAATTGAAAGATAACTCCATTGTTACTACTCTGCTCGAATCCCTTAGAAAACAGGAAAAACACCATGGAACTCGATTCAAAGTCATTGCCAAGGATAACCGAGATGCCTAGTTGCAGTTCCGGGTTGAATTACTGTCTGAACTAAGAAACCCACCACCCTACACTTCCATCCCTCACAAAATACCAGTGCACCAAACCCATAACCCACCACATGATACCACCAGAAACCACCCAAAACCAATCACAACTACTTTGTGAGTTGTTTAAGAACCTACCCATCATCAGAATCCTGCCAAAATTCAGCCACCAACCACTCTGACCTGTCCTAAACAATTTATCACCCCCTGAGCCTACCCACACACATTGCAAGCCTCTCCCCAACCATCGCGACCATCGAGTGTCCACCCACAATCATCTCAACCCCCAACTTCAGCTTACCTCTTTCTCACAACACTCACCTATGCCCGTCGACAACCAATTTCAGCTCCCAACCACTCTGCAACACCCACAACCTCGCCCTTTTATCCCTGTCGCCACCCCTGTGCAAGTCAACCCAAAAACTACCCAGCCCTTGAATCAATACCATCTATCTTATACAACTATCGCAACCCCTTCATAATCAATAGCACCCAATGGAAGCTAACCACTACCTAAAACAGCTCTCGCACCACGCTACACACCCTGTCCACTCCTCACCCAACACCTTTCTTCATCACGCCAATTAATACACCCACCCATCGTTTTCCACCCCAAACACCCCCACAGTTTACCCACCTCCTTTATTCATACAGAAACAATTTACTCAAATAAGAATCCACCTCTCATCTATGTTACATGGACTCAGCTAGAAGTGTTTGACACGGATACGTGTCTAGGTGTCGGACTCGTAATTTTTAAAATTTTAAAATATGGGAATACGAAAAATAAGTGTCCAATTCTTAGACACGGGTACTTCAACACAACATATTAATATATAAATTAGCTATATTATATTACATTATAGATTAATAAATATTTATATTTATGTGTAAATTTGGCTTTGAGATATAATTTATAGTCATTTTGAGTATATTGTTTTTTCAAAATTATTTTATACATTATAGATTTTAAAGTGGAAAAAGCAGAATGTAAGCCCCAAATTTAATTGATGGGTTTGAACTTTGAAGATGTTACAACTTACAAGGCCCATCCCATGTATTAATACATGGATTGACTCTTGATTTCCTCTCTACTTTTTTTTAATACTTTATTTCCCATAACCCAAGGTCAAATCTAATTATAATTCCCTTCCACAAGGCATCTTCTTCCTCAGTTATCCACTTATCCCCTTCTTAATATTTCATCTTCTTTTTTTCATTTCTCCTCCTCTTGTCAAAGCTGCACTTTTTTTCTTTTCTTTTGCTCATGTCATCAAGTGCTACTTCTCTTCCTCACATTTCTTCTACTTAGCAAAAAAAATTCTGAAACTTTTTCTCCAGCTAGAGAAAGGCATGTTTGTTTAGATTTTAGCACGTCGGGTACATAATCCACACCCGTGTCGACATAGGTGTGGCACCTCAAATAGGCGAGTTGAGGTAACATAGCCTCTCATCCACTTGGAGACACTCGACCCAACCAACTATTTTCCTTCAGCCCATTTTAATTCCACATGTGAAGCCCATGCAATATATAACGCACATGCTGATCTGAAGCTTTCCTCGATCTTCAAATCACTTATTTTTATGAGCTGTCTTTTAAATACTATTTTATTTTTGACAAGATTCGAGGGCAAATCTTATTTCAAGAAGTGTGAATTGATGTAAGAGATGAACCTTATAAGTTTTAAAGTTCTGAGTCTTTATTGTTTTGTTGTTGTTTCATTGTCGTTTATTTTCGTTTTAGCGTCGGTTAGGCAAGTTTAAGTCATTTATTAGAGTTCCTACTATGTTATTTCTTATTTTATTGTGTAGTGTGATGTGTCTAGGTTAACAACCTACTAGCAAAAATAGATAAGTTTTGTGTGCAAGGAGTGAACTCATGAATGATATATTTTGTGAGCTTTTGCTCTGAATTTTCTCTTCTTTTTATCTTTGGATTGGATCGAAGTTATCCTTTCCTTTATCAAGAGTTTCTACACCCTTGATTGTTCTAGAGCTACTATGCATTGCCAACACATTCAAAGCTATCCGACAAAATTGAAAGATAATTACATAAGATACCAACATGGTTAAAAAGTTTATGGTCTTGATGCAGATAATTAAAATGACAAGGAGGAATGGGGCGGGGCAGGAAGTACCTGAATCTCTGATTCTCTAGCATCATTAGTTACTAGGGCTTCCAGCTAAAAGCCATAAGATCAAGTAAGTCAGCAGTGAAATCACATCAAACTAAATAAGAGAAAAACATTTGTTTCTTTACATTTGAAACATGACAACTACTTTGCAAGTTCAAAGCAAGGTTTTGAAGAATAGTGGGTTCAGGGTTGCCCTAACACATTATCTTGCAATACAAGGAATCTCATTTTCCTCACCTAAAAAAGAACAAATAAAACCTATACACTAAAATAAATTGTAAGTCAAGATATACAGCAACTGGGGAAAAGAATATGCAACATATGAGAGACAGTATTCCCATCTTGTCTGAGATAAATCAATCACAATACATAACCAAAGGATAAAAAAGATACAACTAAAACATCCAAAGGGAAAGAGGAAAAGTTAGCAAAAAAAACCAAAAAAAAAAAACGAAGTGGAGGCAGAGAATAGAAGAAATCGCAACCTTCTGTGCAACAATCTGGTATTTGTCCAATGCATCCCTTGTGCTGAGAGAAGGTTCGGAGACGCTACTTCCAATACTATGCTCACTAGCAGTTGGTGAAGGAAAACGTTGTGAAGGAGATCCAGATTCCTAACATAAAAATGGAAACACGTGAATAGCAAATAAACTGTAATTATAGTACCACTTTGTACGGTAAAAAATATATATACCTTTCCAACATCACAAGACTCCACCTGGTGCAGCTCAGGGGCGGAAACTGAAGAAGTAAAAGAACTAATTGCATCATTCTCAGAAGTAAACTGAGTTACACCATCAACTGCCCCAACATGCAATGAAGGAACACTGGAAATTTGAAGAGTTAAAAGAAACAAAACATCAGAAAAAGGCAAACTGTGAACCAAGACTAGAACTAATCCTCCATGAATCCAGTTAGCTCATCCTAAAACATAAAGTTCAGGTTATAAGTTCCAGGAGAAGAGAGTAGGAGATAAGAGAACTACAAACCTAATATGCAATGTTGGGTTAGAATCCATCAATTCATCAACTGGATGAGAGACTCCTCCAAACCCAGTATTTCCAGAGCTAGGAGAGAAGCCTGCATTAAGTTGACCTGAAACTGAAACATATGCACTAGGCATACCAGTATTGGCAGATGATGATGAGGGACCAGCAGGCAATGCATGCGAACTTTGGCTTGATTGATTTTGCCAAGGAAGCCGAATGAAGTCCTACAACAAAAGTGGAAGCTAAATAACATTCCCTGGAACAATACAGAATTAAGCTAGGTCAGAAGATTTTATACCTCATAGACTCTTTGTTGAGAAAGTGACAAATGACCAGGTTTAGGACAGAGTGCCTCCGGAAAAACACCCATAGAACCTTGTACATACATGTTAGAATCAAAAAAGGTAGGACCCATGCCTTCTCTGTGTTTCCTTCGTAATGCAAGTTGTTTATTTATTTCATCATCGACTGACTTCATTGCCTACATACATGAGCAAACAACAAACATAATGGCAGCCTAAAACACGAAGCTTCATTTCAGTTAACTTAATGCCATATAAGTTATGAACATCCTGTTCCCACTATATTTGTGAAATTTTACTCCATGCAGAAAGTTACACAAATAAAAAACGAAAATAATCAATTCACCACTCCTACAGAGAACAATATTCATATGGGTAGATAACTCTTTAATAGAAACTCACTGATTAACAATAACCAAGCTGACATTAAATCTCGTATACCAAGAAGGATTTTGTAATAGCAAGGTAAATTATGCAGCTTTAATCTGCATCAGTTCCCTAATGCATGCATGAACATCACCTACCTCAATATTTACCCAACATGTTAGGATCGGAAATTCCAATCAATTGATCTGAAATTCTACCAGTGAAAATATTTTTGAAGTCAAGAAACTTTTTGTTTACATTCCAAAGCAAAAATTATCTCTAACACCTGTTGTATAGTATCAAACGAAATAAAAAACCACCCATCTTTAAATTATTCTACACATGAGCTCAGTTCATAATTCTAGCCAGAATATTATTGTAATAATAACACATTATCAGTAAAAAACAAACTAAAGTTATCAACAAAATCAACCTCATCTGTAGCAGCCTGTTCAATGTATGCACAGCCAAGATCAAGATTATCATTAGTGACTAGCTGCACAGCTTGTTCCAGAAGTTCACTAGCAACTTTCAAGCCCTGAAGTAAATTTCTTAGTTCGCTTGATATTTTAGTGCGCAAGGGTTCCTGCTCCAAAGAACAAGCAGATAGAATAAGTTATGAAGCACATGCAATAAAAAATAACAGAATTTTGCAAAGTAAAAAAGAAGCACCTTGCATGTCACGTGAGCTAGACTTCCTGCTAAACTTGCAACCATCAAGTGTGCTGCATTAAGTATGCGTGTCTCATCTGATTCCATAGCATAATCCTATATACCCATTTAAATAAACAAAAATTACATAAACAGAATTAACAACATTATTCAGCAAAAAGAATTCTTAGGACATGTTACACAAACAATTAGGGAAAGTAGAAAGAAATATATATATATATATATATATATATATATATAGAGAGAGAGAGAGAGAGAGAGAGAGAGAGGGGATTAAATAATTAGAGTATAAATTTTGGAAACTAGTTGATTGAAATTAAAAAAACACAGCCCAGTACGTAAAACGGAAAGATTTCACCCAAATGAAAACCAACATGGAAAGTAGCAAAAGAATTCAGAAAAAGGTCACTAATTCATATACAAGGCTTCATCAAGTCAAACCTTTAGAACGAGCTCTTTAGTTGTTTGAGTGGCTATGGAAACAAGACGATTAAGAATGTTTTCCTTCGTCTGGTTGATCGCTACATCCATCGCATGGGGAACAACTCTACACATGACATGTGAAATAAATGTGAATCGCAAAGGAAAGAGTAGTTAAAATGCACGAGAGAAACAACATTGCACCTCTGGAAATGCACGTGCAAGCCCAATGCACTAAGCTTCTGGTTTATAACTACATGAGCTCCAATGTTAGGTATTGGTGTGTGAAGCTGCAGTGACACAGAAACAGAATAGTTCAGATAAACAAATTATGCTAACAAGTAAATTTTCTTCAATATGAAATGATACCTGATTAACAGCAAATGACGACTGAGACGGGGTAGCTTGTAGCAGCCCTTGAGCAGAAGGGAGTTGATCAGACAATCCTAAAGTTGTCAACTTCTCATCCTCAATCAATGTGCCAGATGAAAGATGAAGAGGAGCATACTGGTCCAACAAATGAATTAAAACATACACAAAAAATGAATTAAAAAAATGCATCACATCAGTACAGTCCTGTTCCAAAAATGTGAAATAGCACCAACCTGAGACAATATGTGTGTATGACCCCCAGAAGCATTAGAGGAAGGGGCAACTTCATGTGGCAGCTCTACTTGATTTAATGGAGACATTATGCCAGATTTCATTTCAGCAATCTGTGGCTGGGATGCTCCAAAATCTTTGTTAGAAAAATCAGGATTTCCTTCAATTTCTCTTTTGCGGTCTCTCAGAAGAGAAGTTGGTTGTATGTCCTTCAAATCTACACAAAGATTCTTGAATAAAACCTGGGATTGCACATTTCACATGAAACATTAAGATGATACATTTATAAACGCAAAAATATAAAACTAATTGACAAACAAAATGAATAAAATCTCCAATGTCCAGTGACACGGCACACAAATGCTTACTTCAATGTCAAACTTCAGGTTCATTTTCAAATTAGGCATAGAATAAATTTCAACAAGTAATCCAAGAATGCCCATAGTCCAAGGATTAGGTGGTTGATATGCTAGACTGCTTTGACATGGTTCCAGAACCTGCAAATAGTAATATGAAAAAAACAGCAGTTTATTCACAATCAAAGCATATGCCAAACATGAGAAGATTAAGAAAACCATACCTTAGATGTAAATGGTATGACTGCGATCATCAAGCCCTTTTCGTAGGCCTTTATGGGTAGAACACATATATTAGTTTAACCAATTAATGAACAAAAATATATCAGCCGTAGATAATAGTTTAACCAATTATGACAAAATTACGCTTATCAAAAGACTAATGAACTGTAACAAATTTAGAATGACAATTCAGAAACTAGTACCTCTATGATCAAAGATTTAGGATCTATTTCACGGGCCCTTAAGACTTGATTTCTTCCAATGGTTAACTTCCCCAGCCAGCTACCTAAATTTTTAAGCAATGAACGCTCTTCCGAACTTGATTTTATAAGCTCAGATCCCAGAAGAACCTGATTGAATGCACATATTTAAACTTTAGCAAAAAATGCACATATTTCAATATTAGCACTTTGATGATTAAACCAAATGCACCAATAAGATAGTTTAGGAAAAGTCTTCTCATCTCAAGTTGAGATAAGTTCTAAAACAAAGTTGCAGACATTGACTGGATGACACCGTTGGATCCATTTTTATATTTCATCATGTTTTACCACATTAGTTGTGATCTCATCTCAAGTTGAGATGAACAGAAGTGCTCGGTTTTTTATGAGAGATTAACCTTGCAATTCTCATAAGTTGCTTGAACTATCTCCCGACTCAATGCCTTTGAATTAACCTTGTCCAGAAACTTGAGGTACAAGTCATGAAAATTTGGCTCAATGCTTGCTCTGCAAGACATAAGGTGGCACTATTAATGGTGAAGGTTGATGGCATTGGAAAATATTTTAAATATCTTTGCTCATTCACATGTATACACGTGAACATGAGTTGCTAAATCCAAACCTTTTCATGACCATATACTGTGCAAACCAGGAATAGTAAGGCTCCTTCAAAATTTCAGTGAATTCCTTTGCTTTAGCTTCAACGTTAGCAACTGATATATTATTTATTATAAATGATATCTTGTCTTGAACCTCTGATGCTGGAGCCTGAGGATGGAATAATGTATCCAAGGGTTAAAAATGTAAGGAGAAAACCCTGGTTTATGAGTAAAACAAGAAACACCAAGAAATATTGAAGTCCTAGTTTAATGTGGATTGAGAAGGAAAATAGAGGGGAGAGAAATTGAACAGTCTAGAATTAAGGTTAGGGAATTAAAAGAATAGAAATCAAGGAAGACAAACGGAACAAAAACAATAGAGAAGAAACTGATATTCAAATCATAACTAAAGTTTGTGCTATAAAAAACAACTTACGTTCTACTTATAGCCTATAGAACTATTGGGATAACAAAATCCTAATAGATAACAGCCTAATCTTATATAATCCTAATTTAAAATCCTCTTTATCTTTAAATCCATCATATTCTCACATAAATGCTACTAATAAGTGCTTATATCTGGTCAAAATAAAAACAAGCCACAAGGACATATCAAAAAAGTGTGCAAAATGGAAAGAACAGTTAGATAAATATTTTCACTCAATCTAAGAAAGTGGCTAGATCTTTGGCAACATGGAAAGCAGAATACATTAGGAAAATGCCAAGGATAAATCGAAAGTTCGTGTAGAGAGTTTTCTCTGAGCTGTTTTGCTACAAACCATGAAAGTTATGAAAGAAATTCTACCCCATCCCATCAAAACTATTCCTAATGTATTGATATCACAAGAAGTTGCTAGATAAATACATTTAAAAAAAATTAGAAAAAAGCATATGGAACTTGACTCATTAGTGTAAATTGAGATTGATCAACACCACTTAGTAAAATGAATAGAATTCAAATGGAGACAGATCAGGTAAAATGAAACCAGAAATATACAAGAAAAGGCATTGGAACATGATAAGCTTATTCCAAAAAAAAAAAAACATGAAGTTCCCAACATTAAGAAAAAGGAAGAATCAGTCACTTGACATTAAGTACAAGGAAACATCAATAACACAGGAACAAAACAGAAAAGAAATTGGAAAAAAAAAAAAAAAGATTTAAGTAGAGATAAAAAGCTTATCTCAAATGAAAAGAAAATCAACAATGCACTATTGCTGACAAGTCAAAAATGCAACTGAATACCTCAATAGGAGTATCTCTTTTTTCGGCAGCAGCAACTAGTGTTTCTATGTTCAAAGCAGAGCCAAACCCTGTATAAAAGTGCATAAGCACAATCCAAAATAAACCAGAGCATTTACATGATGAAGAATTGTGAATTACTTGTAGAAGTAGCTCCTCGGGAAGGACGAACAAAACCAGGGGAATTAGACAGCATTGCTGGCGCACTCGCTGCACTTTGTAACTGCTATTTTTGCAAAGAAAACAAGTATAAACTTAAGTTGTGGTGAAGCTGCAAGCACCTAGTGAAAGAAAAATTAAGTGAAACAAAGCATACCTTATGTGAGACCGATGCGTCACCTGTGGGAACAGCTGAAGTATGCCCTACAGAAGATAGAAGCGGTTTCACCTCATTAGATGAACTTAAAGAAGCTTTATGATGGTCATCATAAGAGTTTTCATGTCTCTGTTGGATCTGAAGTGGAGAAGACAGTTGAACAATACTTGAGGTATTAGCCTGCAATAACACCAACCGTTTGAGAATAAAACAAACTGTTACCCTTCACAAATCAATTGAATAATGTTGAATCGTAGATATTAACCACAGAATATTGATAATGCTTACAAAAGCAAACAATCATAAAAATCAGATATAAGAATATCATACACAGACAGTTCTCTATTAAGTCTCTGGGTCTAGAAGAGTATATCCTGAGGTGGAAGGTGAACTATTGTGCACCCCTACTAAGGGGAAGCGTAAGCCTTGAGGCGGTATGAGGCTTAGGCCTCAAATTAAAATGAAATAAAAATATTTTTTTTAAATAAAGAAGAAAAAAGATAAATTATCACAAAATATCATAATAATCATAATAACCTCACATGATTCATAATATAGCAATCCAATCATCACTAAAACATCTAAACATAATAAAGTTAAAGATCCATAAAAAGTTAACTAAAACATACATCAATAAAGTTCAACAAAAAGCTAGCAGCATAAATCAAAATTTGGCAGCAGAACAAGGCAACAAGCAAAATATGAAAAAACAAAGAAAGAAGAAGGGAACAAAAAAGGAGAAGCAGCTAATAAAAAATAATTAAGAAACAACAAGAAAAAAAAATAAGAACATTCCTACTTTTGTTTTTCGAAAACTGATTCTTGGAAAAAATAGGTTGTTTAAAGAAGAAATCAAGAAGAACAATACAAGAGCAGAGAAAAAGGAAGAAAATGACTGCTTAGAAGTTACTTTGTAAAAACCAGTGTTTTTTCACCTTTACTTTGTCAATAGTTTTTTTTGGTTTTTATAGATTCTATTTTACTTACTTGGGCCGAAGAATTAGTAGGAATTATCTAAGAGTCTAAGTGGAGCCTTGATTTTGCATTCAAGCCCACATATTTTCCATTTTATGCTTCGAAACAAAGGCTTTATGTCTCAATAACCTCAGTGCATATTAGTGCATGAAAATAGACTTAAGCATCAACTATAAAAGGCGTATAAATCTTCCAGTCCTAATAAGCTAGCATCAAGACTGCTCAGGTGGAAAACTGACGTAGCCTCACAATGTTTTTTCAAACCGTGGGTGAACCTTAGAGGCAAACTGAGAAATGGTTCTGGGCAAGTCGTCTTGGCAGTCATTGATACAACTAACATGGCAATAGTATTGTTTTAAATTGCTATTTTGAGGCGAGCATCCTCATTTATCTAACGAGTTAAGGCTTAGCCCTAATTGGTTTATTTGAGGCTTGCACATTTTTTATTGAGGCTTAAGCAATTATGTGCCTCGAAGTTTCTCTATTTGTGGGATTGTTTTCTCATCAGTGAGTTCAAAATCCCTGGTGACATAATACCCAACCCATATTGCTAAAATATTAGTCTTTAGAGGGCCAAACAACCAACTTGACTTCTACCCCTCGTTTCCTTCTATCATATTACTAATATTCATCAAATCTCTTTTTGACTTGTTTTTACAACCATTTCTATATCTGATTGTGTTATTATAATTTTGTTATTTTATGAAGTTTTCTTATTAGTATTTTTTCTCATAAAAAATTAAGTTATGCTAGAGAGAAAATTATCTCAATACTTTTTAGAATAAGGCTTACGTCTCATACCGCCTTGACGCTTACGATTCTCCTCATGTGAGAAAAACGTCTCAAGGCAAAAAACCACCTTTTAAAACCTTGGGCAATAGAACCATGATATATGATGAAATTTATGATTGTTTAGTTCCCTGACGATTTTTATGAAATAAGTTCGAAGGTAATAAAACTTACGATTTTTATTATTTGGTCATTAAAGAAGGTAAAGGAAGCAGGCCTTGGATGAAATTAAGCAATTCAAAACATGTCTAGTTAAACCATGTTGTGAAATCTATGAGAAGTGGTTCATTGTTGAATAAAGTAGAAGGTGATGCCCAATTTATGTTTTAGTTCTGGGATCTGTTCAGTTTTTAGTCTTCAAAACATCATAAGAAATGCATGTCAGACCAGAAAGAGAAGAAACTAACAAAAAACGTTGACAGACCAGAAACAGAAGAAGGGGTAAACTTCACCACTCACATCTACTGCAGTGGCTTGACTTGGACCATGGTGATGAACAGCAGAAGCCTGGTTACCACCTTCAGAATCAAAATGGCCACTTGAAATCCTGGCAAGAGCCTGTTCAATGAAAGTCACAAGCTCTGAATGGGTATTACGTAGATGGGATATTTGTAAGATATGGTTACAATATTGTGGCCATTCAACCAAACGATCCACAAACTGCTCCAAAGCTTTAGTCCCGAAGACAAACATCTGCATGTCAAGATAGTGTTGGACCATTAGGAAAAGACTATGAAAATCAAAGAAAAGTTACACAAGAGATGGAACAAACTCGTGAATCTGGAGGTTTGCGTAATGCATCTAAAACACAACGAAGAGCAATCCCAAGTGTAAGATGAGTTACAAGCTGGTGCTTGATAACAGATCCTGAAATATAAAAAGATATGGAACATTACATGTCAGCTACAGAAATGAGAGCTCCACACGCAAGAAAAAATACAGGTGAGCAGAGTCCACAGAAGCATAACCATCCATTGTTTAGGTGCAGTGCAATGGCACAAAGGTAATAATAAAATCTATTTTTATTTTAGAAAGTTTCCCGGAAAATGAGGTTCTAGTCTACACACTGAAACGATGAAATACACTTGCATGATCAATAAACTCTAAACACTCGGTAACAAAAAAAAAAAAAAAAGATAATAATAATCATGAAAATGGATAGTTTGGATAAGCTTAGTTCAAACAAAAGATAACAAAGCATAAAGAAAAAGAAGGCTAGAATTAGGAAAAATTATAAACCAAAGAAGCTTAAACTGTTTGAAAAAGTTTACAAAGCATTGGATAAGACACAGATTGCGAGATACTGCAAATGAGAGTAAAAAGGAGCAAACTATGTTTAACAATTAATTGTAACCAAAAAACAAAAATAAAAACTTACCAAAGAGAATGGCAACAATTCGTAACTGCATTTCAGGATACCTGTGGAAGAATCTATACTCCTCAAATAGATTAGCAATCATGCACTCAAAAATTGACTGTTCCCTGTAAAACCATTGAATAATTTCTCTCAGCATCATTTAACAAGCAAAATAAACGATAAAGTTCATAAGAGCAACTTGTCAGGCTTCTGTAGAGAACAATAGCCATCTAGTAAGTAATGCCAAGAGCAAGCAAAGCAAACTGACAAATCATGCAAACAAATACAGCACTTGATAATCTTCACGCATGAAAAAAATATATATAGCTCAAGAGTTGGCTGCTCATACACAATGACCAAAACTAGCAAACCAGAAAGATGATGCTCTGGTATGGGAATGTGCAACTTGTGAAAACGTGCAAAGTATTACAGGGTTTTTATAATCAATGATATTGATCAAAAACCCTAGTGTAAATGCTAAAAAAAAAATAGTGTTGCAATTGTAAAAATTGGATTTATAGCTAAACTCGAGGAGAGATCCACAATATATTAAACACTTAAGGAGACAGTTTGGAAAAAATGGATATAGTAAAAACTATTCACTATAGTATCAAATAACCTACACATTAAAAAATGGATATAGTAAAAACTATACACTATAGTATCAAATAACCTACACATTAAAGCTTCAACAAAGATTATACCTTCTTAGAGGTGATTCTTTGAATCGAGCAAGCATTTGGACCATTTCATCAACAGCCAACTGACTAGAAAACATCTGCTGGAAATAAGAGTTTGCTTCAGCTTCAATGTCATCTGCATATCCATCAGTTGATGAATCTGTAGTGCCACCATTTTGCAGCCTCGGGTTAGCATCCGTAATCGATATATGCAACCTTTCCATTTCTTCCACAAGTTTACTGGAGCTAGCCAAAGCAAGGTGAGCTTCAAGGACCTATACAGCCAATCTACAATTGAGCAAACTTTCCATAAGTGAATTGAAGTAACATTCAAACTATAGATTTCAAACCTTCAGGAAAGTGGCAGTGGTGTCTGCAAAAAGACTAGAGATGGAACCCGAATGTTGAAAAGGCTGGGCCGAAAAATCCTGTGATCCCCCAATCTGAATCTCCTTTATAAATTTTAGGCATGCCTGAAAGTTGCAAGATGCTTGTCAAACTCACAGTATCCAACATAAACATTATTTGTGACAGAAACAATTTAATTATATGAACTGTGCCTAGGCCTGGAATTCTTATCAAGAGGTGGAAGTGATGGCAATCTAAATATTACCTCGAAAAAGTTATCTTTATAGGTATTCAAGCTACTACTCAACCACTTCTCCAGGTCTATAAGCTCTTTTCTTGAAGCAAGGGCTGCCAGTTTAATACCAAATGAGAAAGGAACCATGTCCAGGACCGATGAAAGAATCTGCAGAAAGAAATAAGAAAATGGGTACAAAAAGAGGAAACAAGATGCAAAACCAGACCCAAATAAATTTAAAGTAAAAGACAACATATTGGCAAAACAAGCTTTGGTTCAGGGAACAGAAAAGCACATAATTGAGTGGAACATAGGAATTAAAGAATGATAATTGCAGAAAAGTTCAATGATGTACCTTAAGCTCTTGGCAAATGTCTAGAATTCTACTAATGCTATCAGAATCACTATTGTAAGAATCAACAAATCCCCGCAGCACCAGACTGGCGTTAATATGCCACAAATTAAAAAGAATACCAACACCCACGCCACTCTTCAAAATCATGGGCAAGACATTAGATGAAACTTCGCTCTGCAGCAGATTATATGCAGTCTGCAAATGGAAAGTTTTTTTTTCATTCTAATAAGATTGTTCAGAGTAATGGTATAAACCACAAACAGACATAAAGTTGGAGAGATACATTTATATGTGCCATCCCAAGAAGCAGGACTTCAGGACAGTATTGAAGAGGATAGTCAAGCATTAAACGAACATCAGAAGCATGGCCTCTCTCGGCTAGTTGACAAAGTATCTCCAAAAGTTCAATGCACAGCCATGCATGATTTGCATGTACATGTTGAAGCTTATGGTCATGCACCACATCACTATAGACCTGAAAAGACGATAAGTTAATTGCCCCTATGAGCAGACATAACATGACTTCATGAGAGTTGAGACATGATTACAAATGTAGGATACTTACCAGCTGCCTGACAGAATGGGCAAAAGTGAATACTTCTGCTGGAGCCGAGACAGCATATTTAAGGAATGATAATTGACCCTCAGTATTCTTCCAAAGTGACCCATAAATAGCATGGAGAGGAAATGACTCCTGCATAAGCTTGTACCAAGAAGTTCAGAAAAATACTGAATAAACCTTTAAGGGTGCACGTATATCTGTTCCTGTAATTTATAATGGAACACATGTAGCTTTCTTCAGCTCATTGTAACATACCTGGCATAGACGCCTGTACATAGACATGAAAAGAGAGAATGCCTCCTGATTAGGCATGTAAAACCCTTCATGATCCAGATTCTCAATCACCTGTATCCAGTTAGCACGTGGAGCCTGTATTCACCAACAACAACAACAACAACAAAAAGGAACTAAGCAATTGCACCATTCATTAAAGTTGCAGGTGTATGGTATAAAGATATAAATCATGATAATAAAATTAACTAGGCTCACAAGTTGCTTGATCGTATCTATGAGGACATCAATATTCCAAGTATTCAAAGAAGAAAGATCGGACAAAGTATTGCAACTAAGAGCCAAACCAAATGTTGAGAACACATTTGGATTGTCTTCAAGACCAGTATGAGTGGAAGCAATCATGCCCAGTATTTTAGAGATAGTAACTTCAGTTAGTGGCAAGAAAAGCGACAATATCTCCTTGCACTGAGACACATCAACTGTGCATCCATAACCTAGTTCCTTCATGATATCTCCCAAGCTCATTTCTTTTTCCATTTCTGCTAGAATAGCATCAAAGTCATTATCTCCAGATCCATTGAACAGATCCATATTGCTGAACATAGGAATAAAAGATGTTAAGGGGATGGTGTGTGTTGGCATGATTAAACATGAAGAGAAACTGCATATACTTCATCAAATAACCAGCAGGTAAACAAACAATTAAAGGCAAGTACCTAAAAGAATTGGTTTTGCGATGCTCATCTGGAAGCAATGGAGTTAGAGCAAATGGAGAGACATCTTTCTTCTGCACCAATGTTAAAATCTGCATAAAAGAATCTACATGCTTGGAAAGGCCATCAGATCGCTGGAGGAACAAAAGAATGCTCTGAATTTGCTCAGAAGATGTCAATGCGACAGGATTAGCATACAGTTCTTCAATCCAAGCGATACAAAAATTATTGCCTGAAGAAGAGAGAGTACGCATATAATTATTGTAAAATACTAGGGGCAGTAAATTATGGAGTTAATACAAAAAACCAGCAATCCAAAAGCACACAACAGCACTAACCGCATGTACGGATGTCCAAGTTTTCTGACTCTGACAAAGCAAGACCAATAGCAATTTTCTCAGAAACAGACAGGTGCAACGCATCAGCCATATTCTCCAGAAACGATTCATTCACATCCAAATTTCTTAGTGACTCGCAGAATATGGTGGTGAAATTTGGTCTGCATAAAAGACATTTGAAACTCGAGACAACAACCCTTTCAAGTGGCGCGTTGTTGGGGTCTGTTCTGTACAGATCCACACTATCCAAACAACTCTGCAGCAGCAAAGTGCTTTCCGCAACTCCATATTCCATAAACTGACACGAATAAATAGCATTAGAACCTAATACATGAGAATGCATTTAATTCCAACGAATAATTTGATTACGCGCAGTAATTCTATGCCTACCCTTGCAAATTACAAGATTTGAATGCCTAATTCGGATAAAAATTTAAAGTTGTGTTTGAGGAAGACAAGGGCGTGAACATTAACGGGAAAAAAGAAAAAATAATTAATTAACTGATTCTATCAGTTCATTTCAGTCACTGAAGTTTATCTGAAAAGTAATTGGTATGAAAAAGGTAAAAGGTTAGGATAGGATCACCAAGGAAACTACTGATACAACCGAAAAACTATCTGAAGTTAAACAAGAAAACTAAATAAAATCAATTCAAGAAGGAAATAAACATATACGTTTGAAGAGAGATACCTGAGAAAGATCTCGAAGAACAGAATCAGCGTTGGCCTCATTGACGCTCTGAAGGAGAAACCGAATCTGATTAGCAGCTGTTGCCGAAAATTTCAGCATGGCAACAACGAAAGGGAAGGCTAGGGTTTTCTTCTTTTTTTTTGTTCGTCGCGAGACGAGAGAGAAAGGAGTGGTGTGTGCAAGAGCGAGATTAGGGAGAATGCGATGCGAAAAGGCTCGGAAAATTTGGAGTAAGATGGCAAATGACGAGGAAAATTTTCGAAATAATCCATGTTTAATTTATAATTTATAAAAAGGTTTTTATATATATATATATATATATATATATATATATATAAAGGATGCTGGATGTTATATTAAAACAAAATTAGGTTATGATATAATATATATTTTTTTTAAATATCAAAATAAGATAAAGGTAGTGATAAATAAAAATGCGTCAAATTCTAGTATTATTAGCAAAACCATGCACATAAAATTTATACATAATTAAAGTTTTTAAAATTTAAGTTATTAATTTAAGAATAAAATATTAAAGTAACACTTTATTAAATTATATTATAAATGTATTTATTTGATAAATATCTTAAATTTTTAAATACTTTCATAATTAATTGATTTATATATAAATTATATTTTAAAATATTTTATAGATAAAAATATTCTTATATTTTAAAATAAAAATAGATATTTTGTCTCTTTATATTTTATTTTAAACTTTTGAAAAAAATTAAGCTAAGTTGCGTCAAAAGTCAATTTAGTTTATAGACGATAGATATTTGGATTATAGAGAAGACATATTTATCTTCTAATTGGGTTTTCTCTCTTTCTTTAGCTAAGTTTAGTCAAAGTCAATTTAATTAATAGACGAGATAGATTGTGTTTTAGAGGTGTCTAATTAAGGTTTGCTCTCTCTCTTTAACTAAGTTTTTGTTTTTATTTTTTTACTTTCTTGTTAGTTTAATAGGATCACCAGAGATTACGATGTACTTTTACTTAAAATCTTAATATAAATATTTGTTCATAAGATATATTTTTAAATGAGTTGAATTTTTTTATCTAAGTAGGCAATCGAACTTATAAAAAATAATGGATTCATTAATTAATTAAATTTTTTTAAGCTCTATTTTAACTCTACTAAACAAGTGTGGAGATGTTAATTAAAAAAATAACACAATAAAATAAATAAAAACATGCTTAAATTACCACACTAAATAAATAAAAAACAAATAATAAATAACAATTTAAAGTAAACACGCATAATAATATGATTCACATGTTCCTATATAAACTAATAACATACAATAGAAAAATAATAAGTATGGAACATATGAAGCATATAAACAACTCAATAAAATATTTTAAATTACTTCAATACCTCTTATGTGATAATATATCCTGTCAATAATGATTATACTATCACAATATGTGATCATATATAATATACTTATAACGTGATAAACTTACTTAAACCACAATTTTAAGTGATAACATATACGAATTACTTAAGGTAACACTTAACAGCAAACAATTCATTATAAATAAACATTTATACAAACTTGATAAAGATAAACATCTATACTTCTATCAATCATGACCACTCATTTTAACTGTTTATACTGTTCTCATTAACTGTCAGCATAGTTATTATAATCCACGCGAGATTTGGCTCTCATCCAAAGTCTCATCACCATGTAGTTTAGTATAAGTACTTGTAGTCAGTAAAATACGAACCCCATGTGAAAGTTATCAATCATTTGAGCTTGGACAATATAATGTAAGCTATGAAGTTTCACATTGTTTAAACAAGTAAAAATTAATGGTTCAACATATGAATTATACCGTAAATAGTACAAGATATTTTGGGAGTCAAATAGCAAAATCACGAGGACTTAGGCACAAAATAGACAATATTATAATATGTTAGCCGTTACATCCTATCTAAATATGATTTTGTACAGTTAGATCATATAAATAATTTGAAAAAATATTCAACGTATTGTATTTTTGCCGAAATATTTTGCATCACAATATACAATAATATTCAACGTATTGTTGATATGGAACCATAAGTTATCAAAATCATATTTAATAAATCTCATATCTATGAATCACTAATATAAAAAAATACTCAATATATTAATGATCCAAATTTTAATATACAAGCTTGAGTTTTCAAAATATAAGAGTCTTTCTATATTTTTTTTAATTAATTAATGTAAGAGGAGTTTTTTATAAAAAAACTTAACTTCTAATAAATTCACCGACCTCTTGTCAATCATTTTGATAAAAGCCAACCACTCTAAAACATATTAGCATCTTCGCTGACCTTTTGCTAAGTACATTGGCAAGACTTCGACAAATGCTTTAATGAGAACATCAACAAGCTCTAAAAAGTTAATTTTTTGAAGAAAAAATTATGTTAAATAGTCTTTTCACAAATATCTATGATCAGTATAAAAAAAATATAAGTAAAAATTCAATTAAGTATGCAAATTACATATTTTTAATGGCTCTATAACGTGTGTATCATGCCATTATACAAAGTATTTAGATATATATAAGTGTAAACAATATTGAACTGTTAATAAAAGAAGACAAAAATACTAAATAAATAAACAAATTTTATATTTTATACACAAAAATACTAACAAATACAAAAAGAACATACAAGACTTACACAGTTGCTCTTGTACTATTTTTGTCATATTTTTCAATATATAAATTTATTAGTTTTATTACTGAGTTGTTTTTATTGACGTGTTTTTTCATTTTATTTATATGTGATCTGTAATTAATTTTTTTGATGTATTATAATTTTAATAAATTAATGAAAAAAATTATAAAAAAAAATAAAGATTTAAATTTTTAGGAAGAAATAGATTTTCAATTAATATATTATTTAAAAATTTTGAGATAACAAACTCGAATAATAATATGATATGAATAATAATTGTCATCGAAATTAATTTTGAATTCGATGAAGAAATGTCCCTAAAAGAACATAACATATATAATAATAATTATTATTATTTTATTAGTTTGTTATAATTTAAATTTAAATATTTATATTTATATTATTTAAGTACGAGTTATATTATGTATTTACATATAAAAAATCGCTTGTCTTGGTTGTCCTTCCAATTTTTTTAAAGCCGCTTGGCTTCATTATTCTTTCATTTTTGTGTTGTTTTTTACACAAAAAATATCAATAAGTACTAAAAATAAATACATTTATAAAACATAAATAATAATTTTGTTAGTTTTATTGTATATTATTTTAGTTATTTTTTTTTACATTTTTTTATTTACGTTTTAAAACAAATACAATTGTTAGCTTTATTGTGTACCGTTATAATTGGTAGTTCTCCTTTTTTTTTTATACTTTTGTTGGGTTTTTTCTTCAAAAAATACTAAAAATAAATATATTTATAAAATATAAATAATTATTTTGTTAGTTTTATTGTGTATTATTTTATTTATTTTTCACATTTTGTACTATAAGTAAGTGCCAGACTAGTCTTCTAATTTTTTAAGTTGATAGATTTAGTCAAATAATTATAATAAATGGTTGAATTAGTACAAAATTTATAATTTTGTTAAAATTTTAACTTAATCAGCGCATGCTTGGCATATGGGTGATTTTCATGAAGCATTTTTGGGAATTTCCAAATTTTGAAAATTAAAAATAAAATAAAACATTACTTCACTGTTTTGTCGATTGAGATTCACACCAAAGTTCACCCAAATTGGCCAACCGTTCGAACCCATGACGGAAAAATCTTTGGTCGTGGTACCCAAGATGTTAAATGCGTTGGTTGTGGTATTTTTGAGGTTATTTGCAATCTGAAGCAGAAAAACTTTGTATCCATTGGAACTGTTCATGTTTCTAATACAAGGATTCAGCATAGGCATCGATTGCTAACATTAATAACATGGGGATAGTTCTTCTAACATCTAGATGGGCTAAAATATAAACATTATAAAAGTATACACACAAAAAAACACAAGAAATAGAGCTTAAAACATTTAAAAACTATAAATAAATAAAAATGACAAACATAAGGCTTGTCTACATAATTTATCATTAATATTATATCATCTAATTTGAACTAGTAACTAATTTTTGAATCTTATTCATCCCTATTGGATTCTTAGCATGATCTCAAGTAGCCTTAGAATTTTCTTGAAAATCACCCAATACTTGCATCTATTGTTTTTTTTTTTTTTTTCCCTATTTCTCAATTGACAAAATAGTAAAACAATGCTTAATTTTTTTTTTAATTTTTTTTAAAATTTGGAAACTCTAAAATACTTCTATAAAATCAATCCAAACACATGACATATTAAATTAAATTTTTGACAAAGTTATAAATTTTGTATTAATTAAATTATTCTAAAATATTCAAAGATTTATGTGTTACAGGACCATTTCGGCTCAAAACTCCGTTTTACGTTATATGGCCCTTTAGACAAACCCTTGAAATAGAACGAACAAAACCCTCAATATCTACCTCATAAAAATATCAGATCTCAACTAATCGCTGGAGCTAAAATGGCGCAACCAGGCGAAATTCCTGAAAACCTTACGCCGGCGGTCGGATTACTGGAACCCGGAACAGAAACTTCTCAGTTGACTTCCGGTAAGCGTCGCCGGGACACTCCGGCGGCTGTAGCTGGAGGAGAGGGCGAAGAGGCGCCGAAAAAGCGTGTAATAGCCATGGACGTGCTTTTCAGGATTGTGGTCCCCTCGAAGCAGATAGGCAAGGTTATTGGAATTGAGGGATGTCGAATCCAGAAGATCCGCGAGGCTACGAAAGCCACTATCAAAATCGCTGACGCCATAGTAGTAAGTCTATCGCCCCATCTTTAAATTAGGATTTTAGCGTTTTGCGTTCGATTGATGGCTAAGATAGTCGGGGAGTGATTTGTGAAAGAAAGACGTATATATATATTTTTGTATATATATTGTTCTGCATATAATGTTAGCGTTTTTGCAGCGTCACGAGGAGCGTGTGATTATTATAAGTTCAAAGGGTTGCGATAACGCAGTTTCTGATGCTGAAAATGCGCTTCAACAAATCGCGACTTTGATATTGAAGGTGAGTGGGACTTTCTTGCGAGTGCAGTAGCCCTTAGATTTACAAATACCTGAAACATATTTCCTCAACTGACCGTAATGAATGTACGTGTCGTTCGAAAAAGATAAATTATCCGGGCGATTTTAGCATGCCATAATTTCTTTGGTCAGCTCGACTAATAACCCAAGCTTTAGATTAATTAGTGAAAGGTTTTGCTTTTTCTGCATTTGATATTCGTTAACTATATGAATAACCAACCATTTATAGCTAAAGGATTGATGAAAAAGAGCATGA
Organism: Elaeagnus macrophylla; assembly: GCA_029378325.1. Taxonomy (NCBI): domain Eukaryota; kingdom Viridiplantae; phylum Streptophyta; class Magnoliopsida; order Rosales; family Elaeagnaceae; genus Elaeagnus; species Elaeagnus macrophylla. Next base: position 16,765,722 of record CM055650.1, on the reverse strand, counting down.
CAACACGAAAACTGTCTTTTAAAATGAGATTGGCTCATGAAAGGCAATCAGCCATTTATAGCTAATGTAGTTTGATAATTAAAACGAAAATGTACTAGAAAGCATTTTAAATTGGAAGGAAATTTTTAAAATATAGATTAAACGGTACCATAAGATTCAATATAAATGCAACCTTTTTTAAAATATTTTTTTTTTGCAATTTAAGTTATGTATTGCATAATTTTATTGGCTCTAATATACTGGACCTGAGTTATAACTTATAAAATGCATGTTTTGACGTAAAAGTCAATAAATATTTGTCAGAACCTAAGAATGTATTACAAACTTGTGATGAAAATTTTATCAAAGTCAAACCTGTGATGATATTAAGCAAAAATTAAAATTTTGGCCCTAAACAAATATTACATAGATATTACAAACAAAAAAAATTAATGGGAGGGGCACGTGCTCCCTATGGGCTTTACCCGAGTTGTAATTGATAGTATACAATCACTTGTGTAATATCAGGAAGATGATAGCAGCGCTGAGGCTTCAAATGTTGGTTCAGGACATGTGGCTGCAAACACAATTAGGCTTTTGATTGCTGGATCACAAGCAGGTAACTTGATTGGGATGTCTGGCGAGAACATTGAGAAATTAAGGAATTCTTCTGGTGCAGCAATCATGATTCTTGCTCCGAATCAGTTACCATTGTGTGCATCTGCCTATGAATCTGACCGAGTAGTACAGGTGTGCTTGCCGAACTGATAATTTTTAAGGCAAATACTACAATGCATCTTTTGCTGCTTCAAATCATTGTAGATGGTACATGTTTACTAAATTTAAGTGTGAAAAGAGTAAAAGAGATCTGATGAATAAATTAAAAAAGTGCAAAGAGAAAAGGGTGGGGAACCTTGAAACTAATACAAGGTCTTTTGAGAGTGTTGTTAGACTAACAATTATTTTAATTGAGCGGAAATGACGTGTTTGATATAAGTTAAAAGCTAAAAATATGAAAAATGAAGTTAATTGCTTTGCAACACTTTGAGAGGATCAATATTTGGTGGCAAATCGAACGAATATAATTCTTAAAGCAAACTACAATTTTTGAAGCGATGTTGTCTCCGCCTCTGAGTAAGTGTACTTTCATAATTTTCTGAATCATTTTGTGTTTGCCAGAGCTTTTTATACCTTTTAAAACTTATGGTAGTTAGATAACTATACACAAATGTTTTTAACTGAAATCACTGTCCTAGTCAATATGATTATATTAGATGGGATGGGCTGGGCTGGGCTGGGCTGGAGGAGAAGTGCTAATGTCATGTTGAATTTTCTATTTTCATTTTCTGCACTCAGTTTTGTGGACTGTTTCTGATTAAACTAGCATAGAAGCTGTTTCAGATTGAGGGAAAAAGAACATCAAATCTGGGAATTGAGCTTGTATGGTTCAAACCCTGGAGAAAACTTCCATTAACTCGAGAGCAAAGTCTCTGTGAATCACAAAACAACAATTATCAAAATCTGCTTTCCCATTTCCCTTGCAGTTTCCCATATAGAAAATCGATTACGCTAAAGTCCAAAAATAGACACCTCATCAATACTCTTAGTCAGCTACTAAAAACAGCCCAAAAGAGAGAAACGATGGTGAACACTAAAAATGACAATAAACTGGAAAACACAAAATGCCAGCAAAAGTCTTCTAGCTCCGGCATCATAACTTGGAAAAGTTGACCCATACTTAAATATTGTTAAGCCGATGCTCGAGTGCTTGATGCAATTTATTGATTTTCTGCCTCTTTAATGTTGAAACTATTAACTTTCCGTGGAAAGATATTGAAGGTGCTGTTGCTTATTGTTAGAGTTGAATGAACTTGAGTACTGAGATTCTAACATTGAAAAAATAACCTTTAAAGATTTGACTTTATTATATCCATAACTTAATCAGACTTATTTTTGTTTCTTTCTACTACTGACAATTTCTAATATTTGTAGTGACTTTTGAAATTCAGATATCAGGCGATGTTTCTGCAGTTTTAAAGGCTTTGGAGGAGATTGGTTGCCAGCTAAGGTGCTTTAAAATTGGCTTACATTTTTACTGTTTCACCTTAATCTTCTAGGATGTAATGTACTTTTTCCCTGTGTCACATTGGGTTTGACATTCATTTATTCAGGGAAAACCCACCCCAGCAAGTTATTTCTATCAGCCCAACATATAATTATACAGCAATTCGGCCACCTCAACCTTATGTGGACCCAACTTCAGGTTATTCAATTCTTTTCCTGTAATAGGAGTAGCTCGTTCCACTGCCACTTTTTGCGGCAATATCAAGTTTTAATATTTTGTTTTACAACCACATCATCCTTAGGACAACCAATCTTGCAGCTGATTATGTAACCTTTGAGATGGTGATATCGGAGGCTCTGGTTGGTGGGTTGATCGGTAGGTGCGGCACCAACATATCAAGGATCAGGAATGAATCTGGAGCAATGATCAAGGTGATAAAATTTGTTTTTATCATATAATTTTTAAGTTATTGAGCTAGTTTGGTATTGTAAAAGTCTTATGAAAAAAGTGTGGTATTTGAAAATCCGTAGTCAGTGATATGGGGGCCACTGCCTGCTGCTGTGTAGTTTGAAGTTTTAAATTATATATTCATCAGGGTGTGGAAGTTCAACTTATTTGCAATGTACCTCTGTTTTTGTCACATAGTTTGATTTTCATTTGAGCTTCTATGGTTTCATTCTTCACAGGTTTATGGTGGAAAAGGGGAACGCAAAGTTAGGCAGATTCAATTTGGGGGTAGTGCCCAGCAGGTATATATTCCACTTTTGATTTTACTTTTCCTGTTATTAAGAGACTCCCCCCGCCAAAAAAAAAAAGAGAGGCTAAATCAGTATTCAGTAGGACAAAAAATGGTATAGAAGAGCAATTTTATTTTTCGACTCATTGGTATAATACTTTCCATTTTTTACCCAGCAATTAAAGCTGAATGTTTTTAAAAATGAAGCTCATTTCAACACATGTTTAAGAGTAGTATTGATATGGAAAGGAGAAGATGATAGAATTGGGGAAGAGAAAGGGAAGAAATTAGGGTTATATGTGAAAAAGAGAGAATTAGGGAGGAGAGAAAATATATGAAGTGATTTGGTTTGAAAATAAACGTACAAGCATAAATAGGACTTTTTTGATAATAAAAATAATCTTAAATCTAATTCAAAATCTAATTGAAACTTAAATGCATAATTATTAGGTAAATCAAATTCTAAAATTATTTCAAATATTAAAATCCTAATAATATAATATATGAATTATCATAAATATCCTAATTGTTTAATTACTTGTAATTATTCATATTATTTCATTCTTTATTTTTATCATTACTTTCCCTCTAAAAAAGCTCGATTCTTGGCAAGTGGTAGAGCCGTAAAGAAGCAAGCGAAATTTCAAGAACAACTTCAATCTTTTTGGTTGCAACATGAGGAACAACATTGTGATAGCTATAGCTCATCTTGCAAAATTTTCAGCAACAGTAAAGAAGACAGCTGCATGTCTTGGTTAGGAATCAAACCATCATATTTGAAATGTGTGTGCATAGTTGTATTAGTAGAAGATTTTAGCAAATATGCATTTAGATGTAACAAATGGGTTGGTGGAATGTTCAAGATGGTTAATATTAGTTCCTGTCAGTGGAAGGCTGTCGTCAATTTTTTTTCCAAAACATGGCTTAGGATTGACAAGACAAGGTGAAACGTGGGAAAACGTTTTTTGAGGCTTTCAAGCATAATAATCAAACGGTGCTTATCGTGACGCTTCGGTTCAAGTGAGATACAAGATGGTTTAGGATAAGAGAATGGGTGAGTAATCTCAGTGGGTTGGATAAGGAACAAATGCACATGGTTAGGAGAGTGTTGACCAATGGGCTTAGGGATCAGTCCAAGAATATTTTTCAAAACAGGGGGAGGAGCTCCCAAAATACTTTTAGAAGTATAAACATTACTAATCTCAGGGGTGGTTGCAGGTTTTGGTTTTAAGAATTTGATATTTAGGAGCTCCCAAAATACTTTTAGAAGTATAAACATTACTAATCTCAGGGGTGGTTGCAGGTTTTGGTTTTAAGAATTTGATATTTTCTCCTACCTTTTCAATCTTGTTAATTTACTTCTCGTTGAGGTCGGCTATATCATCTTTATGTTTTGTTACATAGTTGGCTTAAACATTCATTTATTTGATCCAAGAGATGTTTGTCTTCTTTAGTTAACTCTTCTACATAAACATGAGTTCTTGAAGTTGTAGGAGGTGACCCATTTGTCTTAGGCTTAATTGGGTAATAGGAGGAACCATACGGATATTGGAGTTGGCTATTGTAGTAATCATGATCACGAAAAGGATGTGATGACTCATTTCTTTCAGCAACGAGGCAAGTATGGTGGGATAAATTGGGTATCTCTGCAATCTCATTCATGGTGGGATAAGAATGCATGAGTTAAGGACGGCTAAAAGAAACATAGTGAAACATTTTTTAAATAATTGCTTAAATTTTTTTTTATCAAAATACTAATGCAAATTTGTGAACTTTTATACTAAAATATAACTTTTTTTTTTTTTTTATAGTAATGTATACTAAAATATAACTAAACATACACAAATTCAAAATGGAAGAGTTTATAAACCAAACCAAGTGATGTGGAAGCTTCGGAAGTAAGATAATTAGGTTGAGCCACACAAGAACCGATCTAAGGAAGTCTGGCCTGGACCTATATGCTTATGAATCAGACTAGATAAAAGTGAACGGGGAATGGGGGAATGCAATTCCCATCCTTCTCCTGCCTTGTAATATAAAATACGAATTTTCGTTCCCCATTCCCCATTTTGTTGTCTTCCTCCAACTGGATAATCTTTTTAGGATTTGCCCAATCAGAAAAAATTGACAATCCTAAGTGAACCAAATTGGGCTAAGTTGAACCGACCTGGGTCTAGCCTACTCTTGCCAGATCTAGAAATCGATTATGCAAACGTGAACTTTTCATTGTTATGAGGCATGACAGCAACAGTGTTTGGGGAAGAACCAGAGTTGGGCGAGCCTAGTGATGGTCTAAAAGACGGTAGTGGCATGACAAGGCAGATAACGAAAGACAACGTTTGCTCATGTGTAGGCGTGCAGCTCGCTGGCAATTGCTGCGGTTGACAAAGACTTCATTATGATGACTTTAGAGAGGCGCTGACAGCAATAGTGGTTAGCCAGTAGGGTAAATGTTGGTGGTTTAGTGGTGTTTGTAGATTGGAACCCTATTTGAACTAGTGCCGGTGTCCCTAGTACTGCTGGGCTTCGAGGTTTGAATGGCGACGGGGTTGCAGTTTCGATGATGGTAGTTTGGCAGTGATGAACAATGGTGGTTATTTGGGTGGGGTATATGGTCATGGTTTTGGTTTTTTTTTCTTTTCCTTGAGTGAGTGAGAGGGGGAGAGAGAGAGTAAATCTTAGGATAATTTTCTTTGGAAATAAAATTGAACAAGAGACGGAGAATATAATTAGGAATTGAAAAATTGAGAGATTAGGGAGGATAAAGAATATAGGGAGTTGATATTTAATTCATATTTATCTAAATTTAAAGTAAATGTACAAGTGTAAGTCCTATTTATAGGACTTTTCTTGTAATAAAAATAATCTTAAATCTACTTCAAAATCTAATTGAAACTTAAATGCATAACTATTAGATAAATCAAATCCTAAAATTATTCAAAATATCAAAATCTTGATAATATCTAAATTATTAAAGGATGGTGATATTACAATTCAAGTTGTTATTGCCACAACAATAATTCATTAATAATAAGTATTCTAATTATTTATTTACTTGTAATTATCCTTATTATTTTAAATTGTTATTGTTATATTTTAACTGCCTTTTAATAGTTATTACTCCCCCTTCCAATCTTTTAGAATATTTACTAATCAAACTATAATATTCATAGTTTCATACATTTTTGGGTTTATTTCTTGCTTTAAATCCAAAATTGCTCGGTACTTGTATTTGGAGAGGAATTTCTTCTCCATTGAAAATCTCTTGAAGCCATCATCTCTACCAATTTAGAGCATGCTTAGAGCACGTTTAAATGCAAGATTTAGAAGTGCTTTAGGAAGCAATCCATGTGACCATGCCATGCCACACACACTTTTTTCTACGTTTGGTATGAAAAGTGAAAGCAAAGTGCCATGGGATTCACTTCAGTAGCACTATTAGCATTTTTTAAGAAGTAAATTTCTTAATTTTAAAAAACTTTTTTTGAAAATAGGCAGAACCCACTTTAAATATTAATTGTTTAAACAAAAGTTTTCCCTTTTTTCCTCTTAATTTCATTTATAAACTCCATTAATAATACATTTAATGTCTTCTTTAGTAATTTTACCAATTAAAAGCACTTTTAAATATTTTTGCCAAATGGATAAAGTACTTAAATAAATATTAAAGACACTTTTTATTTATTTATATATATTTACCAAACACGTTATTGATTCTTCGTGAATACACTTTTATCTTAAATGCTTATAAAATTACTTCTACTGGAACCACTTCTCTAAGTGCATCCCAATGCGCTCTTACTCATGTAGTCATGATGTTTTATAAGATGTATAATCCTTTCAAGTTGTGGGAGCTCTTACCTGCTTAACATAGGAAACAGAAATCAGAATACATATATTGTTTTATTTATTTTAACAGGTAGCATTGGCTAAACAAAGAGTGGATGAATACTTATACTCTCAGTTGATACAACAAGTTGGTGCTCAAGAAGCAGCGTAAGAAGATAACCTTCAGTGTGTTTGTTTATATAGGTTACAACATTTTGATGATAGTCAATGAGGTTTTCCCCCTTCCCTGCTGGCCATAAGTTTGGTTATTGCATGAAAAGAGTTTGAAAAGTGATATACTATTGAGATTCTCTTTTAGGGAGCAATGGAAAAATCTTGTATGATAGAGCTTGTTTGTGTAGTTGAGTTTTCAATCTAATGAGCAATTTTGCTTTACATAATGATGAGAAGTTCATTCCTGATCTGACTTGAAAATTCTTTCCAAATGCTTGCAGAACCTCATTTATTAGTCATTGATGGTCAGCAGCACTGCTATACTACTTTAGTTGGCATGGCTTCCCCAGTTTGCAAAGATGTCAACATGGAACTTTCATCAGATTTCTGGTCTGTAGAAGATGGTTTTCCATATTTCATTAGTGGCACAAGTCTTTTGATGGGGTGCGGTACCAGAAGTTTTTAGATTTAGTGCCCCGGAGAGTGAATATGTATTTTAACCATGGATTTACTCCGTTGAAAGAAAGCTAAGATTTCAAGTATGATTCACTCCAGGGACTTAAGAGTATATGTGTAAATTCGGGCCATCTAATTATAGGATTAGTTGGTTTGATGGTTCATGAATAATCCTGATAAATGTATGATTATTTTATTTGGATTCCATCTCTTTTGAATTTCCTCTTTGAAGATGCGCCTGGTCGTCTGGAGTCTTGGTAACACTTGTCGAACTTCTGTATATTTGGTGGTGTTTGCTGGGGTTTTTGTTGTGGTGTTTGCCCAACTTCAAAATTTTGTCTGAATGGGAGCCAAATTTCATAAATATGCCACCCGTATTATGGCAGAAACTTTTGCATGTGTTTTTTTAAAGGGAAATTCTAGATAAATTCCATTATTTACTCTTAGATATCTCACTGAATGGTAAAAGTTTTGCAAAATAATTAATAATAATTGAAATGACAAAATTACCCCCCCCCCCCCCAAGAATTCCTCTTACACATCTCACCCAAAACAATCCACATATTCTTACCGAACATTCATAGATTCTTATCAGCTGATACATCCACCACTGAGTTAAGTACTACAGTCTTACCATTCGAGCACCACTTGTGCCAATGATCGTGAGTTGTCATTGAACACATTGATTTTATATTTTGATATTTCAAAATTTAGGTATTGTTTTTAATTTATTTTAGATTATATGAATTCATTAAATATTCAATGGATTAAATAGAAGGTTGTAGAATTTGGGATTGTGGTGATTAAATGGAGGAGAAATTAATAATGTGGAGATTTGGGTGTCATATATTTTACATTTGGCAAGGAATAAGATAAACAGTAGGTTCGGTAGGAGTCATCGAACCTCACTGTTATGTTCAAATGGCCTTACTGAACATAACAATTTAGTTCAGTAGTTCCTACCCAATATCAACATGTTAGCACAGCTTATGTTGGGTAAGAGATATCGAATCTACATGTAATGTTCCGTAGAGGTTGTCGAACTTACCTGTAATGTTTGGTAGGGGAAATTGAACCTACTTGTAATGTTTGGTATGAGCTACTGAACTTATTTGTTTTGTTCAATTAGGCCTACCGAACCTTCCTTATTTACAATAAATGATTATTTCAACTTCTTTTTTTAAAATTTTTTTGTGATATATTTATTCATTTAACAACTGATTTCTTATTTTAGGTATGAGTAAACAACCTTAAACCATTGGCATAGGAAAAGAAATGAAGAATTATATGAAGCAAAATGATTTGTATATAGAAAAATAAAAACTAGACGCATGTCTACAATTGGGCATTCAAATGTTTAGACGATAGCAAATTATTCTACAGAAATTAAGAGGATTAGCTTGGATTTGTGGATGGTTTTTTATATAGGCTAAATGACCATACTTTTGAGATATCAATGTAGCTTGTTTTACGAGTGGATTAACCTGTATCAAGTGCCTTCTCAGCTAATGCATACTCAAAACTTGAAAAATCTCGTCGTATGGAACATTCAGCCTTAATAGGACGACATTTATGAGCTTGTTTCACGAATGACTTATCTAAATTAGTTGTACTTGGATCCGCAAAGATACTAAATGCCTTGTACATCTGATTTTTTACATTATTGTCACTACTATGAAAGCGTCTTATAAACTTCTTATACAAATAGTTGCAATCTAAATCTAAATCATCTTGTAATGTAGGTGAAAAATTGAGATTCTTCCAATGAGAATGAAGTAAAGATAACTTAATAGTACGACGCAATCGTTTGTATTGGTCAATGACATGAGCACATGGTAGTCCATGAGTTCGAAGCTTCGCACACCAACAAGTTGTAGCATCAAATGATACTTGATCTGCTCTCTCAGATTCATTAAAAATAATTTTTAGTGTCGTACGTGAAATACATCCTCTCAACTTCTTGTATAACCACTTGGGTTTCAAATGTTGTTGGAGTGCAGTCAATCTCATCTCAAAGGAAGCTTTAATCTATATATGTTGGAGCTTGAGTAATTGGTGAATGTTATCTTAGTTTGACACCAAGTTTCCTTGTAATGTATTCAATTGTCGTTTCAACACAGTATGTGCACTTTTTGCCCTATTTGTTGTTGAATTTTCTAAATGCATATGTAAATCTATCAAAGCTGAAACAAACTTTTGTTTGTATGGATTGAGCCATATATTATTCACATAATGTATTGCTTCTTTACGTTTAAAAAAATTTCTCTCAATATATTTTATGTTCAAATCATATTCAATTATAGTATTGGATGATACAATATTATGCCAAAAATGGTTAAATTTTTTTCTCTATATTTCCTTATCTTTGAATAATTTATTCATATTTTTTAATACATTCTTAAAGATATGTAATCTACAAATATAGTGAGAAGATGTAGGAAACACTTCTATGACTACATTGATAAGAGCTTTCTCTATATATGTTAAGATGACATTGGGCATAGAGCTTGTATATATCAAAGATTTGAATCTCTCAAATATCCAGTGATAATTATCCTCTTTTTCAAATTCAATATATGTTCATGCAATAGAGAATGTCATACCTGTAGAAGTAATCCCAACAATCTCAAGAAGAGGCTATTTGTAATTGTTAGTCTTGCGAATACAATCCATGATAATAACATGAGGAAAAGCTCTTACAAATCAATAGAGACTGGATAAGCAAAAAATAGGTCTGTTATAACCTCATTAACATTATTGCTCTTATGCCACTCCATATAAATGTGAAAAATAAATAAATGCATCAATTGTTAGAAAATTAACCTTCCATCTTGTTCTTTAAGTCTATATTTTTTACGAGTATTGTATATATGTTTCATTGTACTATAATTTTGCTCATTGTTTTGCTTCATCCTATACATTATGTGCTTCGACCTAACGTTGCACTTTGTTATATTAACTAGCAATCAATCTCTTCACTATTGAATTTTTCGGAATGTGAATGACCATCAAGATATCGTGTCAATTAGTGATTATGTGTACCACAACTGACTGTCAACTTATGGTGAGAACTATTTTCGACATCCTTCTTTTTAAAGAAAACAAACAATTATATTTTGTTGTTCCAATTTATTTCTTCTTTTCATCCTCTTTTTTGTCCTTAAGGTCTTTCAATTTTGCTTTAGAACGATAGACTCCACTTATTTCACATGCAAAATCAATCCTAGGTCTCCTACCATCTGAACCAATGTCAGACTTTTTCATCATAACGACCATCCCATTAGACTTTGTCAATGAAATCAACTCTTCTTTTGAAATAAGCACCTACACTAAAATAAAATAAAATAATATATTCAAATTATGTAATACATAGTATTTATTAAAAATATATAAGATATCTCACTCTATTTGTCTCGAATAATTTGATATAGTCGATATTTTATCCATTTTGTGACTCGTATGCTAAATCTTATAAGAAATTAGAATTAATTTTTTTCACAGAGGTTCGGTAGGAAAGTATAAAAAATTTACAAAAGATTCAATAGGAGGTGCCAAACCCAATGAAAATGTTTGGTAGAAATATATGGACAATTTTGAAAAGGTTTGATTGGGATTGCCGAACATATGTGAAATGTTTGGTAGGAATTGCCGGACATATATGAAATATTTGATAATACACACTAAACAACTGCGCGATTTGTAGAAAAAAATTATATACTTATTTTAATTACTTTTTGTCTCCATCTTTTTTAAAAAAGTTAACTTCTTTTATATATCTATATTCCATTTTTAATATTTTGAGTTAGGGTTTGCAGTTGTTGATGGTAAATATAGAAGTGGAGGTGAATGAGAAAGAAATGATGGGATGTATGAAATTTTTTAAGAAGTATTTTTTTTAGGAGAATAGGGTGTGGGATGTATTATTTAGTTTTAAATAAAGATGATAAATTTATCATCTTATTATATTTTAAATATTTCATTATTTAAATGGATGTCTCGAAGTAAAATTTAAAATTCTTCAAGAATTTATCTTTTTTTAATCTATTCTTCACCTATTTTGGTCTTTCGTATAATTGATCAATTTTGTTTAGAATTGAGCTTGATAACCATCGATGTGTTTGAACTATTGCCATGTAGACCCGGATCAAAAAGGGTTTTGTGATGGTGAGGCTGTGGAGTTGAAAATGCACTTGGGTTTCAAAATTGACTAGGTATGCCATACAATGGTGAGGGTGTGACAATGAACATGAGTATAGGTTATAGGTGACATTTTGGTTATTTTATTTTCACAAAGTTAGTACATTTGTTATATTTTTAAGTTATTTTTTGATCATTTTTTAGGTAAAAAAACCCAAATTTAATCGAATTGAACTTTATTAGCAAAAATTGGTAGATTGTTGAAGAGAAAAATGCATTAAAAGTATATAAAAAAAAAGATGAAAAATAAAGAAATTAAATGAAAAAAATTTGGACTAAGACGATTGAAGTGTTCAAATTCATGATAGTTAGGTGACTAATATATACTAATTTAAAAAAAGTGATCAATGTGTTAATTTTATAAAAGTTAGGTGACTCAAGATGTACTTTTTTTCCTTAATAATTTATTTTTCTAGTTTGTTTGCCTTTTAGTAGTTTATAGTAATACTAGTTTTAGATCCGTGCTATCACTACATATATTATAATTACATTATTAAAGTTATTTGCTTTAAAATAATTATTTAAATTAATATGCAATTTATGTGAAATATGTTATATTATAAATTTATTTTTATCTTATATTTTGTGTTAATATTTTGATTTAAAATACTAATATTACTTTAAAAAAATATAAACAAATATCAGGTATTCAAATTTGATAAATATGTAGGGACATTTTGGTATTTGTTGGCATACAAGAAAAATCAATTTATAAGAAAATGTATTTATTATAAGTGTATTTTAATATTTATTAATTTATTAAAAAACATAAACTAAAAAATTGATTATTATAAGCAATACATATTGATGTACAAGAAAAATTAATTTACAATAAATTGTATTTATTATAAGCATATTTTGATATTTATTAATGTATTAAAAATAGAAACTAAAAAAAAAATAAAAAAAAAACTAAAACAGTAAACAATAAAAATAACAAAATAATTATTTATAAAAAATGTATTTATTTTAAAGATATTTTAGTATTTATTGGTATAGAATAAAACAAAAATGATATGTATTAAAACGTTACACAATAAAACAATCAAAATAATTATTTATAAAAAATGTATTTATTAATGTAGAAGAAAAAAAATGATAAGTATGTAGGGATATTTTGGTACTTATTGATATAAAATAAAACTGACAAAACAACTATAGAAACTAAAAAAATGAAAAATAATCAAAATGATATACAATAAAATTAACAAAATAATTATTTATAAAAAGTGTAATTGTTTTAAGAAAATTTTAATATTTATTAATATATATATATAAAAAAAAAAAAAAAAAAGGCAGCGAAGTAGAGAAAATAACCAAAAATTATTCACTTTTATATATATATACGTGTGTGTGTACACTCTATAAGAATAGATAAAGACATGTAATTTTTCAAAATTTAAAATTAACTTGATCTTTAGGTAGGATTAGGGCTGGCTTATAGCGGAAATGTTTGGTCTTTTAAGTCTTTTCTAAAAAAATTATAGTGCCATATCATACTTCTTTTGACGGAGACAAGTCAATCTATAAGTTTAAATAGAAACTTACCTTAAATGTTATTATATGTTATATCATGAGAATTTAATAAAAAAGTAAAAGATAAAGATTAAAAAAAGGAAAATTCTCGAGAAATCTCGAAATTTACTACAAGACATCCCGTTAAATAATAAAATATTTAAAATAAAAGGAAATGACAAATTTACCCTTCTTACTTATAATTAAATAATACATCCCACATCCCACTCTCTTAAAAAATTCTCATACATCCCACTCTTTCTTCCTCACTCACCTCCACCTCTATCTCTACCTCCACCTCTACTTCTACCCCCACCTCCATTCCCATATTTACCACCAAATCTTAATTCAAAATATCAAAAATGAAACATATGTACATGAAAAATGTAAAAAAAATGGAGTCAAAAAGCAAATGAAACAATTATATAAATTTTTTTTTCTTCTGCAAATCGCGCAGTGGTTCGGTAGGGGCTACCGAACGTTTATTATATGTTCGGTAAGGGATACCGAACATATTAGAAAGGTTCGGTAGGGTCTACCGAACATATCAGATAGGTTCGGTAGGGGCTACCGAACCTATCTGATATGTTCGGTAGCCCCTACCGAACCTATCTAATAGGTTCGGTAGCCCCTACCGAACCTGATATGTTCGGTAGCCCCTACCGAACCTATCTAATAGGTTCGGTAGCCCCTACCGAACCCATCTAATATGTTCGGTAGCCCCTACCGAACCACTGTGCGATTTGCAGAAGAAAAAAAAATTTATATACTTGTTTCATTTGCTTTTTGACTCCATTTTTTTTACATTTTTCATGTACATATATTTCATTTTTGATATTTTGAATTAAGATTTGGAGGTGGAGGTGGAGGTGGAGGTGAGTGAAGAAGATAAGGTGGGATGTATAAGAATTTTTTAAAGAAATTTTTTAAGAGAGTGGGATGTGGGATGTGGGATGTAGGGTGTGGGATGTGGGATGTAGGGTGTGGGATGTATTATTTAGTTATAAGTAAGAAGGATAAATTTGTCATTTCCTTTTATTTTAAATATTTTATTATTTAACGGGATGTCTTGAAGTAAATTTTGGGATTTCTCGAGAATTTCCCTTAAAAAAAAGGCTGATCATTGTTCTCTAATTTCTACTAATTCCATATTTTAATCTGATTTGGTCCTTAATTTTTTCAATTTTCATAAATTTAGTATAAATGCATAAATTATGTTAAAATTTCATTGTAGCAACCATACTTAGCATGTTAAAATATTTTTTCTTATAATTTAGTTTCTTAATTTTTTTAAATTAAACATATTAATCCTTTTTGAATCAAATTGTGAAAAACAAAATTTAAGGGATTAAATCTAATGAAAAATTAATAAATTTTAGAGGACATAGGTGACGCTTAGATGAAAAGAAAATGTTACATTTTGTTATATATAATAGTTTTGGTGACTTTTGTACAAGACGTTTGTAGTAGGGGTGTTTAAAAATCGGACCGGATTAGACCTGATTGGACAATTTCATGAAATATATGGTCCGTTCTGGTTAAAAATTATACAAACCGTTTGGTAAAACGGTTCGGTCCGATTTTGTAAATTTTTTAACCAATCGGACCGGACCAAACCGTTATAAATAAAATATTAATTTTTTTAAAAATAATATATTATTATTATTATTATTATTATTATTATTATTATTACCCACTTCTCATCTCTGTTTGCATTCGCACCTTTTTGTAATATATTACTAATTTCGCAACATCTCTGTTTATAATTATTATTATTAATACCCATTACCCACTTCCAGTTCTCTCTTTGTTTGTTCCTATTTTATGGATTAATGTATTAATTTTTTATTATGTGTGTCGCGTTATAATTTGATTACATTCTTAGTTATAGAAAAAAGTTTAGCAAAAAAAGTTTTAAAAACTATTGAAAACAGTTAACCAAATCAGACCAAATTGGACGATTTTAAAATTTTTATTAGTTAAACGGTCCGGTCCGATCTGGTTAATTTTTTTTTACTAAAAAATGGACTGGATCGGACCGTGAACACCCCTAATTTGTAGTCTGTGATTAAGTTTTGATAAGTATATAAAATAGTGTTTATAGTCGACTAACAATTGGTATTGTTATAAAATTATATTATTTATTTTGAAAAAAAATACATATAATTTTCTATTAAGTTGCATTTATTATAATAAGATAAAAAATTGATGTTATAATTTGAAGGTAGAGAGAAATGCTCTTAAAATAAATAAATAATTATTTTTTTAGTGAAAAATATATTTACAATAATAAATATTTGAAAAAATATTTTTTTTATCAAAATTTGACTAATATATCTGTATATATGGTATAATATAATTGATATATGTTAATAAATAGTATCAATTACTTTAACATCTAATTTTTTAAGTTTAATATTTAATTTAATATTAATACATTAATTAAGATATATAATATTATTCAATTATTTTATAAATCAGGTGTGATGATCTTATCATATGTTTTTATAAACATATTTTGCATAAAAATAAAGTATATTAGTTATTTTTTAGATATAAGATACAAAAATAATTACTTCAATATAAATATTTTCGTTAATAAATAATTTGATAAGATCTAATAGGCTCTTTAAATGGTAAGCATTAACATTATAAATTGTAATCTAAACCAATTATCTTTAGAATGTAATTAAAAAAAGTTAAAGCTAAAAATATAAAAGAGAAGAATAACATATTTGGGTTTTTCATATGTATTAGTTTTGGACTTGTACAATATACCAGTACATATAATATAATTACATTATTATAATTATTTATTTGAGAAAATTATTTAAATTAACGAATAATATATTTATTTTTTATCTCATATTTTATGTTAATATTTTAATTTTAATATTTAATTTATTTAAATTTAATAAATATATAATAGTGTTGATTGTAGATCAATAATTGATATATTTCCACAATTCTTTATTTAGGAAAAAAAATCTTTAATTTTTTTTTTCAAATTTGATAATTATATAGGGACATTTTGATATTTATTGGTATATAAAAAAAACTAATTTATAAAATTATATTTATTATAGAGACATTTTGATATTTATTAATGTACTAAAAATAAAAAAAATGTAAAAAAAGAAGAAGTATAGTAACAACGGTATACAATATAACTAACAAAATAACTATTTATTATGAGAATATTTTATATTTGTTTGTAAACATAAAATTAAGAAAACAACCATTCATAAGAACAATATTTATTATAAATATATTTTGGTAGCTATTAGTGTAAAAAAATTCATAAAAAGTGTAATTATTATAAATATTTTTTTGACATTTATTAGTCTACTACAAAAATAAAAGAAACTAAAAAAAAGTAGTGAATAATTAAACCGGTACACAATAAAACTAACAAATTAATAAATAATCATAAAAAATGTATTTATTTTATGATATTTTGATATTTGTTGGTGTACAATAAAAAAGTGGAAGAGAATAAACAAACACTGTTCATAAACATTTTGCCACAACCATTTATAAAAAAATGTATTTATTTTAGAGATATTTGATTTATATTAGTTCAATACAAATATTATTTACTCATAAATGAATTAATTATACTCAATTTATTTCTTAAATGAGTGAGTATGAAGCATATAAATTATCACATATAATGTGATTTAAACCATAAGTAATAAAATAAAATTATATAATAAAACTATCAAAATAAATATTAATAAAAAGTATATTTATTATATAAATATTTTAATAGTTATTGGTGTAAAAAAATAATAAAAAAGATAGAGAATAACAAAAAAATATTATTTTTGATATGAACTTGTTTACAAAATGTATGAGCATAAATCATATGATTTGTTATACTTAAAAGTCAAGGGGTAGAACTGCAAAAATGTTGAAGTGATTAAAATAAATATGGATTGATAATAATGTAAATATAGTACATAATAAAACTGCAAAATAAAACTACGCATAAAAATATGCTATATTAATACAAGATATTTTAATATTTAATAATTTAAAAAATCAACATTAATTAAATAATAAAAAGATTTGAAGCTAAAAATTAAAAAATAAAAAATAAAAAATAAAAGTGTAAGTATAAACCACTATCATTTATTACACTTAAAGATAAGAGTTAGAATTGTAAAAATATTTATGTGATGCAAATAATTATTAAATAATAATAATTTAAAGATAGTATACAATAAAATTAATAACTGTATCTATATATAAAAATATGATATATTAGTAAATGAACATTTTAGTATGTAACAGTATAAAAAATTTAAATGAAATAAAATTAGATGTCTGAATATAAATCACATGATTTATTACACTTAAAAATAAGTGTTATTATTGTAAATATGTTTATATGATTAAAATAATTATAAAATAATAATAATATACAATAAAATTATCAAAATTTTATCAAAAGTAACTGTACATAAAAATATTATATATTAGTATAAGAACATTTTAATATTTAGTAATATACAAAAATTATCAATATTTAAATAAAAAAAGTTAAAGCTAAAAACGATTTTAAAAAAAATCAAAATAAAATAAAACAAAGAACAAAATAAAAAATAAAATGTTGAAAAATAATCATTTAAAACTTATTTTCACCTTTATATGTTATATTTTACTTTTATATTTAATTTTTATTATATTTTTGTATGATTTTAAAATATATATTTATTAATAAATAAAATACTAAATTTCAAATACTACTTGATTATGAAAAAAATAAAAATTATGAAGATTTATTTTGAGACATTCAAACTTAAAAGAATAAAAATTATGAAAATAATTAACTATTATAAAACAAAAATTTGATGGAGCAAAAATAATTTGCATTATAAATGTAAATAAAGTAAATTTTAATTAAAAAGTAATCAACAATCTTATAATATAAAAAGTAAATTCTTAAGTTAAAAAAATAAAATAAATTATAATATAATGTAATCTATTATTTAAAAAAAATTAAAAAATAATTCAAATACATATTTATATATTTCAAGTTATTTAAACTTAAAAAAAGAATTATAAATAAGGCTCATACGGTTTTTTCTTTATAATAAAATCATATTATTATTATTATTATTATTAAATAAATAAATAATAGTAATTATAATAAAAAATAATTCAAATGTATAATAATGTATTTTAATTTATGTAGAATTTATTGTAAAAAAAGTAAATTATAAATAGAAATATTGTGATCTTATTTTTATAATAAAATAATGTAATTATTATCATTAAATACAAAAATTTATAATTAAAACAAAAATTTAAAGATAAAATCATTTAAAATAATAAATAATATATATGCAAATAGGATATTTTAATTACTCAAGAACAATGAATATGAAAGCTTGGGTGGTTTAGTACAATTCAGAGATGATGACATCTCACAGAAAATGTTTTTTCCCCTCTTTAGGTTGCACTGCTCCCCATTGTCTTCCACAGAAGGTAAAAAAATTTAAAAAAATTAAATTAAATTGATAAGTCACAATATTTATTTATTTACATTGATTATTTTATTTTTAAAATAGTCTAATAATTATTTGTTAGTTATTTGGATATCATGTAGCCCTCTATATTTATTATTAGTTATCTAATGTGTTATATTTTATTTTTTTGCTAAATGAACTTTATCTACAACAAGTTTTGAACTTGTGATCTCTCTATTATAGGGAGGGATGTTGTACCATTGGGCTACTAGGCCACCGGCACATCTAATATGTTATATGCCACTTTGTGTTTTGTGTATTTAGAATTAAGACTTATTTTTTTACTCTTGATCATATACTTAATCAACTGTATCAAATTTTTCACTAAAAGCAACTTTGAGTACAAACAAATTTTCATAATTATTATTTAAAAAAATTAAAATCAAGTTTGTGAATGAGGAAAAAAAAAAAATACTGTATATGTTCTCTTATTTATTTATTTATCTTTTAACAATGTTCTTATTTATTTATTTATTTATCTTTTAACAATGTTCTTTATAAATTTAAGTTTTTTTTTTTTTTTTTACTTTTAACTTACAATATATACGTATTATTATTTGTTGAAGTGTCAAGTTCAATGCTAATATTACTAATATGTATTTGCTAGTGTCAATATGATAGCACATGTTAAAATTAACTCATTTAGATGTAATCAATGAAGGAGATTACTGGCAAAAATTGCAAATTTTTTTCATTTTATTTACTTAATCCAAATATTATTTGTCATACAAGTGTATCGAGTTGCTAAAAAAGTTGAAAATTTTGTTACTTGATTGACTCTATTTGCCTTACTATCTAATAATTATTTGAATATATAAAATATTTATACAATTTAAATTGTATTTATATTTTAACCTCTTTTTATCCTTAAGTTAAGTATTGTATTGCAAGAGAGAGAGAGAAAGAGAAAGAGAGAGAGAAAAGACGGTGACATCTCATGAGTTGATGCAAAGGTTTGAAATAATGTCAAATTTTTTACAATTTTGCTAATATGTTATATTAAACTTTGAGAAAAAATTATTATAAAAAAAAAACTTTGAGGAAAATTTACAAGCTAATGGAATTATAAAAAAATTAATAAAAATTTCAAATATCAAACCCTCAATTATTTATATTTTTAATTAATAACTAAAAATACATTATTGTATATTACTAGTTAGTATTCTCTAAAATATGTATTTTATCTAGACTTTTTCATTATTGCTAGTAATTTCATATAAAATATTTCTCCGGCGTAAAAGCATAGTTCAATGCTGTAATGTAATCCGTAGCCTCCTTTTCTTCCCATCTCCCCCACTCATACGTTCATTTCTCTCTCTCGAGACTCTATGCGCTGTAATTCCTTGAGAGGGCATATGATTTTTCAAAAAAACTTGTAAAAATTAAGGGCGTGTACTATCTTAGCATAAAAGGTGCGCCTCCTAATAATCTACATAACTTCAATTCCCAGGTTTGAGAAAACCATTGGATTCTTCCCTCTGTTGCATTTACCGCGTAAGAGTTTGTTGGGTTTTTAAGATTATTGAACTTGATTGGTTTGATGCTCCGAATCTGTAATTCGATGTGACAAATGAATTTTCATAACTTTGTCTGAGTATTAGGGTTTTCGGGGGCTGAAAGACTATTGATTGTTGGGTTTATTTGTGTTCCTTCACTGATTTTAGGATATCTAATAGTAAAAGTTACATGTTACTGTGTGGGAGTGTTTTGTTCCATTGGTTACAGGATTCGTATATTAGAGGGTGAATAGATATCAGAAATTTTGTCTCCAATATATAGATTGGTCATGAATCGTAGGGTGCGGAGGAAGGTGGCTTGTAAGGGTAAGGACAAGGTAGTTTCACCGAGCTATACCGAAATTGCAGATGAGGTTTTGGATTTGAAGCAAAATGGGATTGTTGATTGGACTGGTCTTCCTGACGACACAGTAATTCAGCTATTTTCATGTTTGAATTATCGTGATCGGGCGAGCTTATCATCAGCATGCAGAACTTGGAGGGTTCTTGGTAGTTCTCCGTGTCTCTGGACGTCTTTGGATCTTCGTGCACATAAATGTGATGCTACAATGGCTGCTTCACTTGCTTCAAGATGTGTGAATCTTCAGAAGCTTAGGTTCCGTGGTGCAGAATCTGCTGATGCAATAATATATATTCAAGCTAGGAATTTGAATGAAATAAGTGGTGATTACTGCAGAAAAATAAATGATGCTACTCTTTCTGTTATCGCGGCCCGGCACGAAGCACTTGAAAGCCTCCAGCTTGGGCCAGATTTCTGTGAAAGGATCAGCAGTGATGCTATAAAAGCAATAGCTTCCTGTTGTCCTAAACTGAAGAAGCTTAGACTATCTGGAATTAGGGATGTTAACAGCGACGCAATTAATGCTTTGGCTAGGCATTGTCCAAAATTGATTGATATTGGTTTCATAGACTGTCTGAATGTTGACGAGTTGGCATTAGGAAATGTTATATCAGTCCAATTCCTCTCAGTTGCAGGGACTTCAAGTATGAAGTGGGGTGTGGTATCACACCATTGGCAGATACTGCCTAACTTAATTGGATTAGATGTTTCAAGAACTGATATTGGCCCAGCCGCTGTTTCACGTTTACTATCAGCATCACATAGCTTGAAGATGATGTGTGCATTGAATTGTCCAGTTCTCGAAGAAGATGTTAATTTCACTGTCAATAAATATAAAGGTAAATTACTACTTGCTCTTTTTACTGATATTATGAAAGATATAGCTTCTTTATTTGTCGATATTACAAAGAAAGGAAGAAATGTGTTTCTGGATTGGAGGAATTCAAAGAGCAAGGATAAGAACTTGGATGAAATGATGACTTGGCTTGAGTGGATTTTATCCCATACTCTTTTGCGCATTGCGGAGACTAATCAACAGGGTTTGGATGAGTTTTGGCTCAAACAAGGTGCAACACTCTTGCTCAATTTAATGCAGAGTTCACAAGTGGATGTCCAGGAAAGGGCAGCCACAGGGCTTGCAACCTTTGTTGTTATTGATGATGAAAATGCTAGTATAGATCCTGGAAGGGCTGAGGCTGTTATGCGAGATGGTGGCATACGTCTCCTCTTGAATCTGGCAAAATCGTGGCGAGAAGGGCTCCAGTCAGAAGCTGCAAAGGTGAACCCTCTCTCCCTCCTCCCTCCTGTGAATAGTGGCATCCTTCTTATCCTCGGAGTTACTATAGGTTATACAGTTATTTGGATTTTTGTAAAAAAAACACTAAAAAAGTTATAATTTGTGCATTCAAAATCAGTTTCTAGTCCTTCATTTGTAATTTGACAGAACATAATTTTCACGTGAAGATGTGGGATTGAGCTGTTCTTTATTTAGTGATTTTGATTATTTTAAATGTTCTGTTATTAATTTTTTTTCTTTTTCCTCTGTTCATGTACTTGAGTAGGCTATAGCAAATTTATCTGTGAATGCTAATGTCGCAAAAGCTGTTGCCGAAGAAGGAGGAATCGATATTCTTGCTGGTTTGGCTAGGTCTATGAACAGACTAGTTGCTGAGGAGGCTGCTGGAGGTTTATGGAATCTGTCTGTTGGAGAAGAGCACAAGGTTTGGTATAATGCAATTTTTGTTGTTATCTTATGGTGTGTGCTCAACATTCTTATGTCTCAAATGATGAAATATTTACAATTAGGGTACTATTGCTGAGGCTGGAGGAGTAAAAGCTTTAGTTGATCTCATATTCAAGTGGTCCTCTGGTGGTGATGGAGTTTTGGTATGTTTCTTTTTGTGTAGTCATTGTATCTTCTAATGTATAATGCTTATATGTATCCATTACATATCAAGTCTTAGGGTTATTCTCTATGACAATTTTTGTTTGTGGTTTTCTCCTTTCTGTAATTTCAGGAACGTGCTGCAGGTGCACTGGCAAATTTAGCAGCTGATGATAAGTGTAGCACAGAGGTTGCTGTTGCAGGCGGTGTGCATGCTTTGGTTATGCTTGCTCGCAACTGCAAGTTTGAGGGAGTGCAAGAGCAGGTAGCAATGTTTTTGCCGTAAATAATGTATCCTGTATGAGGTTACTGAATCCGGAGACTAGGCCATCTAATATATGAACAAAGTTTAACGTAATTGCATTCTGATATCTAGTTTTTCAATTGTTTCAAATAGTTAAATTCCTTGAATTCTTTTTAGCTGATTTCTGCTTTTCTAGGCTTAGTTGGATTAGAGATCGTACTATTAATAAACCCACTGTGAAAACAACCTAACACAGAGTTACAACTATTTGGATGTACATCATATTGCTTTGCTATGGATGGCTGACATTTGCCATGAATTTTGACATTGGTCTCGTTCATCATGGTTTCTGCCATCCCACTACCCATCAACAATATGTTTTTTTTTTGGTCCCGGAGAGCCTACCTGCAAGCCAATTACATGGTATGTACTTATAGCATGTGGGGCTAACTGTAAGTTTATGCAGACTATCCTCAATCATGTATTTCCTGCAATGAATTGGCTATTCCATTTCCCCCCCTACCTTCTAAGTACTAACTCTGTCCTTACAGATAATAACTTTTGCTCCTCCACTTTATTACCGGGGTTTTAGTTATAGTACACAACAAATTTTCATGTAATAGCTTATTATTTCACACATTAAGTTTCATTTATGGATATTTTTCTTGCTTTGTATGGCTATCTAGGATATTGTGCATTTTGGTGAGCTGTCTTTTTTCCTTTATATGCTATGCATGTAATTAGGTGTGCCCTTCTAGGTGGATATTCCCCCCCCCCCCCTCTCTTGCAACTTAGTTTACGTAGTTTAGTTTATATACCAGGCTGCTCGTGCCTTGGCAAATTTGGCTGCTCATGGAGATAGTAATAGTAATAATGCTGAAGTTGGGCAAGAGGCAGGGTCTCTTGAAGCACTAGTGCAACTTACACAGTCTCCTCATGAAGGTGTTAGGTAAATTATTTGTAAATTCTCTATTCAAACATTAAGAGAATTTTGTTTCAACTTTTGTTGAGCTTAATTTTTAAACAATGACAAGCAGGCAAGAAGCAGCTGGTGCGTTATGGAATCTCTCATTTGATGATAGAAATCGAGAAGCAATTGCAGCTACTGGTGGTGTTGAAGCACTGGTATGATATTTACCTTGTTCTTCTTGTCCATGTTCAGCTTGCAGACCATGAGTAGTCCTTCATTAGTATGTCTCTTAAAGTAGTGTCTTAATACTACATTAGTTCCTGATGCATAGTTTCAGAATCTATGATAAATATTAAATTGTTTGCTTAAGCTTTGTTGTTTGTATTGTTTAGGTTGTAACGTAAATTGAGAAAGAATTTTCTACTGTATCTCATTGAAAAAATACGTACATATTGGCTGTATATATATAATAACCCTAGCAATAGAAAAGGAAACTAACTAGGCTATCAAATCCCATGATTTATGGAATATTTTAACATAATAGGAAACTAATCAAAATCAAATCAGGGATACAAGCTGTCACAAAATCTTCTAGAAACCTACCTGGACATTAATCATGTTTTCTCACACTCCCCCTCGAGCTGGTGAATAGATGTTTTTCATTCCCAGCTTGGATACAATACTTTGAAACACTGACCTACTTAACCCTTTGGTAAGTACATCCGCAAGTTGGTCATGTGTAGACACGTAAGCAGTACAAATCAACTTGCTCTCTAGTTTCTCCTTGATGAAATGTCTGTCAATTCGATGTGCATCGTTCGATCATGTTGTACCTAGTTGTGAGCTATGCTAATTGTAGACTTATTATCATAATAAAGTCTCATTGGGCCATCCCACTCAATCTTCAAGTCTTTTAAGATGATTTTCAACCAAAGTAGTTTACACATACCTTGAGCCATTGCTCGAAATTTTGCCTTTGCACTAGATCATGCTATCACATGTTATTTATTGCTCCTCCATGTCACGAGGTTACCGCCAAGAAATGTGCAATATCTTGTGGTTGACATCCTGTCAACCATTGACTCAGCATAATTAGCATTCGTATATGCCTCAAGCACCAAACCTTCGTTTCTTTTGAATAGAATACCCTTTCTCGGTGTCCCTTTGAGATACTGTAATACTCGGTGAGCTGCTTGTAGATGAACTTCCTTTGGACTATGCATGAATAGGCTAATCATACTCACTAAGTATGCTATGTCCGGTCGTGTGTGAGACAGATAAATGAGTTTTCCTACCAGGCGTTGATACATTTCCTTATCTACTGCAGCATCTTCCTTTGCTATTCTAAGTTTAAGATTTTGGTCTATTGGAGTACTTGCTGGTTTGCATGTAGTTTTGCTTGTTTCTTTAAGGAGATCCGTAACATACTTTTGTTGGGAGATAAAAATGCCTTGCTTAGATTGAGCCACCTCAATCCTAAGAAAATATTTCATCGTTCCTAATACTTTGATCTCAAATTCCCTAGCCAAGCACTGACTTAGAAGCTGTCTCTCCTTGTCATCATTCCCCATCACTATTATGTCATCAACATACACTAAGAGTACTGTGACTTTCTCTGAAGATGAGTGTTTAATGAACAGTGTGTGATCCCCTTGGCTTTGTTTACACCCCATGGCATTTATAACTCTCGCAAATATGCTAAACCATGCCTGTGGTAATTGCTTAAGTCCATATAAGGCTTTCTTCAATTTGCACAGTATGAGCATCAAAATTATTCTCATAACTTGGTGGGACCTCCATATAAATTTCTTCTTCTAGTTCTTCGTGCAAAAATGTATTCTTGACATCAAGCTGATATAAATCCAACCATAATTAGCTGCTAATGACAACATGATTTTAATGGTATTCATTTTTGCAATTGGAGTAAAAGTCTCTAGGTAGTCAATCCTATAGGTTTGAGTATAGCCTTTGGCTACTAGCTTTGCCTTATACCTCTCTATTGACCCATCTGCTTTATATTTCACTGTATAAACCCATTTACACTCCATGGGTTTCTTTCCTATTGGCAATTTCACCAACTCTCATGTTTTGTTCTTTTCTAATACTTTTATTTCTACATTCATGGCTTGTTTCAATTTCTCAGTGGACAAAGCCTTGGATAAGGTGTTAGGGATGGCAATGGTGTTTAGGTTAACTAGGAAGGCTCTATGTGATGGTGAAAAATGTTTAAAGGACAAGAAGTGTGCAAGAGGATATAAAGGTCATTTTGTGCATTCTCTAGTTCATTTCCTAATAGCAACGGGAAGGTCTT
The DNA here is from genome assembly GCA_029378325.1 of Elaeagnus macrophylla. Classification (NCBI taxonomy): domain Eukaryota; kingdom Viridiplantae; phylum Streptophyta; class Magnoliopsida; order Rosales; family Elaeagnaceae; genus Elaeagnus; species Elaeagnus macrophylla. The sequence continues at coordinate 16,740,031 of CM055650.1, read as the reverse complement.
GGTCATCAATGCCTACATGAGATTCAATTTCAACTTGTAATGAAGAATTAGAAATTGTTTCCTCATTCTCAAGATTTGGGTTGGATTCTTGTGATTCAGGGACAATTGCTATCTTCTTTCTCAAGTACACCTTGCCAAATCTCACATTCTCAATGGTAGAGTTGGGATTTATTGAAATTTCAAGCATAGGTTCAGACACAGATTTTGGATATGGTTCAGACATTTGAAGTGACGATAGATCAAGCAAGAAATAACCCACAAATACACATTTTAACGCCCTTGGGTCTAACTTCCTTCTATTTTGACTATGAACAGGGACAAATGACACATACCCAAATATCCTAGGGAGAAGATTATTTGTAGTGTGTATGTTTGGATAAAATGTTGAGAGTGTTTCCATTGGACTCTTGAATCCCAAGACTCTAGAAGGCTAACGATTTATAAGATGAGTGGCTGTAAGAACTGCTTCCCCTCGAAAGGATTTAGGCACATTTTTTTGGAATAAGAAGGCTCGGGTTGACTGAAGAAGATGATCATTTTTCCTTTCTGCGATTCCGTTTTGTTGTAATGTATTGACACATGATGACTTGTCTACTATCCATTCTTTTTGAAAGAAGGAGTTAAGACTTGATTGAAATATTTCCTAGCATTATCTGACCTAAACCTTTTTGATATTGGCCCCAAATTGGTTCTTAATCATGGAACAAAAATTTGGGAGAACAGTGCTGACATCATATTTATGTTTAAGTAAGAAAATCCAAGGAACACGAGTACAATCATTAATGAATGACACAAACCATTTTTCCCCAGAAACATTAGGAATAATAAGACCTCAAATATCACTGTGAATGAGATAAAAAGGAAGAGAGCTTCTTTTATTACTTGTTGGAAAAGGTACATGTTTGTGTTTAGCAAGTTTGTACACCTCACAATGAAAGCTCTCAACATCTAGACCTTGAAATAAAGATGAAAACAAAATTTTAATGACTCTAAATGATTGATGTCCAAGTCAGCGGTAGTGAAGCCAAACTTTGTCTTTATTGGATGAATAAAGTTATGAAACAAAACAAAAAGGTAATTTGCCCTCGGTAATGTTTGATTGGCTTGGTGCTTCAAGGTAGTAGAGCCCATTCTGTTCTTTAGCATGTCCAATCATCTTCCCCGAATCCTCGTCCTGAAATACACAATAACTATGATGAAAAACCACATTGCAACATAAATCTTGAGTAAACTATTGGATAGAGACAAGATTTGTGGATAATCTAGGGACGTGAACATTTTTTAAGGTCAATGATGGGCTTATTTTAACATCTCTTAAACCTGCTACAATAATCAAAGAACCATCAACTGTAGCTATTTTCCTATTGCTTGGACATGGGGAGTATGTGAAAAAGACATTCGATGAATGCGTCATATGGTCGGTAGCTCATGAATCCATGATCCGGGAGTCGGCAAAGGTTGTATTCGAGACATTTAATCCAATAGAGGATGGAACCTTACCTGAGTGCTCCAATGAACAAGTACTTGAAGGTTTGTCAAGATTTCCAACTAGAGATCTCAACCTCTCGATCTCTTCTTGGTTGAGACCACTCAACTCCTTTGGTGCTGCTTCATTCTGTTGTGTCGTCGCGATGTGTGCCTGACCATTGTTCCTTGGTTGCTCTCCTTTATGTCCTCACTCTCGGCTCAGAGGTTTGCTATGAAGCTTCCAACATCGCTCACGAGTATGGTGTGCCTTCTTACATTAGGTGCACCACAAATTGTCCAGGTTTTCCACTTCCAAAAAATGGTGCTTTTTTCATGTTTGTGGTTGAATTATTACGCTACCACTAGCTACCATATCCAAGTTGTTCGTGCTTTGTGGTTTGAGCATAAGTCCTCTTTTGCTTTCCTCCCCTCAAACCAGTGCTACCACTTCATTAAAGCATGGATCCTCCTGCTTGCCAAGAATATGGATTTTCACTTGATCAAATTTTGGATCAAGTCCAACAAGAAAATCATAGACTCTATGTTGCTCAATGAAATTTTTTAGACTAGCATCTTCGGGACACTTGGTTTTTATCACCCCATAATGATCAAGTTCTTGCCATAAATTTTTCAATTGATTGGCATACTCAGTAACTGTTTTACTGCCTTGTTTAGCCGCCATCATTTTCACCTTCACCTTATATACTTGAGCAGCATCTCTTGCCTTTGAATATGTATGTTGTATTGCATCCCAAATATACTTAGCAATAGCTAAGAACATACATGTGTCACTAATCTCAGGAACCATTGAATTCCATAGACATGCCATAATCATTGAATCTTCTTCATCTCATGCTTCGAACTTAGGGTCTCTCGGTTTTGGCCCCGTACACATAAGATGACTTAGCTTTCCCTTTCCTTTAAGAATAGTACGAACAAGTTGGGACCATTTGAGATAGTTTTTTTCCATTCAATTTATAGGCAGTCTGAATATTTTGCAACTCTTCAGGTTGTTGAGATCGAACGACCTCTTTTGATTGGGCTGTAGTGGTTGTTTATGCAACTTCTGACATCTTTCTCAAGTCACAACTTGCTGAAAAACTGATGGAATCAGGGAGAAAGCGGCAATGAAGGTCAAACAGCAAAGAAAGATCACCAGTGATGAAGAACAAAGGAAAAAACCAGCCATGAAGGCTGGTAAAAAGAACAAGTGAAATACTCTGTTTTGTCTTTAGAAAAACAGAGTGAAAAACCAGTAAAAACTGAGCAAAAAAACAGCAATAAAGGCTGGAAGAAGAGAGCCTAGAATTGAGCCTAAAGCTACCATGACGTAAATTGAGAAACAATTTTTATTAAAGAATTTTCTGCCGTATCTCATTGAAAAAATATGTACATATTAGCTGTATATATATAATAACCTTAGCAATAGAAAAGGAAACTAACTAGGTTATCAAATCCCATGGTTTATGGAATATTCTAACATAATAGGAAACTAATCAAAATCAAATCAGGGATACAAGCTGTCACAAAATCTTCTAGAAAGCTAGCTGAACATTAATCATGTTTTCCCGCAGGTTGCTCTCGCACAATCCTGTTCAAATGCCTCCCCAGGTCTGCAAGAAAGGGCTGCTGGTGCTCTATGGGGATTATCAGTCTCAGAAGCCAATAGGTACATGCATGATTTTAATGTTTTTATTTGAAATTGTAAATAACATATATTGGTCTCATTAGTGATCTGTAGTGACCATTTCCCAGTTAAGACTCTGACGCTCAAGTTTGAGTTGCATTGTATGATCTATTTTTTACCAGTGGGAATTGTTGCTACACCTGAAATGAAATTCTGCACAAGCTGTTAATAAGTTTTTCTGCTCGTTTTTGGTGTGTTAGCATTGCTATTGGCCGAGAAGGAGGCGTTGCACCACTGATTGCATTGGCGCGTTCTGATGCTGAAGTAAGCATTGCTTTTTCTTAATAGTATAGTATTTTATGAGATGGTTAATAACTTCTTGCTTTTCTTATGTTGTAATCGGCCTGTTCTTTACTTTGTAGGTAAACTGTAAGTTACATTCATGATATATAATTACTTTGTCTTGAAGGATTGAACATATGTAGGGCAACTTTCTCTGTTTGGGTGGAAATGATCATAATCAATAAGAGATGGCTTGTAAACAATGATGTGTGTGTTAGACTATCTTTATCTTTTGCAGGTTGCTAGAAGTACTTTATATATGATTTGTTGAAGGCATGATCATTGACGGGGACACTGAATTATAATTAGTTTGTTGCATTTATACTAATAAAAATCTTTGTAACTTGTTTCTTTTTTCAATTGAATGAGACCTGGTTTTTTGCTTCATCACAATTTCTGCTTTCAGGATGTTCATGAAACAGCTGCAGGAGCTCTTTGGAATCTTGCATTTAACCCTGGTAATGCTCTCCGTATTGTTGAGGAAGGGGGAGTTCCTGCTCTTGTCCATCTTTGCTCTTCCTCAGTATCAAAGATGGCGCGCTTCATGGCTGCATTGGCATTAGGATACATGTTTGATGGGAGGTACATTTTGTAGCTGTAGTTTGTATAGCTACTCTGAGTAGACAAAAAGTGTCTTCTTTTAGTTTTTTTTTGTATGTTAAAGTTTCTTAGTAATGTCAATTATGGTATGCTTTTATGTAACAAAGCTGGCTATTTTGCTCCTGATATACCATTTTTGTTCCGTAATTATCCCATAGTTTTAATGGTACCTTTTGGCTGCAAATGCAATTTGTTTATATGAAGCTAGTCTCATCTTCACTCTATTGATGGGATGACCATGAATATTGGAAAGCTTGTGTGTTTGTTCTTAAGAATTTTAGGATGCTTTTTTTGAATGAAGTGCATGCCCAGCTAGTAATGTATTAATGCGCTTCAGTCAAGACTATTGAGGCATTGATCTCAAACAAAATCTAGATATTCTACTATAAATGAAGTTCTTGTTCAGTAATGGAAAATTTAGTTGCCATAATGTCACCATTGGTGGGAGTTTCTCATGCCTATCTCCTTCATCATCTCCCCTCTCATAATCCACCAGTGCTAAAGCTTTTCCATTCAATGAGAGAGCTCTAGTTAAGAATAACATCTGTTCATGATCTTGAAACTATCTTCCTACTCTAATTGTAAGTTGACCTTTACTGGCAATCTGACAAGAGGGTTTCATGGAGAGCATTAATCTCTTTCCATTCCTTAATTTGTACTAGTGTCTGAGGAAATTTCCTTTATGAAGTGTAGCCGTTCAGGAAATCTTTTATCCTTTCTGATGGAATTTCTGGTGGGGTAAAAGTTAAAAAATCTTGTCTCATTAAGGAAATGTTGGGAGAGGTGCTGACAGCCTTATTGCGAATTGGACCATTGACTAGTGCTTTAAATCCAACTTTTCCAAAACTCAAGGTTCTCTGTTTGTTTGTCGTCTACTGTGGCTTGTGTTAATTTTTTTTCCTTCTATAGTTTTGGAATAAATGAGCTGAGAAAGCTGCATATGATTTAAGAGGTCTTTAGGTTTCAATGTTGACAAAAACAGTTTAGAGGGAAGAGTACTTGCTCACATACTATTGAACTTAATATTTTCTGCAGAATGGATGAATATGCACTGATAGGGACTTCATCTGAAAGTCTTTCAAAGAGTATGAGCTTAGATGGTGCAAGAAGAATGGCCTTAAAGCACATAGAAGCCTTTGTCCTAACTTTTTATGATCCACAAGCATTTTCTGCTGCTGCTGCATCTTCGGCCCCTACAGCATTGGCGCAAGTAACAGAGGGAGCTCGTATCCATGAAGCGGGACATTTGAGATGCAGGTTTTTCCCTCTCTCTTTAACTTTCCTACTAATTTTAATCTCTTAGTTGTACTTTCTAGGATGTTGAAGTTAATCGTTTTCCCCATGCAACTCCAATTAAGGTCATTCATTGGTTGCTTGTGATATTCTATCAAGTCTGAAGTTTTCATCGTTTTATTTAAATGTGTATTGAAATTTTTTTAAGAACTAAAAAAAATTAATTGAAGAACATGCTGAGACCCATCTTTATCAGTTTAGAATGCATTTAGTCGTAATACTAAAATACTGGACAATTTATTTTTGAGATACAACTCTCTAGTCAATTAGGCATTTACTGTGTCCAACAATTGAATTATGGTTTTTATAAGTATGCATGTTAATTCGTTTTTCATAATTATCTGATAATGTGTCCTGTTGCCTGGGTTTGGTAGAGAGGGGCTGGGGGCTGGGGCGGGGAAGTTGTTTGGTTTGGGAAGGAATGGGGTTCTGGTTGTTTACATTGGTAATTATGACATGGTATTTTTACCCTCTCAGCGGAGCTGAAATTGGAAGGTTTGTAGCCATGCTTCGGAATCCGTTGTCCGTGCTGAAGGCCTGTGCAGCATTTGCTCTCCTGCAGGTACTTTTAGGCATCTTGCATATTGGCTGGTGCACTTGCTAAGGCAGTTATATGCTTCTTTTATGTGTTTCAGTGTCAGTATATGATAGCTGTTGCATCTATGTTTTAGTGGGCATATTTAGACCGACTTGTTAATTCCTTTCCACGCTTTTAACTGCAGTTCACTATACCTGGTGGCCGGCATGCCATGCATCATGCAAGTCTTATGCAGAATGCAGGAGCAGCCCGGGTGCTGCGGGCCGCTGCAGCTGCAGCAACTGCTCCGCTTGAAGCGAAAATCTTTGCTAGAATTGTACTTCGTAATCTTGAGCACCATCACATGGAATCTTCTCTCTGAATGCACACAGGGTTTTACGTGGATAGACAGATGCAACCTTATGCGGGCTTATATTAGCCTGTGGACGGAAGTGAAGGGCAGTATGATAACATAATTTGTCTTGTAACATTCAATGTATCTGAACCATATTATGCCTTAATGGTTCATGTCTTTTCTGAGGCATAAGTATAGGTCTCACGAGCAATATCACCTCTTGTATCAAACCAGTAAAAATGAAATTTAGATGGGGAATAGTATAGGAGGCTGTATTTTGTCTTATTCAATTTTCTTCTGTATCGTCGCGGCTATGTATTAATAGATGGATTATATTATAAAGCCTGTTTTGGGTCTTTTTTGGACGCAATTCAAAATAACTTTTATTTTTATTTTTAAAAAAGGCGGTAATTGGTGTGTTCACTTTAGATTTGATTGCCGTCCTTTTTTCTTAATAAATTGAAAAATATTTCTTCCAGTAAATTGAAGCATCTTACAAAAAAATAAAAAGAAAGAATAAAAGAAAATTAAAGAATTACACTTGGTTTTTTTTTTTTTTTTGGTCAACTTTGTTTTTCAAATTTGGCTATAAGGAGAAACTTGAATGATGGAGCTAAGTTTACATTCAACTTGCTTAGCAAATAATATTTGTTTTTCAAAAAAATATGCTTTCCCAAAGATTAGCAGAAAAGTTTTGGAAAATTATCTCAAATAACATTCTAAAAAACTCAACTAAAATATCATCCTCTCTTTGAATTGAGAGTGATATATGTTGGTGTTAAGAGTTGCTATTATTATGTGTTTTAGGGTATTAGATTTGTTATTTTACCAAAGATTGTACGTTGATGCCCGAACCCATGTTGATGCAAGGGATTTTAGATTGCTGTGTCAAAAGTTACACTAATGAGTATCTAAGTTATCTTCAACTTACTCAAAGGCCGAAGCCTCAGAATTATAGAGATGACTCTTTCTGGCTGGAGAAGAGGGATGAGAAGGAAATGAGGGAGATCTAAAAGCTTCATAATGTGCGGGACAAAACTTGAACTCTAGATTCGAAAGTAAACCAAATATTATCCAACTAATTGATGATGTCTTAATTCTGATCTATTCTTATCTTCATATATAGATTATATATAAGATAATTATTATAGATTTCACATATGTATCTAATTTTACTAGTGAGCTCTTGATAATTAATTTGTGCCCTTTTTTAACAGATATTCCCCCAGTACTGAAGACGACCACAAAACCTGTCAATTTCCAACGTGAAAAAACATAAGGTTGCATTATATTTCACATCTAAATTGAATAAAGTTTCATGTTGAGGCAATTAAATTAATAACATGTATCCATTATTTTCTTCATATTATCTTTTCATGCACACCGAACCACACCAACTACTGTTGTATCTTAAAAAGTAAAAAAAATAAGTTTAATAAATGGTCGGTAATCACAGTTGATTCTTGGATAACCCAGCCACTTCCAAGAAGAAGCTCCAGATTGATGAAAAGAAATCAGAAGATGGGGAATCTAATACAGTGAATCGTGTAGAATCCTGGTCCTCCTCCAAGTAAGGTACCATATACCTCTTCATGTCATTTTGAGATATCTGCAGATGATTTCCCGATACATTTATGAATTTAACCTTCCCAGCTTCATCCAAGGTTTTCAAACCAATCCAGTCTTCTTTGTAAAGCTTGGTCTGTAGAGGGCAAAGCATGTACGTTACAGAATATTAAATAGTATTCACCAATCACATTAACGTTAACAAGGCATCATGAACATACTCGAATTGTTTTACATTTTTTTCCTTGTTTTATTAAAAGGAAAATATTAAAACAGTCAACTAATCGTTCATGATATCCAAACAAAACCATATAGATAGATAGAGAGAGAGAGACGTGCCATCTTTTAGGCTTCCCTAACTTAACAAAAGATGCAACATCTATTAACAATATTATTTGTGGAGAAAATTTACATCTAGGGCAATATATATACAATATCCACATAACATTTACCTCTTGAACTGGAAAAACAGGATCAAAGGCCCCATCTGGATAATATCCAAACCAGGAAGTCTCCTTAGGTATCAAAATAGTGTCATGTTCAAACTGCTCCCAGCATGGAAAGAAGAAAAAGAAGCCTCAGATAACTTGAGAACAAAGTTCAAAACACAAATTACAAAAGATCTTGAACTGTTGTACTCACCATAATAAGTATCAAGTTCTGTATGCTAGCAAATCTTTCCTTGTATGTAGAATTTCTCTTATTGATGATTTCGTTGTTAAGACTCGGGAGGAACTTGCAGCCTTCTATATAGGCAGCAATGTCCTGGAGAAAAAAAGGTTCAAGCTCTTTAGTGTCAGCTCCAGTAATTGAAAATGTGCTTCAAGCTAATATCTGAAAATGGAATAATGTCCAAATGTAACAGAAACAGGCAGAATATACTCACTGTTGGGATTTTCAGATAACCACTGGGAGCCAAATGTTCCTGAAAACTCAGAGAAGTTAGGCTGTTAGATGGTGAATTGACTGAGATAATATAAATACCAGGGCATTACTAACACTACAAAATAAGCAAGCAAAAAATTAGTTACAGTCAACTCTTTAGTGTTCATCAGAGAGCTGTTGCCGCAAGATTGGATCCACATTATGGTTTTAAATCGTTGCAGAGTATTGATGAATAGAAGTTTCTTAAAGAGACCATCAGGCATCAGCTTTTGTCTCCAATCTAAATATGATAATCTTTTTATTGAGACTAGTTGTATTTGTTATATAACAAATTATAAATTATGTTCCTGTCTCATCTAATAAGAAGTGGAATCTTGAAAAAGAAGTTCAAACCTGGACATAGCTGCTATATATCTCTGACTTGATTAAGCTGTCCACAAGAATGCAAATCCACCCAGACTACAAAAGCCAGAGCACATCAAACAACACTGCAATGATTCTTTTTTCTCGTTATCTCGACATGTTGATGATGTAATATAAGTTGAGGTTAAAGTAAAACTTAGAAAGAGCTGAAGTAAATATTAGCATGTTATAATTGATAAGGTAGGTGGAAAAGGCACTTACTCCACAAAGTGGTATAGAAGCAGTACCGGCATGAGGACCTCCTAGTGATATGAAATTTTTGACCTGTTTCATAAAGAATGAGAATAGATAAACACACATTTTTCTTATTTAATAGACTAATATTATATAGAGACATCCAATCATAGTCAATGGCTAGAAATTAAGTAAAGTCAAAAGAAAAACAAACATGTATAAAAATCTTAAATATAACTTTTTCGAGTAACCCTTAAGAGCTTAAACCTGATGGGAGAAGTAGTAGAGCATTTGAGAAGGATTAAGAAAAAGAATGATTGCTCAATATCACCTAGACAGAACCTACTATCAGGAAGAGGAATGAAACAAAACTAAATTATTTAGACAATTAATGCTTACAGGTGGTCCTCCGTCACAGAATTCAATAACTCCTCGACCAACCATGTTTCCCTGTGATAATCACAAGTGTCATTTCCTAAACTTTACAAGAAGAAAATATATCTTCTGTATCTCTATTCTATGTTGCTCATAACGATACAGATCTAATAGAAGAGCATGGAAGAAAGATAATCAATGAATATATGGTCACCAATTACCTGAGAAAGGCCAACTATGTTGTAACCCTCACTTAGTTCAACAATACGTTTCACCTGTAATAAATTGAAAAGCAAAACTTGTTAAAGAAAGAAAACAAAGGACGAAAACTAACTTAGCACCACCAAAGTACAAAGTATATCACCACCTTCTCGCACACAATAGCAGTCTGCAATCAGAATAAAGCATAATGGTCATTAAAATTACAGATTGAAAATAGAAAACATGTGTGTGTCTGTGTGTGTGTGTTTACAAGAGTTACCTGCTTAAATAGGGGCATTATCCAGGAGTCCCATGAACCATCTCCAATCTCTCTATAGTAAAAAACAAAAATGACATTTAAGAAATAGGTGGTGTTATTGCCACTACTATTTTTATTCATGGCATAAGTTATTTAATGCTAATTTTAGTAAAATAACAATATTAACGTTTAAACATCTAAGCATTTAATGCATTCAAAGGATAAAATTGTCATTTTACTAGAACTAACATTAAGTGAGTTGTGGCATTAACAAAATAATACCCTAAGAAATTACTCCATAAATTAAATTTATAGTCATTATGAATCAATGATGAGGTTATTTATTATTAAGATTAAGAGCATACACATACATACATGCAATATCCTTGAGAACCAGACCAATTTCCTAGGAGCTCAGTGAAACGTGTGATTCCTCTATTACTGCATTTATCTCCAATACCTGTTTCATCAAGTCAGAAGATAATTTTATATTTATTTTGTTCAACATAAAATTTCAGTTAAATAAACAAAAGAAGCTGCAAATACCGCTGATTAAATCGGAGATGAGAGAGAAAATTACCGTGAAGTACTATGAAAGGAACAGAGTGCGTAAGGCGCGGAACAATAGTGATGGTGAAGATGAAAATGATAATGATTGCTAGGGTCTGTGAAGCCATTGATCTCCAAAGGATTTTCTTTGCTGTTGACAAAGCTCTAATGTTTTGGACGAATCATTTTCTAAAATTAGGGCGGAACAACAAATCTTTTGTTGGATTTTTTTTTTTTTAAATCTTCGGCATTAGAAAACCATTGATTTTTTTCTTCTTCCGGAAGAGAGCTTAAAGTTGACTTTAGTTAAATTCATTGGTATAATTGAACTAAAAAATAAAAATAAAAATAAAAATATGAAAATAATGTTAAAAATAAAAACAAAAATAATTTTTAAATATCCTTTAAGCATTGTTTTAAGAGAAATATGCTCACATGACCTTTTATTATTATTTAGTTAATCGATAAAATTATCAAACCGTTCATCAACCTTTTAATTCTGCACATGTTGTGGATAGATATGACTTAGGTATCTTCAATCTCTTCAAAATGTTACATCTCACCTATTATAAGGTGGGTTGCAGATTGACTAGGTGAGGATATAAGCAAGTTACAACAATCAACTACTTGTCAACCTTTAATTAAATCTAATACGCTCGTTACCTTAATCTTATCCATTAAATTTACTTTTTTACAAGCTAATTGTTGCGTAACATATGCATATTTTCATGAATATATGTGTGTGTATATATTTATAAGTACATATATACTGAAAAAAGTTTTTAATTACGGATCTAATAAACCTAGAGGGGGTGAATAGGTTATTTTCAATTTTCAACAAATATTATATAATCTAATCACAACGGCCAGACATGCAATCGCGTGTAAAGATAAATGCGGAATAATAAAACAACACACGATATTTTTAGGTGGAAACAACCTAGGCCACAACAATGACCTAAGAGGAAAACCACCGGTCCACCGGACCACCTAACTATCCACTATGAAAATAATGTTCAATTACAACCATAGAGTCCAGAACTACCCGTCGCAGATAGATCCCCCTTTCTGTAATTTACTTACGAGCCGCTTGCTCCTTTCACAGCCTCCAATAGTTAGATGTCTGGATCCGGACCAACGTTCCGATCTACTTGAGTCACACAAGATCAACCGAACCCGTCACCTTCAGTAATTTCGAGTCACACGAAATACTGAAACCGTCACCTGTAACGTTAGCACAATAACACAAGTGCAATGCGTGTCCTAGAGCGGATTCAAACAATGAATAATCCTAACTAGCAAATATACTAACATGCGATGTAAAAACAATATCAGCTAGCAAACCCTAGAACATTCAATTAAGCTCAATATCATGCAAATCAATTAGGCATATGAATATAACATGAGAAAGCCTAAGAACAATAGATGAAGAGAATAAGCACAATTCAGATGCTAGAAAGTATTAGTGCTATGTAATTCTAAATGCTCAAGTTAATAGATTATGCATAAACATCCCTTCACTTATATAGAGTCCAATCCTAGTTCAAATAGGATTTGCAATTCACTATAACTCTTTTCCTATCAGGATTTACCAATTACCACAATTATCCTCAAATAAGAATACTGTTCTTAACATTAAATGTGGTCAATTAGGTAAAAGAAACATAAGGGTCGAATTAAGAAATAGAGTTTGAGTAGGAATATAATACTGGCTCGATCGATCGACAGGCCGTCTCGATCGATCGAGAAGGTCTCGTTCGATCTATACACAAAACTCGATCGATCTAACTCAAACAGAGAGAACCTGGATCGAAGTTGTTCTATACTCGATCGATCGAACATGGTTCGATCGATCGGTCCAATTGCTCGATCGATCCAGTCCAAACAGAGAGCACCTAGATCGAAGTTGTCTCAATCTCGATCGATCGATCACTCGATCGATCGAACAATACTCTCGATCGATCGACCAACATGTGCACAATACATTTTTCGTTACGATCCATACTAAGTGTCGTGCTCAATTGTGTGCAGATGTATGCATGATGGAATATTATACCTGTCATATGGGCGTTGCAAGCTTGGTGACTCCATCATCACGTGTGGTCTGAATAATTGTTGAATTCCTATTCTAGATTACAATCAAACATTTTGTCCACGAAAATTGCCAATACAAAATAAACCTTACATATACGAACATCAATTGTAGAGAGGATCAAAACATTAATATTGAATACCCTTTTGGTGTAGTAGATCCAAACAATTATTATTTTAATTCTAAATCGTTGCATAATATTTATAATTTCATATTTATCCTTTCAATTGTATATAAAATTATTGACCACACCACACCACACCATTCCTTTCTCTATTTCTTTTTCTTTGTCTACGTATGTTTATTATTTGCAACTAAGACAGAGGCTTTTTTATTACGCATGATCAAGGGTTCTCTAGATGTTCACCTAAGTGGTCTATCAGAAAGTACATACTGAGATAATGATTGACTAATTACCTTTTATTTTCTTATATCTAGCTCATTCTTTTACCATTTTAATCTTTTTTTATTTTATTTTATGAAATAGATTATATTCGAGAGAATTCTAGTGAGAAAGTTACAATTAAAAAGAGTTGTAAGAGTTCTTTCATGGTTAAATTATTCATGTATTGTGATTTCAACCACGTGACTTTGGCTCATTGGTTCCTCATAAAGCAAATTAGGTGTGCATGGAACCCTCGTATAGGTAGTGGTGTGGTCAAACACTTAACACATCTGAGAAGTGTCAAGAAGTACATTCGTACATTTAAAAAGCAAGATGGTAGTTCTGCATGCTAGTGAAGGCTCTTTAGGGTGAGGTTTGTCCTGGTGAGCTAAGGCTTGTCTAGGCTGGCTGAGGCTTGTTTCGATGAGCTAAGGCTTGTCTAGGCGGGCTGAGGTTGAATAATCAGAGCTTGTTCTAGGTTTAGGTTGGGCCTTTTATTAATGGGTCTCCTTCATTATGTGATCTATTTGGTGATGGCATAGGATCTAATATCCCCGCACCAAATAGGTTTCATCTTAGTTGATTATGCTGAAAGATATGATAAATTTAATGATGGAAAAACACATATTACTGAAATTGCCATGTCTAGGGTAATCTATTTCTCATCTGGCTTCATTGAAGTATCTATTTATATTCAAAGATGATCGGGTTTTCTTAATGAGCTTTTAAGATTTAATTGTTTAATAAATTAAACTTTTTAATGTGTGTAAACTTTAATATATCTCCTCTGTGTATGTGTACTTTTGGAATAATTGAAGTTTTGTTTGGCTCTGCTCAATAACAATTTAGTTTTATAGTAGTGATTGTGTGGAGACATATATTCCTTCAAAGCTCAAACATTTCTAAAGTTTACAAGCTACAGCATAATGTTATCCTCTTATTTATGCAACTGGACATGTTAAAGCGTAATAGTAGACGTCGATTCGAAGTTGTACGATGTAATAATCGGACATGCTGTTAAATGTTTGTTTGGTAAGGTAGAAAATATCTTAGTATCTTTGGATGTTCGACAGGTGTCTAGGCTTCGACAAGTAGGGTCATTAACTGATCAAAATTCGATCAGTTATACAACTGTTCAATTTAATTAGATATGTGTCAAATTCAGCTCCGACGAGTGAGGTCACCAATCGATCAAAATCTGACAAGTTGGACAACCGTCTAATTCAGTTAGACATGTGTCCAACTCGGCTCTGACGAGTAGAGTTACCGACCGATCAAAATTTACTCAATTAGACAACCATCCAATTCAGTTGAATATTTGTCCAACTCGGCTCCAAAGAGTGGGGTCACCGACTGATCAAAATTCAGTTAGTTGGACAACTGTCAAATTCAGTGGAACATGTGTCCAAATCGACTTCAACGAGTGAGGTCATCAATCTATCAAAATCCTACTAGTTAGACAACTGTCCAATTCTGGATAGTCTAGTTGTATATATTTTTAATCAAATTTTATCACAATTAATTAATAAAATTAATAACATTTTTGTCAAAATGTATAAAAAAATCAAATAAAGTGAGTCATATTTGATTTTTAATAAATATGGGATCATGACATCATATAATTCTTATTTTAATTAAGAGTTTTTCCTATTTATAGAGAGTCATGTGTATTATTTTTATAAGTTTTAGATCTTAAATAAATTTACTCTGTTAACATCGTTAATTACTATTGTTATTTTTATTGAATAAGTTAAAGTCTATTTTGCTATATTACATTCTCTAAAATGTCAACCTACAAATTACTAGAAAATCTTGTCAAAATACATGATAATGGAGGACGTTGTATAAACTTCGATGCTTAAGTCAATTTTTGAGAGAAAAATAATAATAAAAAATAATTTAAATGATAAACTTATGCATATATTTTCAAATTATGAGAACTTATTTATAAGTTTTTACCAATAACATTATTGCAAATAATTTATATTTATTAATCAACATTTAAATTAATACTATAACTTAAATATTGAATTAATTAACATAATGACTATCGTATAGTTGTGATATAGCAATATATATATATATATATATATGTCTATGTATTATTTATTATTTTTGATAAATTATTCTTAATATTTTTAATTTTATATAATTTTATCTTTAATAATTTATATTTTGATCAATTTTATCCTATTATTTACTTTAATTATAATATTTAACATTATTTTCTAATTATAATTGAAATATTTAACCTATAATTGCTTAATTAATAATATTAATAAGATACACAAAAATAAGTATGAAATACTTGACCTTACACTCAGATTGACCAATAAGTTTCATAAAAGATTCTTAATTTAAGTAATTATCTTATATTTATATTATGATTAGTGGTATATTATTAAATTTCATCTCTTTAATTAATTTTATTTAAAATTAATAATATTTATATTTGTTAATTTAGAGTTTCAAATAAATAATAAATTTTATTATCAACAAATAAAAAAGGATGAACAAGCAACTAAAAATTATATATTTCTTTATTTATTGTAAAATTAATCTTAAAAAAATACATTAATATGTATTTATAATTTTTTTTATTTATATTTTGAGAAAGGGTATAAATTAAAAAAAATGTAACAAGTTGTCTTAAAGGAGATGATTTTATCTGCATTTTTATTTATTTACGACATTTCTTGCATTAGTTGAGATGTTTTTAAATAAAATAAAATTATTTTAGATAAGTGCATACTTCTAAAATTTAGATGCTTCAAGTAAAATCCTTAGGTTTTGTTCTCTCATCTCTCTCTTTCAAAAGTTTATTTATTTTTACCAGAGAGGATCTCCTTCTACATAAATTCTCTTTGATAAAATAGTTTTTTATCATTTTATTTTCATTAATTTGAATAAAAATGCATATATGTATTTTTTAACTTAGATCTTATTATAGGGTATTTTTTCTCATATGGATATTAATCTATAATGATTTTTGTCATGTTTATGTTTGTTTTATTTGTATTTTGTTAAAAGTCTATATTTTCATCTAAATGTATTGTGTTCAAGATCTTAAAGGTTACAAGATGGTGTTAAGATTCAATTGCTTCTGAAGAACATATAGTATATCAATTAAAACAATCAAACACTCGGTTTGAGAACCTTATAACAGAGTGAATGCTTAAAGCTCAAGTTTTTCTCCATGTGACAACAAATGTTATTAATTTTGATTTATCAAATTTGATTATTGATGTATTTAAATGGATGAGTTTTGATATATATTGTATAATTGATATTTACTAATGAAATTTAATTTTATTTAAAAAAAAATGCTTCAATTAAAAAATAAATCATTAATATATTACTGTAACCTAAGGTGAATTATAAGAATTGTTTTTCAAATAAAATAAATTTATTGAAAAAAGTATAACAAAATTAGAATTTTTTTCCTATTAAATATCCAAAAAAAAAAAAAATTTAACAATTAGTTTTTTTAATCAATAAACAATTATATTTAATGCTAAAGTAAATCACTTACACAATATAAGTAATATATTTTTAGAAAAAATATACTAATAATAATATAACTAGCTATATATACTACATCTCTTATGTTAAAGTATGACTCATTAAGACATTGTGCACCCTAAAAGGAGTACAAGAAGTAAGGTAGAGCATATGCATGCTTGCTGTTGGCTGATAGTGATGACTTGACAGACTCATTCTAAGCCTGTCGTAGAGAATCACTAATCTCTGTAAGGCAATATAATTATATTTGTGTAAAGAAAAGATAGAGTTTTGAGTGAATGATCATTGTAACAGTTTTTTGACTAAGTTGAGAAGTGTGGTTGGGCATTGTGATTAGTGTGGGACTGAGTTTCTTCTTGTACCGAGAGACATATATGCAGGTTCTGGTGGAACTACATTGAGGGTGTTATCTTTGACATATAAGTAATGGATTGGTCCCTTCCGTGGAGTAAATTCACACATTGTAAAATGAAACACGTTAAAACATTGCGTGTTGTGACTTGTTCATTCATGTTCTTGTTAATTTGTTGTTTGATAGTTGCATTGACATTCTTACAATCTAGTATCAGAGCTTTGGAGTATGGAGAAGTCAAATTGAATTGTTCTTGATACAATCTTGAACTTGATCAATTCAAGAATTGTTGTTGAGCAGTTTCAAGCCAAGTTCTTGGGACTATGCTAATGAGATTTAACAATATGGGGTTTATAAAATATGAAATTGACAAGTTCGATGGGTCTAGTGACTATAGATTATTTTGAAACAGAAGATGTATTCACTGCTAGTGCAACAAGATGTTGCAGAAGGGATTTTTGATAGCCCAAAGTATCCAGAGAATTTTCTAGCCCTTAGTAAGAAGAAGTTACTCGAGAAAGGCTACACTAGCATCATTTTGAACCTTGGTGACAATGTAATTAGACAAGTAAACAAAGAAAAGATTGCACTTGCTGTTTGGAAAAAGCTCGATGAGCTATACCTGATGAAGTCTTTGTCTAGCTGTATAAGTGTGAAAGTTTAACTTTTCGAATTTAAGATGGACACTAGCAAGAATCTTGAGAGCAACATTGATCAATTAAAGAAAATGATTATAGAACTTGTAGATTCAAGAAAAGAGCTCGAAGATGAGAATCATGATATAATATTGTTGAATTCAGCTCCTGAAATGTTCAGGGAAGTTAAAAATGCCTTGCAATATGGCAGGGATGGATTAAAGTTTGATGTTGTAGTGTCTTCACTTCGCACAAGAGACTCATAATCAAAGCTTAAGAAAAGAGAACTTGATAAAGGTGACAAGAAAGATTCAGTAAGTGGTGACTCACTGTTCACATGTGGAAGATCAACTAAGAAAGAAAATGGATTCAAGAAAAAGGGTAGATCTCAATCTAGAGGCATATCAAAATCAAGAAAAATATTGTTCTATAGTCAAGAAAGGATTTGCAAATTCCAATGATAGTGATAGTGACCTAGTGTCTTAAGCATTTGAGAGTACTGGTGTTCTTACAGTGTCTACATGCAAATTTGATAATGAATGGATCTTGGATTATGGGTGTTCTTTCATATATGTCCAGTCAAGGACTGGTTTATTGATCTTCGTGAAATGGACTGTGAAAAAGTTCTCTTGGGTGACAACTCTGAGTGTGCTGTGAAGGGTGTTGGGAGAGTGAAGTTGAAGCTACATGATGGGTCAGATAAGCTACTTACAGATGTGAGGTATGTGCCTAAAATTGAGAAAAATCTTATTTTTGTTGGCATGCTTGATAGGTATGGTTATACTGTTAAGATAGAACAAGAAAAAATGAAGATTTGTAAAATTCCATTAGTAGTATCAAAAGCATCTAAACATCATGGGTTATATATACTTGACGGACATTGTAAGTATAGCATTGTGGCTGTAGCAAAGGAAACTTTGGATAAGACAATTTTATGGCATAATTGCACAGGACATATTAGTGACAAGAGACTCTCTGAACTGTCAAAAAGAGGGCTGCTCAGTGGTGATAAGATCACAAATATGGATCTATGTGAGCATTGTATATCTAGGAAGCAAAAGAGAGTGACGTTTTCAACTAGGACTCTCTCCACCTTAAGGATATTAGAATATGTTTACTCAGACTTGTGGGAACCAGCTCAAACTACAACTCTAGGAGGTAATAAGTACTTCTTGACCTTGAAAGATGATTTTTCAAGAAAGAATTGGGGATAGTGTTGAAGAGCAAAGAATATGTGTTCACCAAGTTCAAACAGTGGAAGTCATTGCTGTAAAATAAAACAGGATGCAAGATTAAAACTCTAAGGACAAACAATGGAATGGAGTTCTATCACCATGAGCTTAATGAGTATTGTAGGGACTATGGGATTGAGAGGCACAAGACTGTCAGACTCACACCCCAGTAGAATGGGATAGCAGTGAGGCTTAACAGAACCTTGTTGGAGATGATAAGATGTATGTTATCAAAGGCAAACTTGTCCAAGCAATTCTGGGGTGAAGCAGTGCAAACTTCCTATTTGTTAAACATAAGCCAAGTCAGTGCAATTGGCTTTAAGACACTAGATGAGATCTAGTATGGGAATGCACCCAATTACACACATTTGAGGGTGTTTGGATGTATTGGGTATGTACATGTAAATGAAGGAAAGTTACAGTCAAGGACCAAGGAGATACTAGTACTGAAGATCCTATGACTGAGAAAGGAGATACTAGTATGTTGACCCTTTAAGAAACTACCAGTTAATAAGAGATAGAACTCATAGGCAAGTGAAGAAACTTGTGAGATTTGCAAAAATTGATCTAATTCACTATGCACTTGCAGCAAGTGAAGAGGCATGTTATGAAGAACTAGGTACTTATAATGAAGTTGTGATGCAAAAGGATTCAAAGAAATGGATTGATGCAATACATGAAGAGTATAAATATTTAATGCACAATGGTGCTTGGGTACTAGTGCCAAAACCAAATGGAGTTAAGACAGTCGGATATAGGTGGTTGTACAAGCTTAAGGATGATATTGATGAAACGAAACCTAAAAAGTTCAAAGCCTGGTTAATAGCACAAGGATACACACAAGTACAAGGAGTTGATTATCATGAGGTTTTCTCCCTAATGGTGAAGTACACATCTATAAGACTGTTGTTGTCAATGGTTGCTCACAATGATTGGCACTTGGAGCAAATGGATGTCAAGATAACCTTTTTACATGGTGACTTGGAAAAGGAAATTTATGTAAATCAGCCATAAGCGTACGTGTGCAAAGGAAGGGAAAGTCATATATGTTTTCTTAAACTCTCTTTATGGCCAAAAACAATCTCCTAAACAATGGTATATGAGGTTCGATAGCTTCATCACATCCACTAGTTTCAAGAGATGTGATTATGATCCATGTGTAGATGAAGATTGAAAATGAGAAGGCAAATGTGTTTCTACTACTGTATGTCAATGATATATTGTTAGCAAGCAATGACATGAGTGAGGTGAAAAGAGCAAAGTAACTTCTCTCAGGTGAATTCGAAATGAAAGATTTGGGAACTGTCAAAAAGATCTTAGGGATGGATATCCACATAGACAAATAGAGGCAAAGTGATTGTCCCACATAAGAGTTATTTGATGTACGTTTTGAAGAAATTTGGTATGATGGATTCCAAGCCTGTTTCTGTGTCATTGAGATCACATTTCAAATTGTCATCTAGCTTGTGTCCTGAAAGTGGTGATGAAAGAGAAAAGATGAATACAATACCTTATGCAAATGTTGTTAGAAGTCTCATGTTTGCAATGATTTGCACACAACTAGATCTATCTATCATATGCTGTGAGCCTTGTGCGCAGATATATGTCTAACCCTGATGAAGAACATTGGATTGCAGCTAAATGGATTTTGAGATATGTGATAGGTAGTCTCAATGTTGATTTGGTGTATAGGAAAGGAACAACACATAGTGACTTGGTTAGTGGTTTTGTAGATGTTAATTATGCAGGTGATCTAGATAGGAGAAACTGGTTATGTGTATACGGTGTTAGGAAATGTAAAAGTTGGAAAGCATCATTGCAGCACATTGTGGCATTGTCAACCATAGAGTCTGAATATATTGCACTCATTGAGGTTGTAAAAGAAACCTTGTGGCTGCATGGAATTGTAGAACAATTTGGGACTAAGCTGAACAGTGTACCAATGCACTGTGATAATTATAGTGCTATTTGCATTTTAAAGAATCCAATGTACCACGAGAGAACAAAACACATTGATGTGAAGTTGTATTTTGTTCTAGATGTTGTGGCTAGTGGTAAGATGTTAATTGTGAAGATAACAACAGCCCAGAATCCTACAGATATGTTAACTAAGGTGGTATCTCTAAGTAAGTTCAAGTTATGCCTTGATCTCCTTAGAGTTGGTGAAGGTTGATTAGGTGGAGACAGAGGCAGGGACCAAACTGCTACAAATATTTTATGTCTTTATGAGTCAAGGTAGAGAATTGTGAAAGTATGACTCATTAAGACATTATGTACCCTCAGAGGAGTAGAAGAAGCAAGTTGGAGCACATGGGTGTTTGAAGACATTATGTACCCTCAGAGGAGTAGAAGAAGCAAGTTGGAGCACATGGGTGTTTGCTGTTGGCTGATGGTGATGACTTGATAGACTCATTATAAGCCTGTTGTAGAAAATTACTAATCTTTGTAAGGCAATATAACTATAGTATAAATAACTATAATTATGTAGAGAAAATATAAAGTTTTGAGTGAATGATCATTGTAACAATTTTATGGGTAAGTTGAGAATTGAGCATTGTGACTAGTGTGAGGCTCATATAAGTAGTGGATTGGTAGGGTTGGTCTCTCCTGTGGAGTAGATTCACACATTGTGGATTAAACTTCGTTAAAATATCATGTGTCGTAACTTGTTCATTCATGTTCTTGTTGATTTGTTGTTTGATAGTTGCATTGACATTCTTACATCTTACGCTATTATGCGTTTTTAATTATAAGATAAAAAATTTTGACATATTAAATAGGAACATATTTTAATTACTAATTATTTAAAACAAAATTCTTCAATCATATTTGCTTCCTCCTTTTGCTACCAATGTTATTAAAAGGTATAATAGATTTTTTCGAGCCTTTATTATGAACAAGAGCTAGAGAAAATAATTATGGGTCAAGAAGGTAGGGAATGATACTACTGGAGTGATGATATTTTGATGAAATGTTATTTAATTAATACAAGTAAATTTTGACTAAATTGTCAAAATTTATTGAAGGTATGATGATACTCTATAAACATGTTGTGTTGATGCAGGAATATGATATGTAAACAATATTTTTCTAATTGTAACTTTATCACAAATTAAATTTAAAATTATATTATATTAAATATGATCTTATTTAGTTATTTTTAAATAATTACTTAAATTTATGATTAATAATCTTATACACGTGCAAATATATATATATATATATATATAAAACATGACAAATGATGAAGTTTGCTATATTTAATGCTCAATAAAACAGATCTAATAAAGTGAGTAGATTTATTTATTTAATATAAATTAATTTAGACTTAAAAATCATATTTTGTTTGGTCAAAAAGAAAAAAATTGATTATATATCAAACTTATTAATAATTAAAGCATTAAATTTTTTCAATAAATTCAACAAGAATGAATAGACAATTGTACTAATATGAAATTAAAAATATAAAAAAAATTATAATTAGATATACATGTTATTTTCATTGGATGTGTATCTTTTTCTATTTTTTTCTCTAAAAAAAAATAAATTCAAGTTGAGTAAAAGTAAATTTAGTAATTAATGGTGTTAACATGGTAAGCTGATAATGATTTATTTAAGATTTAATTTTTTTAAAAAAATACACATAGCATCTTATAATTTTGTTGTTAATACATAGCAACTTATAATTGAGGGAACAGATAATCTAAATTACTCATATTTATTTATTTGTTTGGTCTCTTTCATATTAAGGCTTATAAGTATGTAAATTTAAGATTTTCATTTTGCTTTATATTAATCTTTATTTTGACCCAAAAAAAAAAAATCAACTGTACTTTTTAAACTTTAAATAGCGTGCTTAATAACCTGCTTAGTATGGTTTTGAAGATTTTTAATTTGACATATATTCAATGGATGAGTGTTGTAAATCAATGGAGGTTGACTTTTCAATATAAATTTATAGAATATAATAGTAATAATTGAGAATTATGTAAAGTGAGAAAGAAGGCTCTCTCTTAGACAAGTTGATAATGGGTGGTTAGCTCAGGATTGAGATGATGTAACCCATGAAGATATCAACTTCAATGTTGTTTATGAGAAGGTGGCTTCTTATTTGATGCTAAATTTGCATGGCTGTGTGTCAAGCATGTAAAGAGCAATGCTATCGTGATAGCAAAGGTATCTATTCTTTTTTTTTTTTTGCATTTCTTGTATTATATATGTCATTATTATGACTTAAACTGTTTGTCACTCCTGGACTCACATCTTATTTTTGTTATTTGATCAGAACAACTGCATGCTAATTGCTAGGTATGGGTAGTGGGCAGCCAAACTGTCTATAAAGTTTAAGAATAACAGTCACGAGGAAAGTTGGAGATGAGGTCAAGGGAATTACTCTTGCTAGTGATGCAACTTTAAGTGTACATTAGCCCAACCCCTATAATTGGTAATAAATAGGAGTATCATACATTTAAAATATTGTGACACAAAAATAAATTTATCTAACTTTCCTACGAGCAAGTATTATTTTTCAAACTAAGTAACTTGAGTCGAGAAAAAAATTGGATCTTAAAATGAAAATGTCACCCTCTAGAGATACTATGTAGATCAAATCTCTGGTTTAATTGAATAGGGAGATTCAACTTAGACACTTAGTGGGATAATTTAAAAGCACTTCATTTTATTTACAATGCTTCACATGTTTCGTGATTTTAATAGGCCTTTTTATTTTAATGAAAGATAGTATACGAAAGTTGATGCAAAATGACATCTTAATTAAATTCATATTTTTGTAGTATCTTTGTCATTTAATCCCTCAACTATTAGTATTATTAAATAAAATAAATAGATATACAAAACAAAGCACATCAAAACCTTCTATTGTTAGCATTTGAATGAACAAAAACACTAGCAGATGGTGGAGCTTTCCTGTGAAAGTTTTATAAGAACTACGAGCTTTTAAATTCCAAAAAGTTAACCCAATAAGTATAAACACTCATGTTTCTTATAAACCCAATCATTTTTTAGAGAAAGTGTCCCTATAGTCCATAAACTTGTGTATTTGAGGCACTTTAGTCTATAAACGTTTAAATGATACATTTTAGTCTCCGAACTTTAATAATTTAGAACGTCATATATAAAATAGGTCAATTATTACTTTTTGAACACTTCAGTCCCTAAAATTTGGACTAAAGTGTACCTTATTTTACAAAAATATGACTTAAATGTACAAGTTGAAAACTTAAGAACTAAAGTGTCTCAAAGACAAAAGTTTAGGATCTTAGGGTCACCCTACCTCCTTTATCTTTTAGAGTAATCTTTTAACCACGTGAAACATTCATTTTTCTCTAACATTTAATCAAAGTGTAAGTCTTTTAGACCTACACTTTATATTTTAAATATATTTTTATTATATTCAAATTCTTTTGGATCACTTATTTTTTTTGGTTGTAAGGACTATGCATGTAAATTTTTTTAAGGAAGCCTATTGTTTTTTTCTTGGCCCATTCATTAATTAAACCTCTAATACCACGTCAAAATTTATAAGAATTACGAGTCATTCATTCCAAATAGTTAATCCCTAAAAATAATAGTATTTATGCTTTCTTATAAATTCAATATTAATATCATACTTAATCAATGCGAGACATTATATTCTATCATCTTCCTCAAAATGTAAGTCATTTGACCCAACATTTTGTATTTTCAATATTCTAATTTTTTTTTTCTCTATCTTTATACTTTATTCTATTTTTTTTTCATCAATTCTCTATTTTATCTCAATTTTCTACTTTATTCTATTTTTATCTCAATCTTCTTTCTACTATTATTGATTTTATCTCTCTTATTCTTTTTATCTTTTATTTATATTTCAATATATTACTTTTTTTTCTATTTTATTTCAAACTTTTAGTTTTATTTATTTTATTATTTTACTATCATTTTTTTCTTCTTCTCCTTCTTTGTAAGTGAGGCCTATTATATAAATATATATATTTTCATTTATTTTATTATTCTACTATCATTTTTTTCTTCCTTTTTTTTTTTTTTTTTAAGTTAGGCCTATTATATTTTTTCACATGAAACCATCTAAGTTATAATATTATATCAAAATTTATAAAAATTATGAAATTTTTAATACAAAAAGGTTATCCAATAAATAGAGACACTCATATTTTTTTTTATAAAATTTTTTATAGTATTATATTTTAACAATGTGAGACATTCGTTTTTTTTTCTAATATTTACTCTCAAAATGTGGATCCTTTGGCCCTTTAGTTGATCAAACAAACCATGAAAAAAAAACAGTCTCCCTCACAAAAAAATACATAGGCTTTGCAAATACAAAAGCGTTGGGCCAAACAATTTATACTTTGATGGATGATTTTAGAGAAAATAAAAGTATTACCTTGATAAGAGATTGCATTATGAAATAATGTATAAGAAACATTGATATGTTTACCATTAATTTAAACTTTTAAGATTGAATTACTCATAATTTTTATAAAATTTTGACGATCTTATTAATCTAAAGTAGAATGTCATTTCCACGGTACTAATAACAATCAAGATTGAAAAAAATCACAAATTAAATAAGGTTCAAATCAAAGTATGTGATTAACCAGCATCAAAAATTTATTCATTGATCCATTAATGGTAACTTGTCCAATTAATTATATTGATAATAATTTTAAGGGAAATTATAAAAAATAACACCCTTAAAATTTATAGTAAGAAAACTAATACTCCAATAATATTGAACGTTTAATTTAAACGTAAAATATTGAACGGGTCTAAGTTATTGTCGTTTAATTCTAATTGGATGGGTGTTCAAAGAAAAATGACATATTCAATCATTTTTTTAATTGTGAAAATATAAGTTTGAACATAAGAGGTTGCTAGTTTTATTATTAAAAGTTTTGAGGGGTGTTAATTTTATTATTTTTTTCTAATTTTAATTTTAAATATTTTATAATAATTTTTAAGAAAATAGTTTAAGTATGTGATTAGTGTAAAATGACACATCTTCAATGTCATCATAAAAAAATTATGTTTTTAACAGAGACCGTCACGTGCTGATAAGGAATTCTACGAACCCGGGTACGTGGCATATGAAATTCCGTCTACAAGACTTGAGGACCCTTTCTCTTTTCTTTTCTATTTCGCTGGGAGACTTTGATGAATCTTCTTCTACTTGTACGGTTCTACCGCTGCTCTGGTATTTTTTTTTTTTTTTTTTCAATTTTAAGTTTAAAAACTAGAGTTTTTGAGGAATCTTTTTTTCTCTCTGTTCCATACCAGATTTTCGATAAACAGGTTCTTACACTTTGTTTCACTCTCCATATTTTCTGTACGATCCTCTCCTCTATCTAATTGCATTGTACTTCAAGCCCATATGTAGTAGTCTTCTTTGTATCCAATACTCAAGTAAAGTTGGTTTTAATATTTTAATATTCATCTCTATGTCATGAATATTACAAGTATTTCATATATACATACATACATATTTTTATATACATGTTCCCTTTGGAGAAATGGCGATTCTGATTATTTTGGAGTTCCCTGTAATATTACCTTCTGGTTATTAATGCTTTCTGATTAATTCCATTCTTGAATAGAACTGGACTACTGGGTATTTAATATTTTTTTTTAGGGTTTAGGTTCCGTGCTTTAGATGGCGTCTCCCTCATTTGAGGTGGAAGATCAGATAGACGAGGACTTTTTTGACAAATTAATAAACGATGGGACTGACTATGCTGAATCCACTTCTGGTGCTATTATAAAGAACAATGAATTTGATGAGGTAGATGCTTTTGCTAATTTGAGCATTTCGGAAGTGGGTTGTGCTGGAGTAGACTCCAGTTATAATGTTCGTTTTGGGCTTGGTAAAGATATTGCTACCATTCAGCAACTTACTTCTCCATCATTGGATGCCCATGTGCATCCTGGAGTTGCTAAGAAGAGCGATTCCTCCATAGCTGCCGGTTACAATAATGAGTCTACTGAGGTGGGGATGAAGGTTGAACAGCATGCATTAGATAATAGTTCAGATGTTAAGAGTTGTGTACCTCTTGGAACTGAGATGAAAGAGGTCCAGTGGGATTTGTTTAACTCTAACTCACAACTTCGTGCATGTGGGTCATATTCAGAATTTTTTACTGAGTTGGGAGATGACCCACAAGATCCATTTAGAAATGATCGGAACAAAGACAAGTCTGGGGCTCAATCTAATGTCATAGCTAGCCTTTTGGAACACTCACCTACTGATACAGTTTCTTCACATTTTGAGCAGCATCAAGGAGATCAAGTTTATGGAATTGCTGAGAGTCAACTCAACGATGGACAAGACTTAAATAGTAGTCAGTATTGGGAAAATCTTTATCCAGGATGGAAGTATGATCCAAACTCTGGGAAGTGGTATCAGTTGGAGAATTATGATGTTGATGCAAATAAAAATAATCATGTGAACTTCAATTTGAGTCTTGAGTCAACAGTGAATGGGAATGTTTCGGACCATAGAGCAGATGCTTATTATTTTCAGCACATAGCACTGTCAGTCACTGGAAATGTGGCCCAGGGAAATAGAACAAGCAGTGATTCTAACTGTAATGAAGATTCTCCAGGGAGCACTAAGTACCCTGCACATATGGTGTTTGATCCCCAGTACCCTGGATGGTATTTTGATAGGCTTTCCCAGAAATGGGAGTTGTTGGATTCTTACCATTCAGCTGTATATCTATCAAACGATGCAAATCAGAATCTTGAATATCAAAATATGGTTCAGAATTATTGGAGCCAAGGTCTGGTTAGCCAAGAGTTCACTGCAAACTTGAGTGGTTCTGTCAACAGTTATGATCAGCATGATGCAAGAATGTGGCAGGCTCAACAGCTCGTCTTAAATAAGACCATTGGCCATAATGAGAGTGAGCAACTAGGGCATCAGGATATTTCAACTGACTTTAAAAGTAATTCCAAACATCAACAAATAGGGTTCAATTCCTCTCCCTCATTTGCCTGTGATAAACAGGGAAGTGAGGGTTTTGAGGGCAGTACTGAATTTGCTGGGTTTCAAAACTTCAATGCAACTGGTAACTTCCCTCATTATCATAATCACAGCAAGAAGAAGCATAACCAAATAACACATTTATCACCTGCTCACTTTGACTCTCAAAAACAACAATATTTTCCGGAACAGGTGCTCCAGACTGGGGCTCATGTCTCTTGCACAGCTAGTAAAGAGAGGTCTTCTTCAGTACGACCTCCACATGCTCTAGTTACTTTTGGATTTGGTGGAAAGCTTGTAGTCATGAAATATAATAGCTCTATTGACACAAACTCAACACATGAGAGCAAGGTTTATGTCTTCTTTTAGTAGTTTTCCATGCCAATGTTTATATGCATGTGCTTTGTATACATACAAGGTGTAATCACAAAGGGACTCATTTTCTTTTTATCTGTTTTTTCTTCTTCTTCTGGTGATGCAAAGGGCTCGTGTTTGATCATTGTAGACAACTTGCTGGAAGTTTGCAAGGATAAGAATGATGATAGTTTGTGTGATTATTTCCATGTTTTGTGCAAGCAATCGTTCCCTGGTCCTCTCATTGGTGGCAATGTTGGAACCAGGGAATTGAATAAATGGGTTGATGATAGGATTGCAAATTGTGTGACTTTTAACCTGGATATGAGGAAGAGGAAAAGGAATTTGTTGAGGTTTCTTTTATTCTTGCTGAAAGTAGCATTGCAGTTTTATGGAATACTTCGTTCTCCCTTTGGCACTGGCCAAGCACAGAAGGTATATTACAACATCCCATTTATTCACAAATGTTTGAATCTATTGCTCTTTAGATGTCCTATGAAAATTGAATTGCCTCATATAAATATGATTGGAACAATTTGAAGGGAACGTATTATCATAGTATTCAGATACTATGGATTTTTATGTGCAAGTCCTATCACAACTATATAAAATTAATATGTGTGTTCTATTTTCTAACCCTTTTATCTTACACTTATCTATCACTTTTAGCTTATAGGTTTGAGCTCTTCTGTTGCAGAGGTATTAGGTAAAATAGAAATATTTTTTTTTCCATTTCAGTTTATAGGACATATATTTAACATTTGATACCAAAACCCCTAACAATTTAAATTGTTAGGGTTTGTTTTTCATTTGTATATACTATTTTAGACCTAGTGAACTTTTTACCTTTTCTTTTATAAATAGGAAAGTGATGGCCCAGAGTCAGCTTTTGCACAGCTTAATGCTTCATCTAAAGAACACAAAGCATATGGAGTTGTAACACATTGCTTAGAGCACGTGCCTTCGGAAGCTCAGATGCAGGTATGTTGTTTTTTCCTTTTTTGTAAGGTTAACTGCTGGGAAAGTCGAGTGCTGATAAATTTATAATATTTTATGTTTAATTGCTTTAGATTACTGCCCTTGAGGTTCAGAAGCTACTTGTCTCTGGTAAAAAAATAGAGGCTTTAGAATATGCTCAAGAAGGTCAATTGTGGGGTCCAGCACTTGTTCTTGCTTCACAACTTGGTGATCAGGTTCCTCTTTATCAAATTTCTTTCTTTCATCTGGTCTTTGCTGCTTATTGTGGGCAAGGTTTTAAAAGGCGGAAACTAGCTGTGAGGCGATTTGCTTCCACCAAGTGAGGCACAAGCCGCAAAGCGATATGAGGCTTAAGCCTCAAGGCGAATTTTTAAAAAAATATATACATTTAAATAAATAGTATCAAACTTTTATTGTCACAAAATAATATATAATAACTCAGGACTTAAAAATCAACAATTAAAAAAATAATCAGCAGGCAAGCAATAAATAAAGAGCACCATCTACAAAATTAAGAAGTTCATTGTTATGATTGAAATGAACTACAGACAAAAATTAAAAGATCACCTCAATAGGCTTTCAACCGTACTAACACAAAGAGCAAAAACAATCAGAGGAGATGGGTTGGGATCAATATTGACACTTTTATACATGCACAATATAAAAAAGACACTTAGAAAGACGAACAACAAAAAAAAAATATTTCTCTATAAAAAGAAAGGGTTGTTGGACTAATTTTTTAAAAAATGGAGCTAGGATATGGAGAAGTAGCTCAAGAACAATTAGGAATAGTTGAAAAATGGTGTAACAATGCTGCTGACTGTTGTTGAAAGTAGCAAAAAGAAGGATTTTTTGATAGATTTGAAAACCCTAAATTGATTGTGGTTTATGATACTTTTTAGTTTATCTTGTTTTTCAGATTAGGATTGCCAAATTTGACATAAAATTTCTTCTAAAACATAAATTAGAACTGACTTTGTGTTCCAACCCCATCAATTAACAAAGTATAGTTTAGCAAAGTATAGAGGTGTAAGCCTTGGAACTTAAGCCTTGAGGCGTAAAGTAAGGCGTAAGCCTTAGGAAACACTGAAAATACTAGC
Source organism: Elaeagnus macrophylla (assembly GCA_029378325.1). NCBI lineage: Eukaryota > Viridiplantae > Streptophyta > Magnoliopsida > Rosales > Elaeagnaceae > Elaeagnus > Elaeagnus macrophylla. Next base: position 16,709,747 of record CM055650.1, on the reverse strand, counting down.
CTTGATGCGATTTTTATTGAAAAAAGCCTTAAGGCAAGCCTTGAGGCCAGCGTTAGTTTTTTAAAACCATGATTGTGGGCATAGGTTTCCATCGGAATGTTAGATTGTTAATATCTTCATGATCTTCTCAACTTGTTTTGTATTTGTATGTTTGCAGTTTTATGGTGATACTGTGAAGAAGATGGCACTGACGCATTTAATGGCAGGATCACCATTGGAGACATTGTGTCTACTGATTGCTGGTCAACCAGCTGATGTTTTCTTCAGGAATGCTACTACTAGTAGCAATCTACCTGGTTTTGCAGCTGTTTCTCAACGGCCTGTATGAAGAACTTTACTACTACTACTTAAGATTAGAGTCTTTCTTAGGAATTTATTCCAAGTAGTTGCACAGGTTTATTCATCTTTTTGTTATAGCGTGGATCACCATCGTCTTCTTTATATCGTCACAAACTTTTTACTATTTCTAACAACTTTGTTGTTTCATACCTATTTTACTAGTTAACATAATTTACGAAAATTGTCCCTCATTTATTTCCAAGTGCTTAAATTATTATTCCTTTTTTTTTTTTTTATCACACAATAAAAAGAATTAAGAACTCATCTGTGTTTATCAGGGTTTAGATGTTTCTGAATTTCCTTGAATATATTTTTTCTGCTAATTTATTTATTATTCTTTTTGTAGATTGAAACTAACTGTACGTTGGATGAATGGGAAGATAATTTGTCCATCATAACTACTAACAGAACAAAAGATGACGAGCTAGTCATTATTCATCTTGGTGATTGCTTATTGAAGGAGAGGGGAGAGGTATCTGCGTGTTCTTCTATTAAGCCTACTTTATGTTTTTCGTTTAATTTCTATTTCATTTCTTTCTTTTTTAAGTGTGCTTGCTGGAAGAAGATACACTGCCCATATGAATAGTATTCTGACTGTAAAGTAATTATGCAGGTCACAGCTGCACACATATGTTATTTGGTTGCTGAGACTAGTTTTGAACCATATTCAGACTGTACAAGGCTTTGTCTTATTGGTGCAGATCATTGGAAATATCCAAGGACATACGCTAGTCCCCAGGCGATTCAGGTGTTTCTATGATTCCAGTTGCCCTCCCATCCTAAAGCAGTTTTACTCTTTCTCTTGAACTTTGAATATGAAGTAGGAGTAACGGGTACATGACTCAGATCATTATGTTTGGATACTCAGCAAACTGATTAGCTCCTGGCATATTTTAGGTGATTAGCTGTAGGACTCATGATGTTAAAAATCCAGAATTCTTATGGAGTATTTCAATATAACTTGAAGAGTCTTATTATGCTTCTGGATCATGTGTGAATTATTCTTGAAAAACATCCTTTATTAATTTTGTGAATTATTCATGAAAAACATCCTTTACTAATTTTAGTAAGCCATCCCTAATTTCATTCGAATGAAAAGGTTGTTACTTGTTTTCTTTTTGGCTAGAAATTTCTTCAATATTTTAACTAATTTTGTAAATCTGGACAGATGACAGAATTATACGAATACTCAAAGGTTCTTGGAAACTCCCAATTTTTACTTCTACCTTTCCAGCCGTATAAACTTATTTATGCTCACATGCTGGCTGAAGTTGGGAAGGTCTCAGACGCTTTGAAGTAAGAGTAATTCTCATGAACTCAATATTTTTGTTATTGAGTTTCACACGGTCCTGATTTTGAATATGTTTGAGCAGGTACTCTCAGGCAATATTGAGATTTTTAAAAACTAGACAAGCACCTGAAGTGGACACATTGAAACAACTGGTATCTTCTTTGGAGGAACGAATAAGAACACACCAGCAGGTATTTTCTGACATTTAGGTTCTTGATCAGTGCTTTTAAGGAAAACTATGGTATATCTCCTAAGATTTTTCAGAACTGCAAAAAGCCCCAACTTTTGGAAAATAGGAAACTAGATCGCCTAAACTACTACTCTCTATTGCAATATTCTTCCCTGAATTTCTTTGTTTTAGTCTTTTTTTTCTTTTTTCAGTTCTCTTTTAAAAAGTGACTAAAAATGGATGTAAATGCTGTTTTTCAAACTTTTTTTTCAACTTGCGTCTTCTGAAACCGAATGCTATTTGAATATTTGTAATTGAATCATGCTCTTATAGTCTATTATGTCACAATGATATCATGCACAGGGTGGTTATAGTACATATACGGCTCGAAAAAAACTGGTGGGTAAGATGCTTACCTTCTTTGATGGTACTGCTCATAATGTTGGCGGAGGAGTACCTCCACATGCACCGTCGGCATCAGAAGGTGGTAAACAATTTAATGAACATACCAGTCAATCAGGAAGCATGACATTTACTAACTATCAATCAACAATGGGTATGTCTTCACTAATGCCTTCAGCGTCTTTGGAACCTGTAAGTGATGGCCTAAGTAATCAGATTGAAACTCATGACAGAAGCCTAAGAAAGGTAGATCTACATTCATTGCCAGCTAGTCTTTATTGTTCTTTATTTCTTGAAGAGCTTAAAATCTTTGTTATGGGAAGATCTTTTACAAGTTTGAAAAAAAGCACGCATACACACAGACAGAGAGAGAGAGAGATTTTAGATTTTACAAGGCTTCTTTTTTAGAATTCTTGAGCCATTCTAAACTGTCATTGAGGATAATTTGCTAATAAGTAGGTTAGGTGCCAGAACTTATTAATAGACAGGTCAGTACTATCCGAGGGCTGATCTTTTTATATTTATCTTTGTGCATCAGTTTGAGTTTCAGAGACTATAGTAGCAATGAGATTCTTCTTTCGTCCTTCTTTGCTATCCCTGCTATTCATTCACATCTATTTATTGTTTCCCTTCTTGGACTAGACAACAATATTTGGCATATGATTCCCTTTCCACTTTGTCTTGTATCATCCAAACCAAAATCTTACCAATATTTTATTTAGCTTTGTTCATCTTTACCATGCTGAGAGAAAGAGGGTGTTAAGAAAATATAGATGATCAGAACTTTGTACTCTGTTAGGTTCATTCACTAAAAGAAGCAAACTCCTCTAGCAATCAAGAAAAAGCATCAGCATCTACTGGCTCATCTCACTTTGGTTGGTTGGGCTCACAGTTGTTTCAAAAGACTCTGGGATTGGTTGTAAGATCCCGTACACATAGGCAGGTAGTTCTTGGAAATTTTTTTCCCTACTCTTTTTTCTGGTTTATCGTAATCATTTATTCTATGCTATGCTCTTCTGAAGGTTAAGTTAGGTGAGAAGAATAAATTCTATTATGATGAGAAACTAAAGCGATGGGTTGAAGAAGGTGTGGAACCTCCAGCCGAGGAAGTTGCCTTACTACCTCCTCCAACTTCAGCTTTCTTGAATGGAATAGAAGATCACAACATAAAAGATGCCCCCAGAACTGCAAGACTTGACACAGTTTCTGGACCTGATATTAAAACTGTAGGTTTAGAAAAGAGTTTAAGTATCCCACCTATTCCACCTAGTTCAAACCAGTTCTCTGCACGTGGACATATGGGCGTGAAGTCAAGGTACTGAGTTTGGATACTTATTTTCCGTCCTCTTTCTGTCTCTAATGGAACTAGTTTCATTTTTTTGTGCGCTGAGAATGTAACTAGTTTCCTTTAATGTTGAAATAACCGTCTTATTCTGAAATGTGTAAAAATTTATTCAGATATGTTGATACATTCAACAAAGGAGGTAGAACAACATCAATCTTATTCCAATCACCTTCCAATCCAGCTGTTAAGGCCGGGGCTTGTTCAATTCCCAAGCTTTTCATTCCAACTCCCGTAACTTCATTAGAGAGAATTCAAACCACTGGAGACAGCACCCAAGAGGCTGCTGAAACCAACAACGGTTCCCCATCACCATTGAAGGAAGACACAATCTTGAGTTCACAAACAGCAAAGTTAACCCCAACAGCATTGACCATGCAACGGTACCCTAGCATGGATGATATAAAGACAAGATCTGGGGGAATGAGAGAAGGCAACAACTCTCTTCCTCAAATCCACCGTGCAGCATCATGGAGCGATAGCCTTAGCCATGCAGGTAATCATATTAAAAAGAGATGAATAAAACCTGTACGAGAAATGCGGATTTTTTTCGCACTGCAAAATGTAGAGAGAAACAATATTGATTGAACTATCATTGCGAAGGTGGAGTTTTTGCCCTTGGAGTGGAAGGCTCTTTATAGCGTTCTTGTATAGGTTTTTTTTTTTTGTTAGACACAGGCACATAGCCGTGAAGAAATTAGCTCCCTTGAAAGCATCCATCAAGTGAATTGTTTTAGGGAAAAGGCGAAAAGCTACTTGCAGAATTCCATAAATATACAAGTTACCTTTTTTTTCTTTTATAGAGTATTTCCGTCTCTCAGACACTTTCATCAAATATTCATCAAATCAGCATAGACCTGACCAACCATTTCTATATCGGATCATGGAATGCTTTTACGTTTTGTTTTTTCATCAGAATAAGTTCATTGTGCACTCTGCTTTTTGGATAATGGCTTCGTTTAAATACAATTTCGAGCAAACTTTTGATGAATTTGTCGCTATAATTACAAATAACTCCTCAATTGTTTTTACACAACTATTTTCCTCGTGTATTCTTTATAGAACAAGGTTTTTTTTTTTTTTCTTTCCGTTTTCTTTATCTCAAGTCAATTTGTATTCGACATTAAATACGTATTTAAAAATAAAATACATTTGAATACATATTTAAAAATAATATCAATGGTTTCAAAACTTCTCTTGAAGATATAATATAAATTTATTGGTGTTCCAATGGCAGTCCATTGTTATAGTTCTTATAGTTTCAACAAATTTTGTATTTTTAAACGCATATAAAAAATGATGGAGAGATGGTGAAGAATGATGGAGAGACGGTGAAGTACGTTATCTTCGATGAAATTTTACTTTAGATCAGTATCTACTTGAAGGGTCAGTACATGTTTATTACTTTTAAAAAAATATTTGTAAAAGTTCATTTTGTGCAGATAATAGACGATATAAGTCCACTACCTTTACAAAATAGACTTATGTGATCCTTTATTAAAGGTAATAAACTTGTGGTGTTTCTTTAAATAAATACATGTCTAAAATATATTTTTGTAAAAGTAATGGATTTGAGCTTTTTTTCTTATTAAAAATATATTTAACAACATTAGTTCAAAAATAATGGAGTTAAAATGAAAGCAATTGTCATATTATGCAAACTATTTTTTATAAAAAAAAAAAAAAAAAACAGTAAAAATTGTCCTAAATATTAAAACACCAAATCAATTCACCTATTCATAAAGTCAAATTATAACATAATTTTTTTTTTTTCACGTGTTTTCTTTAGCCCCTAATTTTACAAGTAGTAATATATTATATATCCATATCCTTACGGGAAAAAAAATTATATAAATCAATAAAAAACCGTACAAGTCTCTTTTTTCATTGGGCATAAAAAATTGACGGAGCAACTCAAACGAGCATTGCAGATTTGCAGAGCATTCGCTTCGCAGAGCAATCATGGACTATTCCTCTTATACGCAAACACCTCAACAAGACCCCAATCAGTACCATCAACAACAAGGTCAAGAACAACAACAATTTCAATATCAAGCTTACGACCATTTAACTCAATCTTATTATTCTCATTATCCTCCCCAATATGACCAACACTATTATTATCATTCTTCCCAAGATTACTCCAATTCGTATACTCAACATCCCCAGCACCAATTCCACCAAGAACCCAGTTCGATTCACCCTCCTGGGGTTCCTATTCCTCTGGATTCGGCTTCCTCGGCGCAAACTGACCAAGCCCATTTGCAGAATCCACCAAATTCGCATTACTCTCATGGTATTGCCGATAACCAGAAGCTACCAGATCCTTCTGGATCGATCTTGGTTTCTTCAAGTGCGTTGAACCCGGCAGCTGTGACAGCGCTTTCCCAGTTGGCGCAATTCGCAGGGAACACTCAGATGGCTATTCACCCGCCGGTATGGGGTTTCATTTGTTGTGTTTTTCTCGTATTCATAAACATTAAATATGTTTCATTATTTACCGGGATTTAATTTTTTTTGTTTAAATATAGAGGATGACAATCATCATCATTATTATTATTATTATTATTGTTATTGTATTTAGAGAATTTTTCACACTAGGAATCACTAGGAATTTGTATTATGTTTTTCAGATCCCTTTCACAACTATCTCAACACATATATATAGGTGTTACAAAGGTTACAAGTTTCATCATTTAATGGATTAAACCCTCTGACATCTTACACACGATGTCAGAGTTCTGAAAATAGAATAGTGGTTCATATGCTTCCTAATTACTTTGTACTTGAACGTTCACTTAATTCATTTCGTATAGATTGGAGGTAGGATCTTCCTTCAATTTGTTTATGATTATGCTTCATATGATACGATCGTACATGAATAGGTTCGCTCCCAGTTACTCCTACATTCAAGTCATGTTCCTGGGTTCATATATCTGAAGTCATACTTGCATTATCCCATTTGTGGTTCATTATCCCGAGATCGTACCGATACGATCCACATAATATAACTAAGAAAAATTAAATAATCACAGGGTAAAATCGTCTAATATTTCATGAGAATTCATATATCATAACAATTATTATTATTATTATCATCTTTGAATAATTTTGAAGTTCTCATACTTAGCTGGTGTTTGTCAATCTGTCTTGCGTCTTGTTTACTTATTCTTTTTTATAACTTGTAATTATTCATGGTTAACATTAATTACATAAATGAATAAGAAACAGTAGTGGAATGGAGTGTGGTTGTGCTCTTAATAATGGTGATTTCTGTTTTGTATTGCATAAATCAAATTCCTTAGTTTGTGGTTGTGCTTTCTTCTATCCATCCAATAGGATAAGAAAACAAATAAGATCTCTTTGAAATAAATTGTGGCTCCTTGAATAATGGATCTTAGCTTTTAAGTATGACATTGATTTTGTAGTATAGTGCTGATGTGTGAATTTATATATAATTCTAAAAATTTAGATTGACACTGATAACAGCGTTTCAAGATTTATTTGTTTACGTTATGTTGCATTTATGAGTATTTTATGTCTTCTGCATGTTTTAAAGTTTCCTCCATTGATGCCAGCATTAATGATGATATCATTACATGGACTATTTTATCTTTAAATGGTATTCTGCAGATTGGTCAAACTCCATATAGAGGTGGAGGTAGAAGGGGCAATAGGCCCTTCAGAGGGGGTGGTCGGGGCCGTTTTGGTTACCGCAGTCCTAGACCAGATGGCTCAGCACCCCCTGTCCGTGGTAGGGGACGTGGTCGGGGTGGTGGCAGGCACTTTCAATCGCATGGTGCTGTATCAATCAACCAAAATCCAGCATCTGCACCATCTGAAGGCGTAGCTGATTTAATGCAGCCGCCTTCAGTATCGATTCCTGGTCAGGAATTTTTACCTGCACCAGCTCAAGTGCTGCCTCCATTCTCTCGGCCTCCTCACCTGGCGTGGTGTGAACTTTGTAGGGTTGACTGCAACACTCAGGAAATACTAGAGCAGCATAAGAATGGAAAGCGACACAAAAAAAATTTGCTGGCACATGAGGAGTTGCAGAAACTCAACAAAGGCATCACTACACAGCAGAATGAACAAATGTCCAATGCTGATAATAAAACAGATGTTGGTCATCCTGAGAAAGTTGACGGATCTGAGGTTAATCAAAATTTTTCAGAAAAACTAACATTTGAAGCTGCTACTGATGATAATAGAAGTGTAGTGGAGCAACAAGACTGTATGGTGGATAAATCTGATGCTCCGGCAGAGCCAGAGACGAAAAACAGAGATCAGTTTCCATCTAGAGGACGTGGCTTAAAGCGTAAGCTGAGAGGGGGACGTGGAGGTAAGTATATTAAGGGTAATGAAGGATCAAGAAGACGAGTTGAGCCTCCTAAACCAAAGCAGGTGATACCTTTAATATGTCAATTGTGCAATGTCAGGTGTGAGTCTCAGGTTGTTTATGATAGCCATATGGCTGGCAAAAAGCACCTAGCGAACCTTAAGCGGTTCCATGGGCACCGTTCTATGTATGGAGAAGAAGGGCTTCAAGCACTCTACCCGCCTAACCTCAACCTTCCGTCCACTTCAATCAACCCTCAGTTCCATCAAGGGGTTAGTAATGACCCCCAGCTTCTCCTAGCCCAGTTGTTGACTTATATGCTCTCTCAATCCCAAGCACAAGGATTAGTGCCACCCCCTGGATCTGCACCTCCACTAACACCAGCACCTGGACCTGGACATGTGCCTATGCTATCCCAAACTGGACCAGCAGCATCTGGTTCATATTTTGGAACCCATGATCAGCTAGACTTACAAGCTCAAGGATTTCAACTGACATTAGAAGATGGAGGTCAAAACGTTGCAGTCACAGAACCGAAAAGTCAGATGCCAACTGTCAGTACAGAGTCTCAACCGGCTCAAGAAGGTAGTACAGAGAGCAAAACTGAAAATGGAACTTGAGATGTTGCCATGGAGGAGGATCACTTGCCTGAGGATTACTCAATTGCAGCAATTCTCATTCAGGAATGAATAATTCTTGTTGAACCAAAATAGAATACCATCATTGATGAATTATAAGTTTCTTCTATGGCTTTGGATAGATCTGTTTGTGATGTACAATTTGAAGTTTCCAATACAGTTATTTGGCCAGAAATGTTAAAGAAAGTAGTGCGTAGCTAGCCAAAATTTGAGACAGACATGTTTTCATTTTTGAATGACTATTAATTAATTCACTTTATTCCCAACAAAAATACTGTTATTTACTGAATCCACAAACAGGGAGGAGAGTTTCTTAGCTATAAAAGAGAGAGAGAGAGAGAGAGAGAGAGAGAAGAAGAACAAGAGAGTTTCTTGGATTTTTGTTGTAAGTTGATTTATCGTATGCCTATTCCAATTTAAGTAAGAAAGTATAGAAAGAGAGAACAAGAGAATTAAAATTGTTTATGTGAAAATCAATTAGTGATACATGGGCGCACACCTAATATGTAAATTGCAGTCTTTGGGAATTGGAGAGTGTGTTAATAGGTGGCATTGGCAACTTTTTCTCAAAAATAAATACGCGCATGCGAACAAGATTCTTTACTTAGATTAGATACCACATGATCCATTTGGAGACGCGTTTAATACGTCAGTGTTTTCAAATACCTTCCGCTCAAATTCTCTTCGAAGACCAAAAAGTAAGTTGATTTTTTATTGCTCATTTTTATTAAAAAAAAAATATTACTAAATAAAATTGTTGGTCTTAAAAAAATCCTCCCTAGTCACCTTAGCACACATAAGTTACAACTCCTCAGTTTGATTACATAAGGGGATAAATAAAATCCAAATTGATCAGGCAGCTCTCTGCTTGGCGAAAAGAAAACTACAATGACCCTTAACTTTTCATCAAGTAAACACCTAAGCATTGTTCGCCATAATACATTGGCGCTCGGCATACCCCCCCACCATACGAGCTCGAGAGAGTTTACATATTCCGAGTCTACTAGCAAGTCCGTGAGCCTCAAATAGCATGCACTGCAATATCCCATGGCCATTTAGCAGTAAGGCCTTCCAAAAGAATTTCAAAATGCAATCATACTTGGTTATGAGGTCATGTCTTTCATACAATCTCGAAAACCAGACTCTAAAGATCAGCGTTATGGCTTTCCTGTCTCAGCAACAAGACTAATCAGGCAACCACTCGCTTACTCCAGCTCCTCTTGCTGGTGCATCCTTAACCTTGTAAAAGAATCAACGCTTTCCTTTTCAGTTATAATAGAAGAAAAGGGGTGTGATTGCTTTGGCTAACCAGAATACCTTGTGATAAGTACACAACTCCATGTGGAACTAAGGTGAAGTTCAGGTTGCAGGCAATGCTTTGCCTTAATCTCACTTTCTATCATCCAGAAGGGCCGTATCAACTTCAGAACTACAACAAAACTTTGAAGACATCAGTAAAATTACAGCACTAACCTATAATGAATTTTACACAAATCAGTATTATATTTTGAGTTTGAGCCTGCCATTACAAAAGCTAAAAATTCTCAACATAATATACAAAACCTCAACATGCAGGAGCCACCCCCATCTTCATAAAAAGATGGAATTTACTCAGCTTGCACTCAAGACTGATGCCTTTCTTTATAAAGAGAATGGAATGAAAACACCATAGCAACACAGAAAGACAGCCTTGAACTGAAAATGAGGGACAATCCTTCACAGCTAGTTCCCTGTAACAACTAACAAAATTCAAAAACAAGTAGGAAAAATAAACAAGTCTGAAAATAAAGGTATATTTGCCACAGCACATACTAGTACTACAAATACTGCTAAGAGTAGTCGAAATCCTTATGAAACTCATCATAAACACTTTTTTTTCACTATGAAGTATTACTAATTTAATTGACATGGATATGATTCTTGGGTTGCATGCTCTAGAAATGCAGTTAAATTAATGCCCCGTGCTTGATAAATGGAGTCGACTTCTCCCCTAGAGGAATCATACGACTAAAATTAGTTATTAATAATGCCGCCTACCCTAGAAAATGTTATTTATGAAAAGAAAAAAATCAAGACCGTATCAATTCTTTCCCACATAACAAATTAAACCAAAAGGCATGACAACAAAAACAACTGCATTCTCAATCCAGATCATGAAGTCAGAGGAGTTATTAACATTTTCAGAGCTTTTAAGAATACCTTATAGAACATAGACTAATTCTCCATTTACATAAAATCCCTAAGATAATCCAATACTCGGTATTATTTTTCGAAGAAAAACGTATGATGGCTTTGAGCATGATTCAACATCATTAGAAAGGGAAGCAAGCTCTTTCTCCAAAGTAGAGTAGGCCTCTGAAAATGCCTACAACACAAAATAATCCTGAATATGTTACTGAAGGTGAATGTCTATGAGTTGGCTAGAAACAAAAATTTAAAGATATAATACTTGGTTGCCATGGATACACAAATCGGAAAATATCATGATAACCATCTAGGAATAGAGGCTCACCTTTATACACTGATGTATTCGGAAGCAATTTCTCCCCACATTATTTGTTGGATAAAGGGGATCATCAATATGTATAGGATCAATGCTACAGCATTAAGGAGATCATAAAAATATGATAGAACAAGAGAATACTACAATGTGAACAACTTCAAATAAACAAAGCAAAAGATGATAGTATTACCTACAGCCTCTCTCTCTCTTGATATAAACTCCACTTCCCTGTACTGATATACGTATTTGGCGAGGATCAAACACATTACTGAAAAACCAAAGAGAATATAGTAAACAGTAATATTTAAAACCAAATATGAATAAAGAACAATTCCATGATCACTCTGCAAATTTATATAGCTGAAAAAAATACAAAAACTTACCCAAAAAAGTAGAGAAAATCCATAAGAAGGCTTCCCAAATTCTGAGATCATTAGTTTAGATGTTAGCATAGCACTCAGAAGATACGTAGAAGCAAATAAGAGAGAAAAACAATAGAACATATTCAAGTCTGAATGAGAACTGTAAGATAACTATTATTTCATTTAATCTCAAATGAACAAATTTACATAGTCTAAGGTCCTTTAAATAGCAGCCGTACAAAATCTACAATATCTAAAAAATAATAAAAAATAATATTGATTGAATATTTACATTTATAATAGCTGTAAAATCTAGAACATTTTAAATATTTTAGATTTTAAATTTTCATAATTTTATGGAATCTTCATACTCCCCCTCAAGTTGAATCATAGATGTTAATCATATCTAACTTACTTTTGAATTTATCAAAGCTCAGAAGTCATTTGGGGAGAATGTCTGCAGTTTGTTCTTGGGTCGGAATGTAGGTCATGCATATAATGTCAATTTCAATCGTTTCTTTTGTACGATCGTGTTGAACTGAGTTGAGAGAGATGTTAATAGCTGTCTTGTTTTCGCAATATATTCTTAATGGAGTTTCTGTTTTGACTTGCAATTTTTCTAGAAGTTTCTTCAACCACAAACCTTTACATATTTCTTGTGCAACTACTTGAAACTCCGCTTCTGCACTGTTCATGACCACACATTTTGTTTTTTACCCCCAAACAAATGTACAATACCCAGTAGTAGATCTTTTGTCTTCAATTGAGCCTATTCAGTCAGCATCTAAAAATACCTCTACTTTTCTTCCTCATGTTTTTTTTTTGAAGAGATATCCCATTCCTAGAAAGCCTTTAACGTGTCTGAGAATTCAATAGTCAACTTCTAAATGGACTTCCTTTGAAGAATGCATATATTGACTCACAATGCTAACTGCAAATGCGATGTCTGGTCTTATATGTGACAAGTAGATTAATTTTCCTACCAATTTCTGATATCTCTATATTTCTACTGGTTTGTCATCATTCCCAAGTCGTTTATCCACCTTAACTGGAGTATCAACTGGTTTGCTTCCGAGCATACATGTTTCTTTTAGTAAGTCAAGGATATATTTCCTTTGTGAGACATTTATATCTTTTTATGATCGAGCAATTTTCATTCCTAAAAAATACTGTATTTGGCCCGAGTCTCTTACTACAAACTTAGTAGATAGGATCTTCTTAAACCTTTCTATTTCAATTGTGTCACCCCTGTGAGTATGATATCATTGACGTACACAATCAAATGGGTTTCAATCCATTCTCAAAATGCCTAAAGAACATTATGTGATCTAACTGTCCTTATTGATACTCCTGGTTCTGTAATACTTTTCAAACTTGTCAAACCAAACTCTTGGTGATTGTTTGAGACCGTAGAAGGATTTTCTTAGTTTACACACCATATTTTGTTTGTATTTCTCACAAAAACCAGTTGGCAAGGTCATAAAGATCTCTTCGTCTAATACCCCATTAAAGAAGGCATTCTTGATGTCCAACTGTTGAAAAGTCCAGTTCAAGTTCACTACTAATAAGAGTAGAACTCGAATAGTATTCAATTTTGCGACTGGAACAAAAGTTTCTGTATAATCAATTACATATGTTGAGTGAATCCCTTTGTTACTAAGATGGACTTTGTATCTGTTAATTGTACCGTCTGCTTTGTATTTTATAGTAAATACTCATTCGCACCCAACTGACTTTTTTTTTCTCTTGGCAAGTATATCACAAAGTTTCATTTTTTCTAGGGCCCATAATTCTTCCATTACTGCTTCCCTCCACTCGAGTATCTCCCAAGCTTCGTCAATATCTTTTGGAATTTTAGTTATGTCTAGATTTGTAGTAAAAGCATGAAATTTGGGAGAGAAAATTTTGATATAGGATGGGAGGTGCATGTTCGCCTCTGTTTTCTGAGAGCAATAGGTAAGTCATCACTAGATTTAGAGTTACCTGGATCATTTGTAAATTCAAGACTTATTGGATCCATCACTAGGTGTGAGTCTTGTAGTGCATTAAACGCAAATTTTTCTTCGTACTTTGATTTTGGTTTCCTTGAATAAGCAAGTAACTCTTTACCTTTTTGTGTGTCTACATCATTTCCTACGTTTAAATCATCTTTTATATATGGTGAACTAGGTTCGAGAAGGAAAGATGTAATGGGTTCAGGACTACTAGGTTAGGGAAATGAAAGGTCAAAGAAACAAAATTGATCTTTACCCATGTTTTCCCCCTGAAAAGAAGTTTTAGATTAGTAAGGAGTTGATCCAAAGAATGTCACATCAAAACTAGTGTATATAGATTTGGTAGTAGGATCATAACATTGATACCCTTTCTGAGTTGGAAGTACCCAATAAACACGCACTTAAACGCACAAGGGTCTAATTTTTCTTGACCATGTGAATAAATATGGACAAAGGTAGTGCATCCAATACTCTGAGTGGAATATCAGAGATGAGATGGGAGATGGAAAAATTATTCTAGAGTGTTTGGATAGTTTTTTTGAAGGATAAGACACAACTAGGCATTCTATTTATCAGGAAGACAGATGTAAGGTAAGGACAACATCACCCCATAAAATTTTTAGCATATTTGTCGTAAACATGAGTACTTGAACAACTTCTAGGAGATGCCCATTTTTTCGTTCAACAACCTCATTCTGTTGTAGGGTATATACACATGAAGTATGGTGAAGAATACCATGACTCTATAGGTAACTTATGAGAGTTTGGTTAATATATTCAGTACCATTATCAATACGTAGGATCTGAATTTGGGTTTGAAATTGTCTTTTAATCATTAAGTTAAAACTGATGAACACATTGTAAACTTCGGGTTTATCCTTCAATAAGTATACCCAACAAATACGGGTATGATCATCGATAAATATGATAAATTATTTTGTATGAGTACGACTAGGTGACCGAAATGGTCCCTATAAATCGTTGTGGATTATGAAAAATGATTTTGAAGGCATGTATTTAGATAATGAGGTGAGTTCACACATTTCACATTGCAACTCTGATAACTCTTTATTTAAAATAAAAAAAGGAAACAATTGCCTTAAATATTGAAAGCTAGGGTGGCTCATTCTAAAATGTCATATTACTAATTCATCATTCCTAGGAATAGACGTAGAGTTACAATTAGCAATTTGATACCGTTTATTTGTAGTAGCAGACTCATAGTAGAGACCTTCATGTTCTCTAGTACTGCCAATCATCTACCCCATGATAGGTCCTAAAATACACACAAAAATAGGTAAAATTAGCAGAACAATTTGTGTGGGCTGTTAATTTACCAATAGTCAATAAATTACACTATAATTTTGGAACATGCAAAACAGATTCAAGAATAATAGTATAAGATATTTTTATCTTTCTTTTTCCTGCAATTGGTAAAAGAGTACCATCGACAATTTTAACTTTCAAATTTCCAACACATGGAATATACGATGAGAAAAGCTGGTGATTATCAATCACGTGATCTGATGCAAATCCAGTGAGTATTTTCAAATGTTGCATTTAAAGCAGTCAGATAATTACCTTTGTGAGGTAATGCACCAGAGTGAACATGAGATGACTAACCAGATGTTTGAAGGTTGAGGCTTGATAACCTTGATTTTTAAAATTGTCGTAGTTTCCAATATGTGGGCTTTCCATGCAATTCTCAACACGTATCTTTTGTGTAACCCAATTTTCGGTAGTTATCGCGCCACGACCGTGTTTTCTATCCAGAATTATTTTTGGTTCCTCTAGATAACAGCCCTGTGGCCCATTTTCATTTGTTGGGCTGGAAGAATTAAAAGGCCAAGGCCCATTTGTAATTCGGTCAGATTTGACCTATTTGCTCCATTCGGCCCATGAGCCCAGCACATGCTCTCATTAACTAAGTGGCTTTCTCCTTGATTTAAGTTATTCACTTGGTTGCCTTTAGGTTTTCCCATTCCAATTGTGCCGACACCATAGGCAACGTTTGAGCCCCAATCCCCTTGCGCCGTTCGCAGTCCAACAACCACTGAATTCTATCTAGTCAGTCAACCAATAGCACCTAGCATCACCTCACGCCTCCTCTCTTCTTTCTTGATTTTAGAAAAAGCCTCTCTTGTATTCGATAATGGATTTCGGCTCAAGACCAGACTCCGTGCATTATCAAATTCTTGATTTAGTCCAGCCAAAAACTCAAACACGCATTCACCTTTGAGTTTTGCTCGGTATTTAATACTATCTGAACTGCTTTCCCATTCTTCTTTGATATTTAGGTCCAATTATTGCCATAATTCTAGTATTTTTGTGAAATAATCTGACTCATATAGCCTTGTTTCATCTTCCAGAGCTGGATTTTTATCTCAAATAAACGAGACGCATTTTCACTATCGAAATATGTTTCTTTGACAGCGGACCAAATGTCCTTAGCTGTGGGATGAAATAAATACGTCTTCTCAATCAAAGGTAACAAAGAATGAACTAGCCACGAAATAATTATGGAGTTTTCGGCTTCCTACTTTTGAATACCGAGGGTGTCCATAGGTTGCTTTGCTTCTCCGGTGAGGTAACCCATTTTTCTTTTTTCCCGAATAATGAGTTTAACTGACTGAGCCCATTCTCAGTAATTTCTCCCATTTAATTTTTCAATGATAAGTTGGAAGGAAAAAGTTTCGGTTCCTCCAGATTCTGTTCCAATTGAAACTGTTGTTGCCATCTCCTCTGTGCGATCAGAGGAATGGGATTCATCGAAATTTTCTTCCATTATTGATGAGCGTAAGGCTCTAATATCATGTGAGATAACTATTATTTCATTTAATCTCGAATGAATAAATTTACATAGTCTAAGGTCCTTTAAATAAGAGTTGTACAAAATCTAAAATATCTAAAGAAAATAAAAAATAATATTGATTGAATATTTACAGTTATAATAGCTGTAAAATCTAAAATATTTCAAATTTTCCTAATTATATGGAATCTCCACAAAATATTGCACCTAAGCAAGCCACATGAAACTTTGAATATTTACTTGGAATTTTTTTATCTATTTGACTTCTTAAGGTGTCGTTCTAGCTATAAAACCCCATTGGAATTTTGCAAAGTAGGATTCCTTTTAAGTGGTAACCTGCTGTAGCAATTTTTTATGCAGTTTTTTCCACTGTACCCATATAAATTATTACAAAGCAGGTTATCACTAAAGGGGTCCCATGTTGTCAAAATTTTCAAAGAAGGTCTTAAAATGAGAATAGCATCGCATAGGGTCTTTATCATTCAAATAAACGACACTATAAATTTTTAATTATATTTTGTTAATGAGTAGAATTTTTTAAGTTTGACCAGCTTTAAGCAAGGTCATCTTTGGGTAATGCATCTATCATATTGTCCTAGGGCGGAACTTCTTAGGGGGCTACACGGAGATGTAGCCTGGCTAAAATTTGTACTAAAAAATTAAATTACATGTATATTATTAGCATGAAATAAATATATTTTATTTGCAGTAAAATATGTTGTATTGTATCTCTAGAAAGAAAAAATGAAAAAAAGATAATGATTTATCTTTATTTCTTAATAATAAAATTGTACCTATTATATATATTTATACTAAAATTAACAAATCAAAAAAGGATATTAATTTAATAGAATTATTCCCTACCATATGTGATCCTTATTTACTTTCCTATTTTTTCCTAAATTTACCATATTAGCTTATTTTTCTTAAATATGTACAAATATTTAGCTGGAAAATAATTTCAACACTCCCCCTCAAGTTAGATTATAAATATTGATCATTTCTAACTTGTAGACAAAATCATCAAATTTTTGTCGTGGAAGTCCCTTGGTGAACATATCTGCTGTTTGTTCTTCTGTAGAAATATAGGTCAAGCAAATAATTTCATCTTCAACATTTTCTTTGATGAAATGTCCATCTCTACATGTTGGATTGAATTAAGTGATATATTGATGACAGCTTTCGTTATCACAGTAAAGTTAATTGGGAGCTTTGTTGGGATCTGCAGTTCATGTAAAACCTTTTTTAACCACAAGGTTTCACACATTTCTGTACCACAGCTCTAAACTCTGCCTTCACACTGCTTTTGGCTACACATTTTGTTTTTTACTATTTCAAGTTACTAAATTTACCGAAAACAATGTACAATATTCAGTAGGGGACCTTCTATCTTCTATTTGGCCAGCCTAATTGCATCAGTAAAGACTTCTATAGTATTGATTTCATTTTTCTTGAAGAATAATCCTTTACCGAATAATCCTTTAAAAACCTGAGAATTTTATACACAGCTTTCAAGTGTACGTCCTTTGGAGAGTGCATGTGCTGACTCACGACACTTACTACAAAAGCAATATCTGATCTAGTGTGAGATAAATATATCAATTTTTGACCAATCTTTGATAGTCGTCTATTTGCACAGGTTTTCCTATGTCCTCACTTTTCTTCCTACCTCTATTGGAGTATCACTTGGTTTACATTTGAGCATACCGGTTTTGGTGAGAAGGTCAATAATGTATTTTCTTTGAGATACACTAATCCCATTTTTGGATCGTGCAACTTTCATTCCTAAGAAGTACCTCATTCGTCCCAAATCTTTGACTTCAAATTCAGTGGACAGGTTTTTTTTTTCAGCCTCTCAATTTCTTCTACATTGTCTCCAGATATGATTATATCATCCACGTAAACTATTAAAAAAAATTCATCTCCATTATGTCGAAAAAACATGGTATGATCTGATTGCCCTTGCTGGTATCCTTGTTTTCTTATCACCTTCGCAAATCTGTCAAACCAAGCTCTTGATTGTTTGAGACCGTAAAGGAATTTTTTTAATTTGCACACTGTATTTTTTCCTTCACAGAATCCAGGGGGCATGGTCATGAACACTTCTTCTACTAGTTCTCCATTTAAAAATGCATTTTTTTATGTCTAGTTGATGAAGTGACCAATCCAAATTAGCTGCTTAAGATAGTAGGACCCGAACAGTACTTAACTTGGCTACTTGGACGAAGGTTTAACTATAGTCAACTCCATAGGTTTGTGTAAACCCTTTTTGTAACCAAACGAGCTTTGAATCACTCTATTATACCATCATCTTTGTACTTTATTTAAAGACCCATTTACAACCGACTGGAGTTTTCCCTTTGGGTAGGTTTGTTACATCCCAAGTTTATTTCTTCAAGTGCTCTTATTTCCTCCATAACAACTTCTCTCCATTCTGGAATTTCGAAAGCCTCGTGAATATTTTTTGGAATTCTCGTCCTGTCAAGGTTAGAGGTAAAAGCACAAAATTTAGACGACAATGTTTTATATGACACAAATTTAGAGATAAGATGAAGCATAATGACCGTTTTGGTTTTCTAAGAGCAATAGACAACTTAGTAAATTTAGAAGATTCAAAGATACCTGGATTTCTTGTAGACTCATGAAGACTTTGATCTATCATCGGATCAGACTCTCTTTATACTTCAAGTGTGTAGTTCTTTCTGTTTTGCTTCGGCCTTCGAGAGTAATTGTCTTTGTTTCGTTGTTTTGTTTATTCCCCTAAGTTCAAATTACTCTCTGTATATAGTCGAAGAGTATGAGAGGGCGTGTTTGGTTCTGCTCTGTCGAGTATGTTATTTTGATGAATAAGTGTTTGATCAAAGTCCAAATATCCAAGTGAGTATTCAAAAGGTCTATCATCTGTTACTACCTTGTTCTCCCCCTGATGAGAGGGCTTTTGATAGTACGAAATGTTCTCAAAGAAAGTAACATCTAGACTGACAAAATTTTTTTGATGAGACGGATCATAACATTTGTAACCTTTTTATGTAGGAGAATATTCTAAAAAGACACATTTGATGGCTTTTGGATCATGTTTAGATTGGGTTTTGGAATGATTGTGAACAAAATTAGTACAACCAAACACTTTCAAAGGCAAATCAGAATGAAGATGAGATAGGGAGAAGTAATATTGGAATTTTTGGAGTGGTGTTTGAAAGGAAATGACCCGACTGGGCATACGATTAATGAAATAGGTCGAAGTAAGGACGGCATCTCCCTAGAAATGTTTTGGCATGTTAGTAGTGAACATTAAAGTTCGAGCCACTTCAAAGAGATGTCGATTTTTCCGTTCGACTACCCATTTTGTTGGGGAGTATTAATACATGAGCTCTGATGTAGTATGCTATGATGTTGAAGGTATTCTTGGAATGAATAATTAAAATATTCAGAGCCATTATTAGTGCAAAGAATTTGAATATTAGCCTAAAACTAGGTTTGAATTAATTTGTGAAAGTTAATGAAAACACTTCAAATTTCAGTTTTGTCTTTCAGTAGATAAACCCAACAGACCCTAGTGTAGTCATCAATAAATGTAACAAACTATTTATGTTGTGTACAAGTTGAGATACGAGATAGACCCCAAATGTCACTGTGAATTAGAGTAAATGGTTTAGACGACTTATATGGTTCTGGGGAAAAGAAGTACGATGATGTTTAACATACTCACAAATTTCACACTGAAAATTGCATTCTTTATTATTCGAGAACATGAACGGAAATAACTATTTTAAATATTGAAAACTGGGATGTCCCATTCTATAATGGCATAATAAGATTTCACTATTACTAAGGCTAGAAACATAACCACATGTACTAGTTTGACAACACTCACTCTCTTTAGCTTCAGAAAAATAGTACAAACTCCACACTCGTTAGCATTACCAATCGTCATCTCCAATGATAGGTCCTAAAAGATACAATGAGAAGGAAAAAAATTAGCATAACACAGAGTTTTTTGTCATTTTGCTAATAAATCAAATTGCACGATAAATTTGATACATGCAAAACTGAGTCCAAAGTAAAAGAATTTGAGAGTCAAATACTCCATTTTTCTCGCTACAGATGAGAGAGATCCATCTGTAATTCTAACTTTAAAAATTTCAGCACAAGGTGAGTAAGTTGTAAATAAATGATAAGCATCAGTCATATGATCTGATGCTCTAGAATCAATGATCCATGGAATTTAGATTTTAGAAGTAGTACCAGTAACCAGAGCAATTGGAACGTTACCTTTGTAAACTAATGATGAGAATGCACTTGTAGATGTCTGTCTAAATTTTTGAAAATTTGACATTAACTTGCATAATTGATCCAATTGTTCAGGATTAAAACCTCCTCCGGACTAGTGATCTATTGAGGCTTAGTAGCTTCGAGGCCTGTTTCTTAGTTTCCAATCTACTGATTTTCTGTGAATTTTCCAACATGTCTTTGGTATGTCCGAACTTTTGATAGTGTTCACAAAATGGCCGCTTTCGTTGGAAGTTTGGGCCATTTTTAAACTTGTTTCCATAAGACCCATGTGTTAAATTTGTTGTAGGCTCATTGTCCAAATAAGGCCCAGATTCATTTTGCAAACCATGGGCTTGTTTTACACTAGATCCAAAGTCAGGCCCATGGGGTTGTTCGGCCCATTGAGTGGCCCATTTCTCACACCCATCTTTTCTCTATTAATTTCTTTTCCCGTGGTGCGAAGGGATTCAGTGCTGAAGAGCCACAGTGGTGTCGCGAATGGAGGAGTCACCCCGAGAGCCAATGTCGCCGTCGTCGAGCATCACCCGTTGCCGGTTTTCTTCTCGCCAGACTTCGGCAAACACCTCTTTGACATAGGGTAGTGGACAGCAACCCAAAATCCTTCCATGGACATCGTCGAGACTTCGATTCAAGCCAGCCAAAAATTCAAATGTTCTCTCAATTTTCACCTTTTTACGGTACCGAGAACTGTCGCCGGCACACTCCCATGCTTCTTCGGTGCATAAATCCAATTCTTGCCACAGAGAAAACATCCTCATGTAATAACTGGTAATCTCCATCTCTCTTTGTCTCATCTGCCAAAGCTTTGTTTTTATTTCAAAAAAAATTGATGTGTCTTCACCATCTAAATAGGTGAGTTTGACGGCCTCCCACACTTCTTTTGCGGTGGATAAAAAAAGATATGTTTTCCTAATGGCTGGGAGCATGATATGAATGAGCCACGCAATTATCATTGAATTTTCTAAACTCCATTGTTGGAGCGCATAAGTATCGGTTGGTTTTTGAGTTTCTCCAGTCAGATACCCCATCTTTCCTTTCCCATTGATTACGAGTTTGATGGATTGTGATCATTCTCTGTAATTGTCGCCGTTTAATTTTTCCACCACAAATTGTATATTTGTGATATCATGGTTACTGGAATTCATGGTTGGAAGAGTATAGGCTCGTGTTTGGATTGCTATGTGGGTGTTCTCTAAGCTGGTATCAGATTCTTGAATATTCAAGATTAGGTCAGACATGGCTTGGTTTTAGATTGAGCGTGCTCTAATACCATCTAGAAAAAAAGAATGAAAAAAAAATAATGATTTGTCTTTATTTCTTAATAATAAAATTGTACCTATTACATATATTTATACTAAAAACTATCAAATCAAAAAATGATATTAATTTAATACAATTATTCCCTACCATATGTGACCTGATTTATTTTCCTATTTCTACCTAAATTTACCATATTAGCTTACTTTCCTAAATATGTACAAATATTCAGCTAGAAAATGATTTCGACAGTATCTAATTATTCTAATGTTCTTTTTGATATGTTATTGTAAGTATCATTAATGTTTAGGAAATATGTCACCAATTGTGAGAAAGTGGCTAAAAATAAGCAATTTTGTCCACAAAATTCACAAATATTAGTGGCATACATAGAATTATAGTCATAAATATTATATAAAAATACTTCTTAAGTCTTGATTTATGATATTATGTAATCCAAAAATATTTTATGTATTTAACTTTTGTTCAATTCATAACAATAGAACGTTACTGTCAAACATTATAAAAACTAAAAAAAAATAGCTTGTTGATATTAAATTGTCAATTAAATTTATTTCACTTTAAATTTTAACTTTATCCAATATTATATTATTCTGCATTGTATTTAGTAATATTTGCAATTTATTTAAACTTTATTTATATGAAAATTTTAATATTTATTTGTCCTATTGTTATTCATTTTTTTTCTTTAATTTTTCAATCTTATATTGTTTATCATATTTTTACATATAATCTCAAGTTTAAAATCTTAAATCTTATATTTTTAATATATTTATTTTAGTTTTAGTTTTAACACTTATAAATTTGATGTGTTTAATTGAATTTTTCATTTGTTTATATTAACTTTTAGTTTATTAATTTAATTAATACATGTATAATTTCAATACTCTATTAACTTATTGTCCTTTTATTTATATATAACGTAGTAGTCTATTATCTCTTTGCTAAAACAGCAATAGAAAAAAAAAAAAAAAAAAAAAGGAACAATTCTTTGAGCGTCACCAAAAGCAATTTCTCTGCGTGAGAATTGTTTTACAAAACTGAGCAAAGCAGCAAATAATAGAATGAATCCCCCACTACTTCTGTGCACTGCCTATATGCACAGAAGTTAAGCCATGCACCTTAAACTGATGAGCTGGCAGTTGCTTTTCATAACAACCTCTACAGCGTCATCATTAGAACAAACATAAGACAAAAATACCCTTAGTGTTTAAAGAAAATAACAGTAATTGAAATAGCAAAACATTAAGCAATGGGCAGTGAAGAGGCTCCTGCATCAATATTATATAATTTTTGTTATAAATGTGCTAAATCAAAACTTTAAGTTTATGTTCTAATATGGCATGAAAAGTTTAGACTTCAAATAAAAAGAATTCACTATAATTCTTATCAATTATACATCATGCTCATGTATTTTAGCTTCTTAATATTTCAATAAAATCATCTACTTTTTATAAAATAAAAATAAAAAACTCAACTTTTTATAAAATAAAAATAAAAAACTCAACCCCCCTGAATCTTTTTCTAGCTCCACCCCTGAATAGTGTCCCATGTGCTTCATTGGGCAAACCAATTGAATCCATAGAACCTAAAGAATGGAAGTTTACTCACAAAATCACTAGTGTTGATCATATGAATGGATACATTAATAAAATACCAATAGGAATCTATAGATATTGACATATTAAGCGTTATTTTGGGGACTTTTATTTAGAATAAATAATCTTGTGTAGTTCGAACTGAGTTGAAGTGGGAAGAGGGAGACCACTATTTAGCATTGTTTTGGAACCTCACGTGCCATTTTTATTCTTTTTATTTTTTATCATTTCAATTTTTATTAAGCTCCAATATAATCTTACAATCTTCAGAACAGGTTTAAGTGACCTAAGACTGCTTTAAGTTAATGCTATGCCGTTCGATAAGGACTCTATTGTGCCTACAAAAATGAACGGTCCATGACATCAAAGAGAAAGCATAACCATTCATTGGTAAAGAGACAATTTTGTAGAGTTCAGCACAATACATCTAAAATCTAAAGAAATAAATAAGAGTAAAAATGCTATCAGAATCTATCCCTAGGGAAAATGTCACCCTAATACAACTCTACAAGAGAGAGACAGAGAAATGTTGAAGTTACTTGATTGATAGGCCGACCGAGATGATGCTCATGTTGAAGAAAACGTATAATTAACAATATCTGCAAAAATAGTGAAAGTATAACATTTAACAAGAAGCAGAAACTAGTTTTTTTTTTTTTTTGGCTGGTGCTATAGAAAGCTATCAAACCTTTTCACCACTAAAGGAAACATTTTAAAAGAAAAAAATCTAGGGCAAAACATTAAGTAATCAATCCAAAAAATTAGAACTTCTGGTGCACTCAGTCACTGAATAGAGGAAACATTACATGGAAATAGATTGCTCAGTTGCTAAATCTGGATCTCCCATGCAGGGGCAAAAGCAAGATAATTTTAGAATAAAACCAATTCTTGCCCACTCTACCCAAAAAAAAAGAATTGAAGAATGCTAGCCATCCCTCTTGTCTATGCCTTCACCTTTACAATATAGCCATTAGCCAGTACTAATTTAAGATTAGCAACACAAAATAGAAGAAATATTACGTCTTTTACACTCCAATAGTAGCTTCTTAAAAATCTCTTTCATTCTCTCCGATGTTTGGCATACAAAATGAACTTGGTCAAACAGTAAAAACAAAAGCAGTCCATAAAAGCAGGTTTGAATTTACAGTTCAGAAGCAATAGTCAAACAATGGCCAGATGCACTACAAAATTAAACCAACCTCCAAAATGCAGAACTCACCAAACAGTAGGAACTCAAACCACCAGAGTAGGATTGGTCCAGGCTACGGTCTGCCAAAAATTGTTTGAGAACCAATGCGAGAGGTGTAGCTGCTGGAAATTGCTCCATCAGACCCTTAACCTGTGATTGGTTATACATAATTCAAAAAATTGTTCATGACACATAAAGAAAGAACAAACTTAGGAACTACCATGTGATAGAAACCCAGCGGGGTGAATGGTAAAGTTGAGTAGACATAGTATAATAGTATGCAATTTTTATTTAATTTGACGCACAAAAAATACCAGTTCAGTAGTCTGGAGTCCAGTATGTGAAGGAGACTTAAAACTGATGTCGAGACGAACTGGTATTGAATCCTTGGCAATATCATTGTTTGTCTGAGAGCATTTTGACAATGCAGATTCCTCTAAAACAGCCAGATCTGATTGAACATTAGTACTTTGTTCACCATAAATATGAGGTGGTTCTTCTTTTGGTGATGCATTACAAGCTGAAGAGAGAATGAGATCACTGGGAACTTCCACAACAAGCATAATAATAGGTATCTAAAAGCAAAAACAAAAGGAAAATAATGAGATGAGACATAAAAGGGGGCAGGGCAAAACTTAAATATCACTGAGAAGCAATTCATTGAGGAAAGACATTACAGCAGTATTTTCCACTGTCTTAAGAGAATCATTTTTTACCCAGTCTTGATTCACAAGATACCTGGCTGCATGCTGGAACATAACAGTTTTATAGAGATTAGAAGAAAGCCAACTAGAAACATAAATGCACTCAATTTCCACTTAATAGCTATATCAGAAAAAACAAATATGTTAATGAGTACATAGATATGAGACACACACAAACTAATGAAGGGCATTTGAAATGTTATTCATTCTTGCATGAAAATTGATAACATATGTTCGAGAAAAATTATATGCAAGATTCCAGCATTAAAACATGATATATTTATGTACAAGCAAATACAGGGTGTAAAGTAAACCATTACCAAACAAAACAAACAAAGCAGTGGATGTGGGTTATGCCATGTGATTGGGGACAACAGAATTGAAAAGGTAAGAAATGTCTAGCATTGATGATAACACACCTAAATAACAGACCAATTAGAGATCATCTCACCTTCCAATAAATTTAATGATACACTCTACTTGAAGTTATTAGTTATATACCAGGTACAAAAGCTGTCAAACTTACCTGAAGACATGTTTCTTTGATACCATTACGACCCTCCAGTATACCAGCTTCTTTGATTGGTTCCTACAGATAGTTCTGCAATTAGAATTATATCCCCTGAAAATACCAGGAAAGAATATTGAAGCCACTGTAATTAATTGAAGGCAAATTTTACCAGGTTCCTCACAGGAGGGAGACAAACCACAAGGTCTACATCACTCGTGGGAAGAGACAAACCAGTTGCATTTGAACCAAATATGTTTGTCCTCGACCTGGGCCACAGAACTTGGAGAGACCGTCTAACCCGCTTGACAGCCCACGTGATGTAAGGCTTCCTAGCTAGGTTCTCTGCATAAACCTTGATAATATATCATTCAAACAGTCAGAAATTTATTAAAATTGCATTAATGAGGTTAAAGACTACACTTTTATCAAAATATTGTCCGACAAAGTTTTAGTAGAAAACCTTAATGATGCGTGGAGAAAGGAGATTGACTATAATGAATGACAAGAAAGTGATGGGAAAAAAATAATTTACCTGCTTGCAGAAAGAGTCGATCTCTTCATGAAGGAAGGTGTGCATCAAAGAAGGAGATGTCCTCCTTGAAAGACAACTCTGCAATTCTGGTGGTTGCAATGGCAATGCAACATCTGGCTGCATAATAATATTATCAACCCATGAGATCCTTGAATATAATTGACATAATTACAACTTATTTAAAAACTACATTATCATCTCACATGTTCCTGATCACGAGCTAGTTGGGAAATAGCAATTAGTCTATCCTGCAATAAAGCTGCAGGAAGAGGTTGAATCATTGAGCGAGTGGAAAGGTTATTGCCTCTCCAAGAAGGCCAAACAACTTCAGCGCCATCAACACGTAAACAAGCCTCTTCCACATTAGCTCCATCATGAAACCAACCTCGCATTCCCCAATGCCTTGGGCTGGAACTACCAGATCTAACAGTGGGAAAACCTCGCTGTTTCCTGGAGTCACTGGCAGGAGAGGGTGGGGGTGGGGGTGGACGTGGAGCCCGAGGAACACAAAGCACAACAGGCGATGGCGGTCGTTTTACCTGAGGTTGTTCACGCTTTGAAGGAGGCACACATGGGCTTTTATGATCATGGCTACCCTTGAACTCAGATCTTGGCCTGTCCCTTGACATGTTTGGAATTATAATTGGACGCAATATAGGGTAAGGAAGCGAATCTCCAGACTTTCCCTCAACATCAATCGTCAAATCTGGCATAGCCACAGTTGTTTCCTCCTCCATTGCTGCATCTTGCATTGTTGATGAGGAACACAACAATTTGCCTGGTACCTCATTTCCTGGTATAGCATAGCCAAGAGACTGGCTAGGGCCTATTGGATCAAAAGGAGAACAAAAGGAAGCAGTTGGTGAAGTCAAACCATTTGTACTATAGGAAGAAGAAAACGTAACCATATCATCAACAGCCCTAATCATGTCAGCTTCACGCCAGGCCCATGAGCTATCATCAGAGCTAAGGGAAGGAGGGCGTGAGAATCCAGTCCCTGGATGATCAGAAGGATTCCAGTACATGACCCCATCCCCAAAGTATTGATTATAATCTATCCCAGAAACTGCATGTACTTCAAGTTCATCTTCTGATATCCAATGGCTATCGCATTCATCTGCCAGTTCATGTGCACTAGTCAAATCAGGTAGGTCAGTAAAATCCCCAGAATACCTCCTTTCATCATCAGCAGTAGCATGAAGCTGCAGGCTGCAAGGTGAAATACCTTGAGCAAATGTGCAATGCCTACTTGAAATTAACCCAGGATCATAACTGTAGGTCACGGGTGGAACCAATCCACAAGCACCCCGAACCATTGGAGGCCAATCTAAACTCATTGGAGATCGTCTAGACATAATGGGATTATGTCCACCATCAGCAGGGCTATTCCTACCATGATGCACTGTGGGTAAGAAAGATTGGTGAAAATGATTGTGCCAGTTATGACCAACATCTAGGTGCAACCTATCAGTAGCAGCAGGGAGATGTGCGTTTACAGGTGAAAAGTAGGTTGTAGCCATGCTGGGCCATTCAGATGGGAGGCACTCTGAAGAACTTGAAATTCCCATATAAGATGCTTTTCCACTTTCTTTCTCCGGAGCTAGAACACATTCCTTTCTAAGAGCAAAAGATCCTGGTGAAGCTGTTTTTCCATCAGGTTGATTCGTACTTACGTACTTCTCAAGGCCACAATCTTCATTGATTAAATCATTACGGTCAAGAAATGTAGACGGGGTCATGTTTTGATTATCCTTGCAGTCTAGAGTTTCCAAACAAGAATTCATTTTATTTTCAACCATATAAGTTGAGAAATGATGATAGCAGTCTTGACTTTTGTGAGGGAAACTTGCACTAGAATCAATCTTAATTTTTTCTTGAATGTTTTGGTAGGCATCATTTTCTTTAATAGGCTCATTGGTATGACAACGAGTTAGTTTCAGGGCAAGGATTTCTTTGTCAGCTGAATTATCATTTGAGATGTTACAGGGAATTATATCATGAGATACAACGTTGGACTGTGATGCCTCACTTTGAGATATGAAAGAAGAGGAAGCTTCAATATCAGATATTCCACAATTTATGTCTTCAACGGGATCTTTAGAGCCAGAATTTTTATTTTTGCCTTTTCCTTTCTTACTCTTCTTTGCAGCAGTTAGAGATTTCCCAGCAATCAATATGTGGGCATGATCCTGGAGACAGGGTAGCAGTTATAATACCATTCAAAATATCAAGAAAAAAATGTCATATAAAAAAATACTGCAACCATTTCAACTTTTGATGAAGATGACTCTCGGCAATTATCCTTCTTAGGAGGATCATCAGGCAGCTTCTTCGAATCCGTTACAGTTACCTTCTCCCCATTAGCCCTTTTGAAGTCAGTACTCTGACATAGTATTGAAATTTGAAAAAATTAATAGGCAAATTTTTTGCTTGTAAAGGGACTACAGACTATGTTTAAGAGAAGAGAAGTACCTTAATAGATTTGTCATGCAGCAAACCATCCATGCATGAACCAGGAATCAGCATTTATCCTCTTTGAATTGCGGTTCCTCCCCTTCTTTTTGCGGCTATAAGAGCTGACATTTCCTTTGGATTTATTACATAAAGATTTATCACTTTCCTCTGATATAAGTTCTAGTTTTGTGTAACCAAGAGAAATAACCATAAGAAAGCCGCGCACTTTCCTTAGTACAAAATCAGAAATTGTACAAATTGAACTCAATGTACTAAAGAAAATTCTCCCTTGATCCAATTCACTATTTAAAAATAAAGACAACATCATAACAATATCCTGAAGCACCAATAAACTGTTAAAGGCATTGGTCAAGGAAGCAGGTTTTCCAGATAATGAAGCAGGGATAATGCTCGACCCAAACTCATTGTCATTTGCAAGTGCTGAGACAGTCTTTCGCTCAGATACAGTATGGCTGTACCTCAAATTCAAACTACGCTGTACTCCCGTGTTGAAGAGCCAAATCTCATCCTCCAATGCACCACTGGTCCCCTTCAGAATTTTATTAGTCTGAAAATTTAAAGGTTGGGAGTAATAAGCTATTTGTAATAAAGATATCAAGAGCAAATCTTATCAGACTTTTAGCACTTTCAGAAACTAAAAGCGATAATTTATATGATGACCAAAGACCCTAAAGAACAAGAAGTACCAAAGGTTTTGCAGCTTTTCCGAAAACAGAGACGAAGATCTTCCTTTTGGTTGCAGCATCCAAATTCTCCCACCAGGACACAC
Source organism: Elaeagnus macrophylla (assembly GCA_029378325.1). Classification (NCBI taxonomy): domain Eukaryota; kingdom Viridiplantae; phylum Streptophyta; class Magnoliopsida; order Rosales; family Elaeagnaceae; genus Elaeagnus; species Elaeagnus macrophylla. The sequence continues at coordinate 16,680,210 of CM055650.1, read as the reverse complement.
ACCCCTTCTTCCTCCAATACACATTTGCAGCCACTCCAGCTGCGCTAGCCTTCTCTTTCAACTTGACCCCTCTTTTCTTCCCACTATTACAATTCAACCAAGCCAGTCTCATAGACACCTCTAACCGATTCGCCACAAACGCTTCAATACTGTAATACCCTTTAGCTTTAATCCACTCCAATTCCACCCAATCCGATCCCAATTCACTCTCTTCTCCTCTCAAAAACCTACCATTGGACACTCCATCCATAAATTCCACAAATTCATCCAAATTGTTGACAAAATCCTCGCTAACAGTTATCGTATCAATATTCTTCACAGAGCAAGAACAATCATCGATCCTCTCACCTTCTCTAGAAGCGAATAACATAGTAGCCTCGAAGATTCTTCTCTGCGCCTGATTCGATTTGGAAACCCTAGAAAGGAGACCAAGTGACTTCTTGAAGCAAACGCTGGGGAGATTATCACCGGATGGGAGATCGGGGAGGATGATGAAGAGGCCGTGACCACGATTGTGAAGAGTGCCGAGCATGCGAATGAGGGTTTGGACGAAGTTGGAATCGACGACGGTGAGGTGAGCTTGACGGTGATGGACAGAGAGAGATGAGAACCATTTGAGAATAGATGACCTCTGGTTATTAGAAGTGTGAATTGAGCATGAAGAAGACGGAAGAGAATGAGAATGGTAGAGGGAGATGTGAGAGGTGAGCGAGTCGATGAGTTGCTTTTGAGTCATGATCGAGTTGGATAGAGAATTGAGTTCCAGTTTCGACATTTTTTCTTTTCTTTTTCTTTGGACAGTTGGGATTTGGGAGTTGAGACAAAATCGTCAAACGAACAAAGAAAGAGAAGACAGACAGAACGAAGGGAATGCGAGAAAAATGCGGACAGTGGCTTAGAGGACACAGATTTTCGGCGTCGCGTCGGCCTTTGATTCGCTAATTTGTGTATCTCCGGTCTCCACCCTATTTTTCGTTTTTTCTTCTTGCCGATCGACGGCTATGCTAATATTACGTTTCTGACCTCAGATGCTCAGAACTCAAAACCCTCACCTTAACTTTTATGCAGGCTTAACGTCATTTGTTGCTCATGTGCGGAAAATGAAAATTTATGGCGGTGTTTGGTACACTGTAATAGAATATGTAATGTAATTGATTCAGTACATTATATTGTTTAGTTTACCCAAACACATGTAATGTAATCAATTACATATAAAGAGAGAAAAGTGATTACATGAGCTGAAATAAGGAATCAGTATTACATTACGCTTCTCCCCTCGCCCGTTCCTGTTCCTGCGCAGCCGTCGTCGTCCAACACATGCGCTAGCGTCGTCGTCGTCCGGCTGGCGTCGTTGTCCAGTCCAGCTGGCCTCGTCGTCCCCTCTGTCGTCGTCCCGTCCGGCTGGCCTCGTCCTCCAACTCGCGCCCAGTTCCAGCTAGTGCGGTGTTCTAGCTCGCGTCGCCGTCCTGCTCGTCGTCGTCGTCCAGCTCGCGTCCTCCCGTCCAGCCATCGCCTTCCTCAGCCATCGTGACGATTGTGCTTTTTTTTTTTAAATTGCTTTTTTTTTTTTTTCTGAATTTTTTTTTTTTGTTAATTTATGTGATTAATTAAAATTTATTAATTGTTGTAATTTTTTTTTATTTCATTACATTACAGTTGTCAAACCAAACACTGTAATATTGATTTTTTTTTTATTACAGTGACTAAACTAAACACTGTAATAGTAATACTGATTCCTTTACATTCCATTACGATTACATTCAGCGAACCAAACGCACCCTACATTCATTGACCTTGGGCAGGAAATAATATTTTCTTTGTTTAACTCCAAAACAAATAATATGTGAGCATAAATGTTTCTTTTCGTGACTTTTTTTTTTTTTTTATAAGAAAAAAAATTCATTCAAATTAAAATAGTCCTTACATTATTAGACCTAGTTACATCATAAAAAATAGCTTCCAAAATACTAGGGGGAGCATCCCAAGTCCAAAAATGCATATCAAATAAACCCAAAGCCAAACTCGCAATCTTATGTGCCACAATATTAGCTTCTCTCTTCCTAAATTAAACATTGGAACAAGAATCTCGTAATCCTCTTTTTTCAAAATTGATAATAAACATAACCTTAACCAAAGGACATCTGGGTGCCTTTGAAAGCAGCCACAATCCCCTTTCCTTATGAAGTTTTATTCTTGATAAAAAAAAAATTTGCTAATAGACAAAACCTTATCCTAATTCCTTCTTCATGAATAGGGGGAGCTCTACTAGGATTTTTCATTTGTCCTAATTTTTGTCTTTTTTACTCATTTTTTCTCTAATGTCGCAAACCTTATGTCCTCTTGCTAGGTTCGTTCTTTCTTTTTTTATTGTTTGATTAATTTATGTCATTTTTTTTTTTGTTAAGAGAGGTTTTGGATCCCTTAATTTTCCATTTTAATGGTTTTTTCGATTTCTTTTCCGCTTGGCCAAATTTCTTTGCTAAAATCTTTGATTTTAAATTTGTTTTTCATTTTTTTATTGCTTGGTTTTTCAAAAAAAAATCAATCTCTTAGTTTTTTTTTTGTCTTAATCATTTTTTCAAATCACCTATCATTTCTCGCCGTATGTTTTTATTGAATTTTGTTTTCCTTCATTGATTTCTTCAAATCATTCTATGTTATGCTTTTATCAAGTTGCTATAATTAGTCTTTAAATAGCTAAATTCTTAATTAATCTTCTATATTCCTTAATTTTTCAATTTTACTTTGATGGTTTTTGTTCTATCCGAGAGCTTGAGCTCTTTGGAAATCGTTGCTAAGGCTTAGATTGCGACTATTCGTTCCATTCTACTGTTCAATCATGATTACGATCTTTGTCCTCATCATCTCTTCTCTTAATTTTTCAATGTATTCTAGTTTTTTACGTGGTTTTATGTGTTTGCTATAGTCTCTTGTGACTCCTCTGGATTCATTTGTGTTCTTAGCATTATCACTCGATGATGCTTTTGTTTGAGTTGAATTTACATCATGATGCTTCAGGTGACTCTATGGATGAGTTTGTTCAAATAAGAAGAAATGCTTCATGTGGCAATACAATCAAAGGATAAACCACTTGGTACAAAGTTAGCCAAGCAACAGAATATGGAGAAGCTAGGCTAAGAGTTGGAGGATCAACATCTTAGAAAGAATCTTTTAATTGCTATGCAGGATTATAAAATGAGATATTTGAAGTATAACAGCTCTTTTGGTTGTCCTCTTCCAGGAAAAGCTCCTACAACACTTGATAGGATATATGATTTTAGTATTTTGGAAAACTTTCAGGATGATATAGTTACTTCTAATACAATGGAAGTCTATAGAAAATCTATTGAAACTCATGATGCAGAGTGAGAAAACTGGCAATGGTGTGCATGACGAAGTGGAGAAATATGATGCTATGGAAAAATATGTATTTTAGAGAATGCATACGTTGATGACGAATGATAGATGAGTGCCTATTATTTGAATAGTCTATGAGGGTAGTAAGTCCTCAAAACCAACCCATAACAAACAAGGGCACCTAGTGATGAAGTTATACAATCCAAGGTCATATAAGGCAAGAGCCAATTTGCCTTACTACAATGCTGCAACCTGTGTTTCCTTGTTACTAACCATTTTATTTTTTAGTTGTGTTTTGTGATTTGTTGTATGTGTTTGTAAGTGCGTGTCGTCTATTTAGGTATTATTGTTTGTGTAGTGACTAGTGTTGCAGTATTTATTTTTTCTAAAATTAGTTGTCTGTGTTAACTGAGGTGTTATCTAGATGGCTTATAAGATGATTTGTTTTGGTCGCTTACCATCGAATAGTTACTCTATTTAGAATAGGGTGAGTTTATTTTGCCACTTTTATTTGGTTTATTTTAATAATAAAGCTCTCATTTGCAATAAAAAAATAATAATGTGTGAATAGATCAAAATTTTGTATTTTTTATTAAGTATAAATAAATTACAAATGAAGTATTAATTATATCTTGAAAGAAAAAATTTCTAAGCTCAAATTTTAAAAATGAAAATAAAGGGTGACAAAACTCAAGAATTAGTTGTAATAGTAGTCTTTGTGTGAATGAGTAAATGTAAAGTGTCTTTAAAATTGAAAACATCATTCTGAAAAAGTTTGTACCAATATCCCTTATACAAGTACTACTACCTATTAAGTGCTAAAAAGCTATTTGGTTTACCAAATTAATTTCAAACTGATGAACACATTTTTGACCTATATTTTGTTATGTTTTTAAGCATTAATTTTATCTTTTATTTTATTATTTTCGTGTTTTGGAAGGTATTTCATTGTTTTGTAGGTCGAAGTCGGTTTGGGAAGAAATGTGGAAAAAGAGAGCAAAAGTGAAGCAACGTGCTTAAAAATGTAAGCCTTACATTGGATGTCATTTATTATGTAAGGGGGACAAACAAAGGCTTAGCAACGTAAGCCTTACATCGAGAATCAACATACTATGTAAGGGCATTTACAGCGCATTAAAACAACGTGCGCCGCGGCGGGGAAATTGTGTGCCGCGGCGAGAGGCTCTCGGGATGCATTCTGGAAAATCAAGAAAACAACGCGCGCCGCAGCGGGCAAAACCTGCGCCGCGGCGGGGAGGTTTCTGTTTTGAACCAACGAGCCAAAATTCAACACGCGCCGCGGCGGGAAAAACCTGTGCCGCGGCGGGAGGTGCCAAAATTGCCCAGAAATCCTAAAACACGTATTCCACTTCTTTCCCCCTATAAATACAACATTATACCTCTCCCAAACACAAGTTTTTGCAGCCAATTTCTCTCCCACCTCTGCTGCTACTGCAGCAAGGGTTTTTCCACCCAAAAATCAACCCAAAATCAAGAGGAGACCCTCCATTGTTGAAGCTACTCCAAGGATTTGAGAAAGAGGATCAATCAAGTTCAAGGATTTGGAGCTAGAAGATTCATTGGGGTATTTTTAGTGTAATATCTTTTTCTTCTCTGATTTTGTAGTTTGCCTCCATGACTAAATTGATTGACACCAATTTAGTTATGGTTGGCTAATATATGTATTTGGGATGTTAGTATTGCTTCCAATGATTGGAAGAACAATTTTGTAATTTAATTATATATGATTTGGATTTATTTCTTGTTCATGTTCTTATTATTTTCTGATTGTAAATTAATGGTGGACCAAACCTTAGTTTGTAATTAGAAAGAATATTTTAGAATTAGGCATTAGAAACGCCATCTTTGCTTAATTGTGCATTATGAACAAGAGCCTAAATTGATTGCATTGATTTGTATTAGTTTAGGTGGTTAGAATTATTTCCTTGAGCTAATTCCGATTAATTAGTTAATGATCCGGACCAAAGACGTTAATTAGTTGATCGTAGTGAAAATTGCCATTGATTTGGGATTTTCTAGGTTTAGCGGAAAAATCATTAAATCCAACTTCTAATTGAATGCTTAATTTGTTTTTGCCATGAATGGATAGCGAACTAATATTCCCATTTACATCCATCATCCTCCCCTTGGTTGTGATCACTTTTATTTCCATTTTATTTTAGTCTTTCATTTGATTCCGAATTTACAGTCTTTTCTACAACCGACAATTGTTAGAATGTTTAGGATTGTTTGTTCGACTAAATAAGAAAATAGATAACGTTTTAAAACCACAGCAATTCCTTTGAGAGACGATCTTGGGAGTATACTTGTCGCTTACTATAAGTGACTCGTGCACTTGCGAGCTTATATAAAATACAAAATTTGACTATCAAGTTTTTGTGCATCACAAACCTAAGTGGGCTTTTATACCATTTTAATCTTTAAAACTCTCATTGTTTGCCTCTGTTAGAATGCAATAGTTGTCCATCTTAAATTCGACTGAGAGCTCTCTCATATACTTGCTTTGATTCATCAAAATATCGATCCCTATTATAAATCTTTCTAATAACTACAAAATAATCTCTTTCAAATCAAATATAAAAATTAATATTTTGTTATGTTATTTCATAACCCTTGCTCAAGGCTAATGATCTAAAAATTACTGCAAAATGGAGTAAAACATGACTATCGCGATAATAAACTCAAGCAACAATACTTGCATAGTTTATAACCATATATGTTACATATTAGAATTTTCATTCTATGTGGCATCAACATATAATTATGTATTAATTTAAAATGATTCATAGATAAATTTTAGTACTCAAATGAATTGTGTGAAAATTTGCTGTCATAAAATTTCAACACCAATCGTGCTCTAAGTCTTTAACAATAATTCACTCCACCTATTACTCATTTTTCTCATAAACAAGGTTGTTTAAAGCTTTCCAAAATTATCAAATTATACAAATTAATCAACAAATTTTATATTAGATGTTAAAGATAATAAGATGACAATAGAAAATCATGATTAGATCACGATAAAGCAACACTAATATTCATTCTAGCTCCTAAGAGAAGAAACTCATGTCTAAAGCCACAAGTCCTAAATTTTAACTCTATATGTACTGTTTTTGTAATTGACTCAAGTGCATTTGTTTTTACAATAATTTAAAAGTATATTGTATTTATTTATTGAAACCTTTTGAATCATTAATCAACATCAATGTCTTATATAGCAAATGTATTACACACACTATGCATTTTCATAAACTCACGCCCTCACTATTATGTTAGTTAGGTACATAACATTTATACACTACACTAATACACATAGTATTATTCTATAATCTAACAGTCCCTTTAAATTAATGACGATGATAAGATCATTAGTTTGAAAAGCATAAGAATAAATTGAAAAACATCATAATAAGACTGAAAAATTGATCTATACTTGAAAATGTGGTTCACATTTAAACCCACTTCACCAGAATCGATCCACATGGGTGAGTTCAGGTGAAAACAAACGACATTGGTGGAGATATACCATTGATTAAACCCTTTAAAACTAAAGACAATAAAATAGCTCACAATTTGAGCATGTCAATGACAATGACAATGAAGACATTCATATAAGGAGCATAAGCAATATTAAGAAAACAAATTACAGGAGTTTGAAAAATTGAAATAGCAATATTAAGATGAAATATGGTGAATGACAAAAGTGTCATACCCCGTGCCCTTTTCTAATCATCCTTAGTTGACTTACAAATTATGATATCTTCGTAATGACTTCAACCTACTCTTCCAATTAGGTGTCATTTTTTCGTTCAACCACACTATGCAATTTCAATAGTTTCTTATTTGTTAACTTTTACAAAGAGAGTGATAATTCCATAGTATAAAGTGCATCTTCCTTATCTGTATGCTCAGAATTTAAGGGGAGTCTGACAATAGAACAAAGTTTCACCTTTCTTCCTCAAATATTTTAATATATTGTTAGCTTTTCAGCATGCTATCTTTCTTCACTACAAAACTTATTGAAAAACTTGGCAAGATCCTTTAGAGTTATATTATAGTTGTCAAAGTATGCATATCGTGTTCAATATTGGTATACTCATTTAGTGCTATTTTATAATTGTCTGAATAATATTAGCGGCTAAATAAGAGCCTAGGGTCCTTTGTATATAAAGACCTTCCTTCTTAACCTATGAAATAAGAATTCCTCTAATTGTAGCACAATATTTGACTCTTTTGATACATAAATTACAAATTTATTCATCTTTTTCAAAGAATAAATTGAAACCATAATTGCATGAAAAAACACAACTCAAAAGAGAAGACCATTTACAACTTAAACAAGTGATGCTAAGACCATTGCTTTGTATGGTTGAGAGAGAAAAAGATGAAATGGGTTTCATAAACATCACTTGGAATTGAAAATGGGTATGAGAAATCGAAAATTTTCGGGGAAAAAATGAATTGAAAATTGGTAAGCAATCAAAAAAATGTAAATTTCTTATAAATGAATAGATCGACAAAAGCTCCATTGGTGGGTTGTGATTAAAAACACCATTAGATGAGACGAGAGACTCAAAAAGGAGGATCAAGAAATTGGAGAATTTAGTTTGAAGTGCTTGGACATCATACTCACAGGTTTTGAAAAATCTTTAATGCTTTGATATCATACAAGAATTCAAGAGTATATTGTATTCCTTTATATAAACTTTACGAATCCTTAACCACACACTAATACATAATAATGTCTTACATAGCAAATGTAGTACACTCACTATTATATTAGTTATGTACATAACACTTATACACTACACTAAGTCACATATCATTATAGAATTTAGTAGGATTGTCGGAGATCTAGTAAGAATATATCATATTATATCAAACTTTACTTATAGATGTAATATGTTACATTTACCTCAATATTTAAATATAGCATGTTACATTCTTATTATGCGAGGTTGCTGGAGCTTTGATAAGATTGTCGGCAGTGTCACTAGAGCCCCTATAAAATTAATTTGTTTAGAGATAGAGAATAAATGATATTTTGATAAATATTTTCCATCTAAAATTGTGTATTTTAGGATATATAGTTATTAATTTGATAAAATTAAAAATATTTATTTAAAAAATGCTATTAAGGTATAATAAAAAAAAACTTATTATTAAAAGCATATGATACATTCAAGTAAATGGTCAAATGTGAGCCAAAAGTCCAAATAATATAATCAAAATAACATTAATTATTCATATTATTAGTTAAAAATATGTACTTTATACATAAATTATTTTATTTATTTTAATTTTTTAGATTAATTTTTACAATATATTTAAAATAAATACGAAATAATTTTTTTTTTGTGTTTCCAAAATAATTGTGAAAGTAAAATAATATTAAAATTTTTTATTAGATGTGATAATTATTATATGATTGTAGTCTTTATTTAATGTCATCCTTATTTTATATTATATTTAGAGTGTTTATTTAATGTTATAATAAATTATAAAAGAGTAAATAATATCAATAGTTTAAAATATATGGATAATTTTGTTTAAAAATATTTAATGTGATTTAAATTTTTATATATAATAAATAAATGTGAGAGAATAAAATTTTTTTTTAAATAACTTCACTTTCTATTTCTTTCACCCATTTAAAATCTAAATTATCAATCATTTATGCTAATACATCAATATTAGATCCGGACAAATGAGAAATTTTTCTTTACACTTGACAATGCTAAGAAATGGATGGAGTATCGTTTGGAAACAGCTTTCTAATAGCATGGACTAAAATATATATTCTCCATATATTTAAGTATATTTCTACATTCAATAGTATATCTATAAAAAAAAAAATTGTTTATAATTTTAATATATTTTTAAATTTTATAAAAAATAAAAAAATACTACAAATATCAACAATATTTTTTATACCTTTTTTTTTATTTTTATAAAATTAAAATTTGAACATAACAATAAATATCAATAATTTAGTCGAGAGCTGACTTTTTTATAAATAATTGGATAAAATCCTTTTCCTGTAGTTAACCATGGTGCAGTTTTGTCCATGACCAATCATTTTATATAAATTATTAATTATTTAATTTAGAAGATTATTGAATAATCATAAATAACATAATGCAAAAAAAAAAAAAAAATTGCAAAATTGCATAGGATAATTCCTGACTTTGAATATGTACTCGTATATGTTTCTCATATACCTTTTTTTATTATAAAAACGATTGAACATTGTGTGTTTATATTAATATTTTAAGATGAAAGAAGACATTATCAAGAGAAAGATAAAAATTGAGGACATGTTATGCTTAATAAACAATGAAATATGTTTACGAATGTATAAAATTTTGGGTAAGTTTAATATCTAAAAAATGATTAAATATAAATCTAATTGAAGTAGAGAATTTTTAATAAAATATTAACGAATAAAAATAGATTATCAAATACTAAACTTTATTTTTCTTAAAATTGTGTGGATAGTTATATAGTTGGTAGTAGGAGTCATATTTTTTTTAATAAAATTAAATTATTAATTACTACTAGAAAAATAAAATTCTAAATATTACTAATAAAATAAATGAGGGAGGTTTGTTATTTTGAAAATAATAAAAAAGCCATAAAAATTAGTTTGTAGTAAAAGTATCATTATTGGGAGCATATATGAGAAACATAAGATTATGAGAGCATCTTTACTATTAGAATATAATTCAATCAAATTATTTTATGATCCAACTAATTTTTAAATTATAGACCAATTATATAATATATAATCTTTTGATGATTTTAGTTTTAAAAACTTAAGTATGATTAAAAAAATTTACATTCTCTTAAATGTAATTAATCAACACGTATTTATTAATTAATTATAATTGTTGAACAATCTAAAAGTTTGCTTGCTAGATTTAGTTCTTCAACAACTTAAGTTCCAAAAAAAAAGTAATAATTAAATTAGGTAAAATTGAATATGTTGATAATTTTTAACATAAGTAATTAGTTATAATTGTAATTAAAAATCACAACTTGCTACTTTAATTTTTAAAATTAGCATTTATTTAATAACTTCATAATATAACAAAAAATCAAAATCGTTGTATATATAATTCAAAATTTATCATGCTTTGACATTTAAACATAATATTAATCACATCATTAAATTAAAAATTATAACTTTAAGTAAATAGAATGATTTAAGAGATAAAAATAAGTGTATATTTTAGCCTAAAAATATACTACGCCACTTAATGTCTATTTTTAGAAAGACTTTTATGAGTATTACTATATCATCTAATATTATTTACATGTTATAAATATAATGATCTTTTGTAAATATAACAACTAAATTTTTCAAGAAAAATATTTTAGATGTCTCTTAGATTTAGTTATTTATATTAGTTAGTACTGTAAAAATGTTATTATTATTATTATTCAATCGATACAATCTACATAAATGGTAATAAAATATATTATTTTAATAAATTTTTATTAAAATACTATTTTTTATTAGGTGATTAAACAAAATTAAAATATGAATATTTAATAATAATAAAGTGACAAATAATATGAATAAAATTTCACAATTTTTTCATTTTAATGTTTGTAGATTACTACTATGTTATTTTAATATTTTATTTAATTGTAATTATTTTAAAAAATTTAAAATTTAAAATATATATTGAAATAATTTTCTTAAAATATTATTATTATTTATTTTTTTCTTAAATAAACCATCTTAAATTTTACTTTCAATCTTATCAAATGTTCGTATTTTAATTACTATAAAAGAAAATAAATATTATAATAGATAAATTATTAAAATAATATAATTTATATTTAATTGATCACATTTTTTAAATTAAGAAGACTAAGTGATACTTTTTTAAATTTAAGGAACTAAACGATATCAATCACTTAATCTAATGACTTTTATAGCATTTTTAAAAAAATTATATTATTACAATTATTTTTATTATTGTTAAAAAAATATATGTGAAATATTCACTTTACTTCCTATGTTAATTACATACTATTTAATGACATTATCGTTAATAAATTATTATTATAAATAATTTAAATTAAGAAAATAACCCATTTTTTAACTCTCATATACTTGATCATATTATTGGCATGGACTGAAATAGTAACTTTAGCATACACGTCACAAAATGTCTATGACCATCCTTATTTGAAAAATTATAAACTAATTTTTGAAAAAATATAAACTAATTTTGAATTAATAATACGTTGTCTAAATCAATAAAATTTTAAATAATAATTTTAGAGGATTGAAAATTAAAAAAGTTTATCATTTATGTTTATGATATGCTATTAATCTATATCATTTGTACATTATAAATAAATAATACGAAAAATAGTTTTTGAGTTCAATAAGTTTGTTTAATGGTATACTTTAAATCATTATTTTTTAGATATTTTTTTAAAAATTTACTAGCTTTAAAACTTAGTATATAATCAATTTATCCTCAATATTTATATTAACTTTTAACAATTATAGCATTTGCTTAGGTCAATTATTGTATTTTTAACTATCTAAAAATAATTATGGCTATTGATAAAATTTTAGTTTTTTGAAATTTGGAGGGATTTTCGTGGGTTGATTTTGTTTCTTTTTAGATTTATGTTTTGATAGTATATTTTTCAAATATGAATATATAAAGTCTAGTTACTAAATAATTATATATTACACTTTATATTAAACTTTCTTTGTACACTATAAAATATATAGCAAATGGTTTAAATCGCCTTGTGAAAGAAGCTGTTTTTTTTTTTTTTTTTTTCAAATATTTTTTTTTTGTTTTTTTTTTAAAGGCTTATTTATTTATTTATTTTTTTTAATTTTATTGTTGGACTAAAATACTCTCAGATAATTTTATTAATTTTATAATCTTTTTATTAAGATGTTATCGCTATTTATTTTAATAAAAATTAACTAAAAATTTAATTATTATATTTAAAAGATAATAAAATTTTAAATTACTTAAAAATAATGAACTAAAAGTGTTAATAGCTAATCGACCAATCTGCCACCACACCGTCCCCTTGTTTAATCGCTCTTATCTACAACTAAAGCAAAGGACTTTGCCAGATTGTTTTCATAGTCTGCTCAATTTTTGGCTTTTCATCTGTTCGCTCTATTTACCCTTTGTAAGTTTTCTTCGACTCGATTCGATTCGATTCGATTCGCTTTGATTTTCATTTTCTTTCTTCGTTTTCATAATTTAATAATCTATGTTCAGTTGAATGATACCGATAAAAACACTTGAGAAAAATTATTTTCCTTCTTATGTTGATTATTAAGAAGTATTCTTCTGTGAACCTTTTATGGAATTGGGCTTCCCGGGGACGCTTTCTTCAATCCATTACCAGCCTTTAAACTGCGTTTTCTTTCTGGTTGATATATGGTCGACTGCTTGGGTTGAATTTCTTTAATTTTTTTTTTATATTTATATTTATATTATTGTGACTGTAAGAACTCTCTCTCATGATTACGAGAGTTCTTGCTGCTTAATATATATATCTATGTGATCGATCTTTGTTCTGACGTTATCGATTGTCTAATATTTTGTGTCCCATTACTCAGCTAATTGTTTAACTAACTCTTCGAGAATAGATTTGTGTGGTCAATTAACTGATTCATCTTTGTTATGCTGTAGGCTAAAGAAAATGACAAAAAGTATCTTCAAGCAAGAGCATGATTTTGGTATATTTTTATGTTCCTTGTTCAGTGCTTGTTTACTCTTTAGTTCATATGTACGATTCGAATTTCTTTATAAAAAAATTGGACTTTTATTCTGCCGAAAAAACAGCCCGATTAAATATAAGTATAAATTGTTTATTTACAGAAAAGAGGCTTGCTGAGTCTGGGAGAATAAGGGAGAAATACCCAGATAGAATTCCAGTGAGAATCTAACTTCTATTTTTTTCAACTTTGCCTTATCTTCTTACTTGGGCTTTCTCTTTCTATTTGCTTAAGACTTAAAATAGTTTTCCACTGAAGTTTGTTGCGTTTGTATCATGCTTTGTGATCTTGGAGGAGGTGGTCATACAATTTTACTCACTATTGGTCTCACCTGTAAAGGGAAGGCCTGAATTAATTAGTTTTTCAAGCTTTTCCTAGTTAAGTAATATATGTACTTTTTTAAATTTGCTATAGCTTTTATACTTTAAAGTTGAGTATTGTTTTCATCATAATTGCTTCTTATCCCAATTGTACATGGAAGAAGAGTTATGAGCGTAGGTTCATTTATGTCATAGAGTAAAATACTGGAAGATACTCTTGCTAGAGTTATTAGTTACATTGTGTGTGGATTCATCATTCAAGTTCAATACTCTCTTTGATATCCGTTTTTTTTTTTGTTAAGTCTGCCATAGGATTCTTGGATTTCAATTCACTTTTTCTAATTTTGGTGTGTTGTTGTGCCATCAATCAAATTATAATGCATAAACAACCTTAATTTTTGTCTTGCCTACTTTTCCAAATGTTTGGTGATTATTTGAGGCACATGGAATGACATATCTAAATGGAACTGGAGAATTGGACTCATATTATTGTCCATTACCAAGTACTGATCAGACAGTGATATGATGCATTTCCTCATAGGATGGCTATAATTTCCATCTATCGAATATCTGTTTTAGTGGATCTAACAATATCTCTACATTCTTTTGTCAGTGCTGATGACAATGCTGCGCTTAATTTTTATTTGGTAGACATGCAAAACTCCTGCAGGGTCTTTTTGATAATTTTAAGATCTCTATTTTCTCTGATTGTTGCCAATTCTGTTTAAAGATTGGTGTTTAAAATATGGAATTTCTACACTCATTTTCTTAAATGTGATACCGGATTGAGGGTCATGATTTTCCTGAAAGAAGTTAGGTGGAGTGCGAGAGGATTGTTCATAGTATTGTCCTAGAACTCCAGCTTGTCGTTTGATAGATATCTATTTGCTTTATTTCATATATTTAAGAAATTTATGTTTCCTCGAGCATGAGTTATTACATGATATTCCTAGATGAACATGAATTGAATTGAAATTTCAGTGTCTTAATGCAGGAGTAGCATTAGTTCAAGCAAGTGATTATGTTAATTCAGTAAGCATCCTTATATTGTGCCATTATTGCATTCAATCTAGCTTTTAATTTATATTTTCGTATGTGGTTCACAGGTGATTGTGGAGAAGGCTGAGAGAAGTGATATTCCCAACATAGATAAGAAGAAGTAGGTCCAGTTTTTATTGCAACCATAGGTTATGTTAGAAATTGCTTCTCTTTTTGGTTGAAAGTTGTTTTAAATATCTCAAAACACTTTTAACTATGTTTGACAATCTTCATGAAAAGTTGTTTCAAAAATTTAAGAAGCGTTATTTTTGCTTTTAAGAAAAGTAAGTAATTTTCATAAGATTTATGCTCATCTCTTAAATTAATTGTTAAAGTGTAATTTTAAACCACATTTTACAATTTTATGCCATACATCTTAATGCTTTTCTTTAAACCACTTTCAACCAAACTACTTCATTTTAAACTTCTCTTAAAACCACTTCTAAAGTTTGCTTTTCCTCTTTCTTTGAGAAGCTCTTATTGTTATAAATTTTTTTTTTTTTTTTTTTGCAATTTCAATCACCATATCAGGAAATATTTGACTGTGATAATTTACAATTCTATACATAAATTTGCTTTATTTCCTCTGTGTGTATTTGTTTGGGGATTTTGGTTGGGAGTTGACTTTCTTGTACATGTAGTGGGTGGGGGCTCTATTTGAAGGCTAAATATGGAACTAGAATGGGACTTTCTTTTTCTTTTTTTGGCGTAGAAGAGGAGGGACATATTGCTATACAAACTATATCAATGCTTTTACTACTGGACTGTGTAGCTTGTGCTGTGAAAGGGTGATACATCTCCAAATTAACAGAGACAATACGACATTGTAGGTACCTGGTCCCAGCCGATCTGACTGTAGGGCAATTTGTGTATGTGATCCGGAAGAGAATTAAACTGAGTGCAGAAAAGGCTATTTTCATTTTTGTTGATAATGTCCTTCCACCTACAGGTAAGCAACTCCCTGTATATAGCTTGTCATATTAATTTAGGGCTTGTTTGGTAATGGTTTTTATTCTTGATTTTTTTTAAGTGATTTTTCAATCATATATTTTGTAACGATTTCTGATTTTGATTTTTACATTTTTAAGGAATCACTGCTAAAATAAGGAGGTAATTCATAAATCTTTAAAAATAATATTTTTCAATCTGATTTATGATTTATAATTTTTTTCATTATGACCAAACATTTGTTCTAGAGAGTAAATTAAGCCTTTTAATATTTGTATGATTAAGTATCGGAAGAAAATGATTAAAAACTTAAAATTTATAAAAAATAACAAAAAATTTTCTTTATTTTTAAAGTCTTTTTTTTCTTTTTTTAAAACATCAAAAAAATAAAAATTATTGTCAAACAACTTGGAGGTAAATTTTTATTTTTTTTCTTGAAAATTACTAAATAGAAATTGTTATTAAACACATTTAGATTATTTTTTAAAAGAATTAGAAATCACAAAATTAATTATTTAATCATAAATTATAAATCAAAATTGTTATCAAACATGTTCTTATTTTTTTATCTAGATTTTTGAGTTCAAAGTAAAAGAAGGTTTAAGTGATTATTTTGCTGTTCAGTAGGATGTGATGTTTGAGGTAGATATTAAGATAATATTTGATGTGTTTAACGCTGGATTATTGATTAATGGAAGATCATATATAACCATTTGCAGGAGCAATAATGTCGACCATATATGATGAAAAGAAGGATGAAGATGGCTTCCTTTATGTTAAATACAGTGGAGAAAACACGTTCGGGTAGTGCAAATTATGTTTCCCAATACCAATTTATTAATGTTCATAGATAATATCTATCACCATTTCCTTGTAGCATTTTACTGAACAAATATCTATAATAGAGTAAATAAATAACATTCTACTATGTTTACAGGTACAGTAATTAACACTATTGGTATGCTTTATATATTAGATAGGTTAAGTAAAATTGAACTATATTATAATTAGTTTATACAAAAAAATTGTATATTAAAAAGTTGTATGATATAGTTGGATTAAATTGATTATATATATATTTTATTAAAATAATTTTTTATTATAAAATTTATTTTTATATTTTTATTACATTTTTAAAAATAAATTTTTTTAATTTAAGATCAAAAAAATTAAAACATATAATTTTATAATTAAAAATTTAGATGTATTAAGTTAATTATTCTGTACAATTTAGACCTATATTCCTTGGTTTTACAAATTTTTTACATAAATGCATTATTTTTATACTGTATGATACGATATGATTTATTAGTTAAATGTATGACTGTATATAAATTATATAGTCATAATATTTAATACGGTGTAATAAATATGTCGTATATGCACATTATAATTAGCATTGCGACTCTTTGTAACGTTTTTCTGGTCAATAATTTCATGTGTAATATTTTTATTCCCCCATTTGTTTGATTTCGATCGTGGTTGTACATATTTGTAAGCTGTATTGCTTTCATGGGCCCTTAAACAGAAGCATATGTTTGTTAGGATTTGAGCAACAAGTCAACAACTAATCCAAATTTTTTATATTTTTATCAAATTATTAAATAAATATATAAAAGACTTATTTCATAATTTTAATAAAATGGGACAAAGGTCTTATTAAAGTTCCAATGATTGCGCTTGTGGTCTTATCGGAATTTGGACGATCTTGCATGTGAACCACCACAACAATCGTTGGATTTAAAGCCTTACTTTTGTAGCTTATCTAATATATTACATATATTTTATAAAATACATAAAATTTTACACCCGTCAATGATCATTAAAACTCATGTAAGGGTTTACATCCAAATTAAAAATATGTAAGAAATTATGTTTGAAGTATATGTAACATATTTTATATATTTTCTAAAAACATGTAATATCTTATATTTTGAAATGATTATGAGCAACAATCGTTAAAACTCTTATTTTATTGAATTTATTTAATAAAAGCATTTTGTTCTTTATGGATATGGAGCTATGAGTTTTAGAACAAAGTTTTGTTAGTTTTGTAAAATTGATCAAAAATGAATGAATTTTTTATTATTATAGATTTTGTTAATATTATCTATGTTCAAACTTTCATTTTACGTGAAAATTGTTACATGGATAAAAATCCTATGCAATGCCACTAAACTACTAAATATTACCTAGTGTAACAGTGTTAATATATAATTACTCATAAAACAAATATAATTCTGAAATTTAAGCTCAATCTTTCCCTTATATTAATATATATATATATTTTTAATTTCTGGTGGACCAAAAAGAATTATTTTATTTTTGGGATAAATAATTTTTTTTCCCTGCTATAAGGCGAAAATCGTAATCGCCAAAGTGAAATAGGGAAACCTATAAAAAAAGAAAAGAAAAAGAAAGTGAAATAGGGAAAATGTAGATCCGTCCATCACAACCTCTCAATTTGAATATGGAGAAGAATCAACGGACATAGGATAGGAAGGAGGGAGTAATAATATTAGACCGGTTCTAATGTTTTATACACGTTTTTCAGCAATTCAAATTTCTAAAACCCAAAGCCCGTCATAAGACTCCCGCCTTATTTCTCATTTCATTTATATATATATTTGAAATAACATCCCACTTTTGAGTTTCTTAAAAAACAAAAAAAATCCCACTTTTGCAGAGGAAACAATGGACCAAAAAAAAATCGGCGGATCATTGGATTCACTAATTTCAGCGTTCAACGCTCGAATTGCCGAACTTCAAGAGCTCGTCATTGCTCGAAACAGTGAGATTAATTGAACTAGTGTTTTTTTTAAAAAATAAAATAAAAAATTATTTCACTGTTTTATTTCTATATTATTTGTATATTTTTTTTTTTGGCGATTTTTCTCAGATTTAAGAGCTCCATACTGTGGATACTTTTGTAGTGTATCCGGCAAGCAGCGTCACCGATTTGTCAGCGGTTGATACTTCGTTGACGGCGATGGAGCTGCAGGTACACTCAATCAAGGACCGCTTGCTCGAAGAAACCCTCGCCATCCCTAAAGCCAAAGTACTTCTCAATTCTCATTCTATTTGACTATCGTTTTTTTTTTTAATTCTTAATAACTATTATAAATTTAAATTGGTTAGGAAAATTCTGCTCTTCGAGTGTTTAGGAGACGATTGAAATCTTTTGGTATGAAACATTTGGTAGTTCGGGAATAACAATTTTTCATAGAATTAAGGACTAATGCTCTATGCTAAGTGCTTAGTTTGGCTTTTCCTGGTTATATTAATCATGGTCACCAAGGATTTGTGCCAAATTAATAAACAAATTGTACTGAAATGTTGATTTTAGATTAGGGTAAATTACTTCAACAACTAATAGAAAGGCTTATTGTGTTCTCCCCCTCCCCCTAAAGTTACATTGATGTTAACATCTTTCGTAGATTTCCACCAATTACAAACTAGATTTGAAAATATGATGGCAGAAACTTGTTGATGCTTCGAGGAAGCAGCAGAAGAAATTGCAGAGCCTGTTAGCTTATGTTCCTTCACAACATCCTGAAAGACTGCCAGCAGTAAGTTTGGATAATAACAAAGGGTAAGAGGAAATCACTTCTGTGGACACTTTAATTCCTGAGCTTTTAATTGTTATACTTCGGACCTACTTTTAGGAAGGAAAAAAAGCACACTTTAGTCCAAATTTTAGAGATTAAAGTGTCTCATTTTAGTAAAATTTAGAGACTAAAGTGTTTAAAAAACAATAATTTAAGACCTATTTTTATACCTGACGTATTTAACTTTTAAAGTTTAGGAATTAAAGTGTACCCTAAAATGTACCAAAGACATAAGTTTAGAAACCATAGGGGTATTTTTTCCCTTATTGTAAGCTTTCAGGACTTTGTTTTGCAAAATCTTGTGTATTGCTTTTGTGTCTTTCAGTTCGCATGGAGAAACCTCTAAGCAAGGGAACTTTGATGGGTATTTGAAGCTTGCAGAGGAGAATGCAGCACCAGCACCCCCTAAGGTACAGAATCTACTTTGTCTCAGGTGTAACTAATATTGAATAATGGTTGTTCTATGTCCGAATTACTGATATTACTTAAAGTGAGGTAGCTTAACTTGATTATTTCAGGAGAAAAAGGGTCGTTCCTCGCCCCCATTATGGTTTATAACTGAGGAGGAACTGGATTCCTTGTCTGGGTGAGTACCATTTTCCTCCTTTTATTATCTGATAGATATGATTCATTGATTTGCATGAATTCAAATAATATTGTTTGTCTTATTCCCATTTGTCTTAGTGGTTAGCTTATGTGTATTTTTTAACATATTTTATGCTATGGTCAAGTCTAAAATCCACTTCTGACATGGAAATACAATTTATCTACTTGATAAATCATACATGGCAAGCTAAATATGTTTGAAATATTATCTCTTGAACTTACTCTAAGACTGAGGTAGCGTAATTATTTACTACATAACCCTTGTTTTCTTAACTACCTGCAGATACATGAAAGGAAGACTTACACTTGAAAAGGTGAATGCTGCTACTAGTGATATGGCTGCATATGCGGAAGCAAATTCTCAGCTTATAGCTGCTCCAAAGAAGAAGGTTATAGTTTATTCTTTTCTGCTTTGGTTTATATACAGAATTAATATATGGCTTGTGTCCTGACGTTGGTTATTTTCATGCAGTTGAAAGAAAATCTGTGGGAGAAGGCCCTGGTAAGTGAATTTAACTATGCTATTATAATATCATTGTGCGTGTGTGGATTTACCTTTCTACCCTAGTGCCCTTGTTTATGTGCTTGTGTGGAGGAAAGGAAGGATGAAGCTAACCTCTGAAGTGGATGTACCAATCAAATACCCGGTATTATATCATACTATTAAGAATTTAACTATTCAATATCATCCATATTGAGGATGAGATTGAGGTTTAGCACATTATTCAGTCTAAAATGAAGAAGGTCTGCACATTGACATATTAGTCCCTCTAATTCTAAACAATCTGTTGACTTTGTAATATGCAGTAACTAATGAAATGCTAAGTTTTCCATTTGAACGAGAGCCTTCATGCTTGTTGGTGGTCAAGAACTCATTATCCTCAAAATGTTTCCTCATGGTGATTTGTTTAATATTACACCAAATAATGCTGTACATTAACTTGCAGGAACTGAGAGACATCGCAATGACAGAATCAGTAAAGGGAAAGCACTTTTTCCTTGAGACGGACATAAAAGGACCATCATTGAAGCTTGATCACACTGGAAAAGCAATTCTAACAGTATGTGTGTTTTTGGGAGTTTTTTAGTTTTCTTTCCTAATTAAATAAGAATCGTACATTTTTATGTTGGCACCTTGTAGGTCCTTCGACATCTTGGTCGTATAAGTGAAACACGGATTGGACACAACCGCGTGTTCATTATTTTGAAACCTCAGTAACAAGGCATGATTCCTCAAATCCCAAGTTTTAATTCCACATTTGTTTCTTAGTTAATGAGAAAAATACTTGTTGCCTGTCATCGTCAAAATTTCCTGTCATGACATATATAATCTGGCATACGTTTTAGAGTTTTCTTTTAGAGGCCCATTAAATCAGGTTCAAATATGGACAAAATACTAAAGTTTTAGACTTTCAGGTAATTGTTGATATAACAAATGCTAAGATAACATAAATTTGCATTCAAATATTGTAATATGTAATAAAATTGTTTTGGAAGATAGATAAATAATTTATATGTCTTAGATAATTTTATTACGTGTGATGATATAATTGACTTAGGAGTAAATTTATGCGTTAGACAAATTGAAATTTTTGTGCATTGCAAATATTTTACCAAGAAAACCATTAGTCTCGTGAAATAACCAATGAATATTTTCAAAGGGATGGCGCTGGCATGTTGTGTAATTATGAGTTTGTATTTCAAATTTTATTAGTTGTGTGAATAGTTTATTCAAAAAAAAAAATATTTTTTTCCAATAAAGAGATAATAAAATAAAATTTAAAAATAATATTTTGTTGCATGTACTGTTAAATGTGGATCGTATTTTGGGAATATTAAATAAATAAATAACTTTTTTTATTTGATGATAATTAACAACAAAATAATATGAAGTATTAGAATAATATTTCCTGTTCCTAGTTTTCTATTTTTAGGATCTTTTACTTCTAATAAATTGATAAGTTTAGTTATGTGAACGAATATACCATTGTTTGTAAGAAAAACTTGTAACCAAAATAAAATTAGACTTTGCAATCTAGAAGGGGAAAGCACGAGTGGTAATTTAATAATTTTCTAAATTACAATGTGGACTCTGGAAAAAAATTACGTTAGTGGACTAATTATATTAACAAATAGCATTTTCTTATTAGATAATATTATATAGCCCAAGCGGTAGAAAAATTACGTACGAAAAAACCCCACAAATTGGCATTAAGAAATTTAGTCTATATTTGATAGCAATTTTAATTTATATTTTAAAATTTTTATTTTTTTATAATAATTATTAATGTATTGATAAAAAATTATACTTAATAATTTAAAAAAAATATTATAAAACGCCTCGAAGTTGTTTAGATGAGGTTTATTATTATTTTTCAAAGAACTTTAAAAATAAAGAAAAAAAAGTTATTTATTTTTTTAAAACAAATTTTAATTTTGTAATTTTTTTTTTAATATTTATACATATAAAAATTATAAAATTTAATTTATTTTAGAAAAAAAACATTTGTTCAAAATAAAATAAATTATAAATTTGATTCAATACTTCTTTTTGAAATTTTACGAGTTATTTCATATTTTGATAATAATTTTTTAAAATTATAAAGATTAAAATTAAAAATTATTATCAAATAATTATTTTAAAAAAATTAAAAATTAAAAATTAAAAATTAAAAATTAAAAATTAAAAATTAAAAATAAAAATTAAAAATTAAAAAGTTAAAAAGTTAAAAACTTAAAAATTACACATTAAAATTGTTACGCTAATAAAGTTCCGAAAGGAAAAGATATAAGTAGGTAAGTATATGCGCACATATTGACGCTACTAAGTTCCGAAAGGGAAAAAAAAAAATTCGTGACATTTAGATAAGCTTGACCTTATCTTCAAGTTGAGCTCATTAATTAAAAAAAATCTAGTCCTTAATTATTTTTTAGAAAAGCATTAAAAATATATAAATTTATACTTACTTTAAAATTTACATTATTTATATAATGATATGTCACTATTTTTTTTAATAAAAGGGTAAACAATAAACACAAATTTTAAGAATGGGATATGAGGTTGAGATTTGATAATTAGAGTTTCTGAACAAAATTATCATGCAAGCCAAACTATTGTGTAACTTTAGCACAATTTATGCAATAACATATAATAATATTAGCACAAAATTATTATGCAAGTTAGATTATTATAGTATGTTTTGTTTATCTTATTAAATAGGTTAAATAAAATAGTATTGAATTAAATTGTATTATAAATATTTTGTAATGGCAACCTATATATTTTAGTTGGATAAAATTGATAGATAAATATTTTAATAAAATAATATGTAATTTATTTTATGTAGTTTGCTTACATATTAAAATAGTTTTATTATAAAAATTATTTAAATCAATATTTAATTTATTTTTATTAGATTTTAAAAAAGAAAAAAATTATTTTTAATTTGAGATGAAAGAAAAAGTCAAAATATATAATTTTATAATTAAAAATTGAGACAAATTAAGTTAAGTGTCTAGTATAATTTAGATTCATATTTCTAATTTTATTAAATTATTTCATAATCATATTATTTTTATATTGTATGGTACAATTTAATTTTATAGTCAAATTTATAATTGTACAAAAATTATATAATTAGAGTCTTTAGTATTGTCTAACAAACATACTATTAGTTCTCAAACTTTGACATAAATTTATATATAAGTTTAAAAACTTTTAAAATATATAATTTGATATTCAAATTTTTAAAACTTTACATATAAGTTCGTAAATTTGTAAATTATGTGATTTAGTTTTTAAATATTTTTAAATTTCTCATATATTTTTTAAATTTTTGATTCAAAAAAATATATTTTAGAAGCTAAGTTATAACCTATGTATAAATTTTTAAGAGTTTGAGATTAAATTATAAAATTTAAAAATTTAAAGATTTATGTATAAAATATTTTAAAATTTGGGCGTGAATACAATCGAATAATTAAGCTTAATATATAAATTGATAAAGAATAGATTAAGAGAGATAACAACTGCTTTACTTCCACGGAAAAGAAGAGAAATACATAAAATAAAAATACAATTTTTTTTTCCTTGAATTGGTTATCAAGTCCAATCAATCATGAAAACGAGGGACATAAAATAATAATAATAATTTGATTGATTTATTAGTTTATAATAATTTTTTTTAATAAAAGATAAAGTCCACATTATAACCAATTATATTGTATTTTAGGTTCAATTTATAATATTAAATTTTATTAATCTATACTATATATAATATTATTTAGACAATTTTTGCTATATTTTAAGCTAATATCATTAGTTACTTTTTTAAAATCTATTGTCACATTTAGAAAAATACTGTAAATATTATCTAATAATGATTATATTTGATAATAACTTTAATTATATATGATAATTACTATATTTAATAAAGATTTTAAATATTATTTTAACAAAGATTATAAATATTATTTTAATAATGACTTCAAATATAATAATATAATAAAAATTATATTCAATAAAATTCTAATTAGATGATGATTATTACTTTCAATAACAACTTTAAATATTATTTTATTTTTATAGATAATTTGAAAGTATGAAAAAATTAATTTTATATTAATTTTAAATATTAATAAAATAAATAAAATAATTCATGTGCAAGACATGTGTTTTTAACTTGTAAAGATAAAAGATATAATCTAAATTAAAATTTATGTATCTAAATACATTAATAATTAAATTTGATAAATCAAAATTGTTGACATTTGTTTGTACATGAAGAATATGAGCTTTCATCATTCTCTATTGTAAGTTTTTATGAACTATGTGTTTAAATATTCTAATAATATATTAGATATTTTTTGTAAGTTTATTTAGAACTATGTGTTTAAATATTCTAATAATATATTGGATATTTTTTAGAAAATACTAAATGAATAATTTAATAACTAAGTATTAACTTATAAGATCTTGACTATAACACTTCTATATAAAAATTTAAACTTTCAATGAAACATAAATAAAACGAGCATAAATATAACATAAATCATTAGATATTATACTTGATAATAAAATTACTCTAGAATAAGATTTATATGAAGAAACATAATGTATTTTTATTCAAAGCAATGAAATTAAAAAGATAAAAAAATCTATTCTATCAGATGATCTTGTTGAAGAATATATTCTATATTGCTTTGAAGACTTTAAAAGAGAGAAAAAGAAGGAAGAGAGATTTTTAGAACCCTTTTTGTTTATAAAAATATACACTTTTATTCATTTTAATTTTAATAGTATATTTACTTTTAAAATGATAAATTTGTACTATAGATTCAACTTCTCTGAACACATGTCACTATTTTTAATAAAGGGTAGATGTGATCATTCAATAAAATAAGATATTTTAAAAATATATAAATTTGTACATATTTTAGCATTCATATCTATATCTGAACACATGACATAATTATCTTGAAAAATAATTTTTTTTCATTTTTTTAAATAATTTTTTCATGTGGCAACATATAAATATTTTAGGTGCAAAAACGGATGCAAATTTGTAGGAAAGAAAGAAATTTTTTAATATAGACAACAAAAATGATTGTTTTATTTAGAGATGACAATTGGTTCCAGCAGATTGGGTATCTACGTGTACCCAACTTGTTTGGGTCGGATCGAGTTGGGACAAATCAAATAAAAAATGGGGAGGGGCATTATCCATTTGATTTTAAACGATTTGGGGAAAATCAAGTAGAAGTAGAAATTGGGTTAGATCATGGTACCTTTCAGGTATCTATAATTTTTTTTTCTTTCCTTAATCACGTATTAAATTATACCAATTAATAATTTGCAACTTTTGTAATTGAAAATACTCCATAATTCACATACATATTAACATTTATTTTTGCAATTATTTATTATTAGATTATTTACGAATCATTTGAATAATTCCTAAATTCAATTCTATGTGGAAGAAAAAATGTATTCTAATATGTGGCAATTGTGAATTTAAATATAATATCATATGATTTATTAGATATTTTAAAGAATATTTATACTTTGTACAATTTTAATGTATTTATAAATTGATAAAAGTTAAAAGATTTAAGAAATAATAAGTTGAAAACTAATTTAATTTTTTTGTTTAACTAGTATCGACTTCAATAATTATACAAAATTATAAAACTAAACGAAATAAGAGATGAAAAATTGAGAAAAAGTAAGTAGAATAAGTATTTATATTTGATTAATGTGTTTATAATACATTGCTAAAGGCTTTATTTTTAGGATTTATAATATATAATATGAATTTTAAATTTAAGACATGATAGATGTTAAAACTTTAATTAAATACAAATTTATGATACAATAGAGATAAATTTTTATTTGAAATAAATCTCTCTATTATATTTAAAATTTGACATCTAAATTTTAACATATAATTAATATTTTCAATTATTTGTTAACTGGCGATAGTACTTATTTTTCTATAGTTTAAGTCATACGTTCGAATCACATATTATTATTTGCTTATAAATTTATTTATATAAAAATTATACTATTTTATTTTTATTTAAAAAAAAAAAGTTAAATGAGTGAGTGGGTCTAATTTGTGACTCATAGATATTATTTAAATTAAATCGAATTAAATTCATTTGTTTAGAAATAGTTCCATTCAAATTGATATGTATGTCAAAATGGTCTTGTACAAACCAATTTGTTATCATTTTTAAGTTTATTCCTACTAGTTGGATGCATTATAAATAAAATTAAACCTAAGTTCATGTGTATTATGGGTCTCACATCCATTCTTTTTTTTTTGGATCGGGTCAACTTTGGTGCATAGTATTCTATAAAATTTGATTGTCATATCTTTACAAATAATTGTATGTGTTACCTTACAATTATATATATATTCCTTGTCATAGAACTCGACGGTAAGTAGATTTCTAATTTAAAAAAAAAGTATACTTTTTACTTAAGAAGCGTATATATAAGAAAAATTAAATATGTTTCAACACCTTAACTATTAGAGTGATACGTCATTGACTAGACAGAAACATGAATTAATTCAAGTAATAATATTATCATAATTAAAATTATTATTTTTATAATTGTTTTTTATTGATGAAAATTTTATTAAAAAAAATAATAAAAATATTATTATCCATTAATTTTTCTTTTATTCAATTACGACATTCGAAATGTCCATTTCTTTAACTGATAACCAAGCTCTGTCAGTTATGTAAAGTAAATTCTCAATCAGTCGTTTCAGGAATAGAGAGAAATTATTATATTGTTATCGGAAAAAGCATTGATATAGAGCTTCAAAATAATAAAATGTAATATTTGTACCGTAAAAACACAACAACATTGCTTGCTAAATATAGTAGTTAATAGAATTAATGAGAATATATTTTATGAATAACACCTCAAATTGATAAATATATACTAGGTGGCACCTACCAGACGTAATTGTGATTAGGAATGGGTGTGTATATCGTTGGTTTGATTTTACCCAAAAACTAAAACGGAATGAATAAAATTCATCTTTTAAAATTTAAAAACCAATCTAATTTAATAAAATTTATAAAATCAATTTAAATCAAACTCAAAATTAATTCTTGTGCTTTTTTAATTGCCAAGTTTTATTTTGTTTTAATTTAATAATATTATTGCATTAAATTTTATACTTTATATATAGATTAAGTTTAAGATCTAAAAGAATATTGATTTTTCTAAATAAAAAAAAACATGTAATGCAATTTTAAATTGTATAAAACTGAAACAAAATTTTATTATTTAATTTCAAATGAATTAAGCATAAATTACTGTGTAAAAAATTGCTTAATTTAAACAATAATTATGTAATTAAATAAATACTAAAATAATTTACATATGTTTGTAGGTTATATCTTCTAATATAATCTTATTAATCATTGACATATTATAATTAGATACGTACTAATATTTTGAATTTTTGAATTTTTATTTAATAAAATTTAATATAAAAATTAAAAATAAATATAATATATTAATAAATTAATAAATTAAATCAATTTTTATAAAATTTTTAATATCATGAACTAAAAACTAACTGTTTTTGAACTCTCTAATCAATTTTCAATTGAATGAATTGGGTTATTAAAGAAATTTTTTAAACATCCCTACACGGTGGTGCGTGTACGGTACTGTGCAAGTACGGAGGATTTGGAAAAGTCTAGTACTGTTTCATTTGCGGTTATTATTATTATTTTTTTTTTATAGATTTGTTAGGTTACTCCGCCGAAAATTTGGAAGAATCTTAACGTGTTGGTTTAAATTAGGGCGACTAACGGATAAAAATGGTCAATTTTTTAATAACATGAATTCAATTTAATTTGATTTAATTTTAAAGATTTTTAATCTAAAATTGATTTGATAAGATAGTCAATACGAATTTGAATAGATTGAATTTTTGAACCAGATAAAGTTAGATTAAAGTTATAATTTATTTTTTATTATTATTATATATAAAATATAATATATACTAGCATTTTAATTTTAGACTGATACATTTTTTAATAAAATTTATTTATTTATAATTACAACTTAAATAATCAAAATAAAAAAAAGTATGTTGTTGAACATTATTTAATTATTATATAAATTTTTTATTTATTTTTAAAATTAAAATAATGATTTAATGTAATTGTAGTATTTATAATATTTAAATGTAACACATTAAAAATAAATATGCATTTATTTATAATTTTAATTGTAATTCAATTAAGATTGGATTGCAGCAGATTATAAAATCTATTAATTCGAATCTGAGCGAATTGTATATTTTTTAATTCGAATTTGATCCGACTATAAAATAAGTCAATTCAATCCGATCCGATTCAAATCAACGAATTAGATTAAATTTTTCAATTTAAGCAAATTGATCGAATTATTTGCTTACTCTTAGTGCAAATGATGATTTAAAAATGTATATTTAGGTTGTGATTATAAAAAAAAAAAAAAGTTATTTTATTTTCTAAAAAAATATAGAAAAAAAGAATAAAGGCTCACAATTTTGGGAGTGATTTTCATTAATTTATTTTTTACATTTATTTTTATTTCTCAAATTCATAATATATAATTCCATAATTATTCTTATTTTTTTTTATTTTATTTTTTATTTTTTATCATCATTTTCATTAATAATATTTAAGTAAATTAATATTTTCATTCTGATTTATTAAATTTTTTTAATAAATACATGAAAAAGAAATGATTTTTTTTTTCTCTCTTTTTCATTTAAATTGATTTTTATTATAATTTTAGATTAATTTTTACTGTAAATTAGTAAACACATTTTTAAATAGGTATAAAAAAGTTGAAGTTTATTTTTTATATTATCTCTTTGTGATTATGAAATGGAAAATTTTACGGACATGTTTGATATATTGTATCATAAACTTTTATGAGTTAATCATATCAAATAATAAATAAATAGAGGTCGTTTTTTATGTTATTTATGAGCTTAACTTATGTAAAAGTTTTTTACATATTAGATATATTAAGTATAATCGTATTAGATTGAATTATATTAAATTGTATTATAATTAGTTTGTATATATTTGATGGTAAATCATGTAATCTAATCGAACGAAATTGATTATAAATATTTTAATAAAATGATTTATGTTCAATATAATTTTTTATTAGAAAATTTTATTTAAATCTATATTTAATTAATTTTATATTTTAAAAATAAAAGAATATTATTTTTAATTTAAGATTAAAAAAGTTAATATACATAATTTTATTATTGAATATTGAAGCTAAGTTAAGTATTCAGTATAGTTTAGATTTACGTTACTTGATCTTATAAATTTTTTATATATTTTTAATTGTATAATATGGTTTGATTTTATAGCTAAACGTATGATTGTATAAAAATTATACAATCAATTTCTTTAGTACTATGTAACAAATATATTGTGTATATTTTTATTAAAATTGCAACAATATTGTATCTCTGCGGGTGAGTGGATACCAAAGTTTCTAAAATTATATTTTTATAATACTTTATTCTCTAAACGTTCGATTACTATACTTAATTCCTATTTTTAGTAAAAAATTGACCACTTAAGTTCATATTTGAGTAAATTTTTTTTTTTTTTTTTACTTAAGTTCATATTTTATGAGCTTTTAGTAAAATTTTGAAACTAAATTATTTTATTTTAACAAAATTTAGAGACTAAAATATTTAAAAAATAATAATTTATAAACCTATTTTTATATATAACTTACTAAATTATTAAAGTTTATTGACTAAAGTATATTAACTAAAAGTTTAGGGATTAAAATATTATAAATACATAAATTTAAAGATCAAAGGTACATTTTTCTTAAAAAATATATTATTTATTTTATAAATATTTAAAATTAATTCTTTAATAAAACTCATATTCTAATAAAAACAAATAAAATTATTCTTACAAATGTTATATTTGTACCATAGAACTAGAACTAAATTAATAAAGACTCTGGGTCGCGTAATGTAGGGGTGGCAATTTCTGACACGACACGATAGCACGATCTGAACACGACATGATACAAATTTTTTTTTAGTAAAAATTGATCAATAATTTTTTTATGTTCTTAAAAGTTTTGTTATTTCTTACTATTATAAATAAGTAAAACAAAAAAAATTCAAGTAAATTTTTTAATGTGTCAACCAACACGAAAATACGACACGAATAACACGAACAAACACCACACAAACACAAACAAATACGATACGAACACGACCAATACGACACAATTGACACCCTTAGCGTAATGTATGGACCATGCAAAGCTGTCTTTGGCATGCCTTTGTACATATAAAGAAATATTGTTTTCCTTCGATTTCTTGTTGGACTTGTACATAAATATTTTATTTATAATTAATTTTATAACATATTTAAAATACACAAAAAATTAATTTTTTTATACTTTTAAATTAATTATAAAAATAAAAATAATATTTAGAGCTTTTAATAAATATGGTAATCATTATGTGATTTGAATATTTGTTAGATAGTATTCTTAATTTATTATCGCATTTAAAATTCTTATTTAATGTGATAATAAATTTTAAAATGATAAATAATGTTAATAGTTTAAAAAATAAGGATAATTTTATTTTAAAAAAATATTAAGCATTATTTAAACTTTTATATATAATATAATATATATTAAATTTATTTTATTAAAATTAATTAAAAATAAGTGAATTATTATATTAATTAAATATTTTTGTAAAAAGTTGTTAATTAAAAGTATGCATGGATAATGAAAAAGTGGATACAGAGCCTATTTTCAATAAA
This sequence comes from Elaeagnus macrophylla, assembly GCA_029378325.1. Classification (NCBI taxonomy): domain Eukaryota; kingdom Viridiplantae; phylum Streptophyta; class Magnoliopsida; order Rosales; family Elaeagnaceae; genus Elaeagnus; species Elaeagnus macrophylla. The sequence continues at coordinate 16,649,188 of CM055650.1, read as the reverse complement.
AAAAAAAATTATATTTAATTAAATTTGTTAAATTTTGAATTTGTTTTATTCAAATTATTTAGCTTATATTTTCTGTAATTTAAAATAATTTATAAAAGAAATATGTATAATTATTTTAAAATATAACAATATAATTTAGATTCTTATTATATATGGAAAGTATTAAACATGAGTGAGGGATAGATTATGCAAACGCCTAATCATAATCCAGCACTTGAACAGAATCGAATCCCCATCTAAAGGAGGAAGTCGTCTTGAAAAATCCATCGTTGATTGTACTTTGTAGGTATAGCCAACTATAACTAAGCATCGATCTGACTATTTCTCATTTCTTCCATATAACTAAGCTTTTGTTTTTGTTTAAAAATTCGTTGTTTTCATCGTTTTTCAAGAGTCATAAAACACTTACACAGACACTTTATCTCCTCCCTTCTCTTCAGTCTTATGATCTTAAGTCTGAAGCATCAATATTGTTACTTTCTCCCAAAACTAAGACAAGACAGTCTTCATTCCTCTTGAAAATTCTGATCAGGCCACCAAAGTCAGTTAATTTTAACTTTAAAAGCATTTAAATTCTCTTCGGACTGCAAGAGAGTAAATGTCCAAAGTACCCCCTTATCTTTGCTTCCCTGTGTCTCTGTTTCGACTCGCCATGTCTCAACCTCATCCTTCACCATCCAACCCAATTTTGGAAAAACCCAGATAGCTAAAATCCAATCTTTAACTTGTTACGTTTTGAATCTCTTTATTAGCCTAAGCAAAGATGAGAAAAATTCGAGGATATAAGATGGGAAAATGCCTTTTCCGGTTCAGTAGATGGGTTTTCCGTAGAAACCGTATTCGAACTGGATATCAACGTCTGGGGCAATTCCAGTTCTGCAAATCGAAACCCATCTCGAAGCTACTTTCATGGGGTTTCCGATTCACAAGTGGTGCCAAATCGTTGTGTTATGGCAAACTCGGTTCGGGTTATGTGACGGTTCCTAAAGGACACATGTTGGTGTATGTGGGACAAAAAGACGGCGAATTTCACAGAGTTTTGGTGCCCGTCAATTATTTTAACCATCCCCTATTTTGTGAGCTTCTGAGGGAAGCTGAAGAAGAGTATGGATTTGAGCACCATGGTGGAATCACAATCCCTTGTCGAATCTCTGAGTTTGAGAAAGTCCAGACCCGAATTGCTGCCGTGTCGGATGGTCATACTCAGATTAGTAGGTATTGGAAACGACATATTCAACGTTGTCATTACTGATTACCGCCAAATTATTCCGAAGATGACGTTCAGCGTTTTTTATTATTATTAATTTATCTTTTACTTTTTTAACTTAAACCTTTTTTCTCTCTTTTAGGAAATGTTATTTCTTCATGTATATAAATATACTATAGTATTTTTGCTTGCAACTAGTACCAGTGCTGCTCTTTTTATGGCTGTTGGTGATTTTTTATTTTTTATAATTTCATAATGGTTACTTCTATGTAATGTTATTTCTAGCAATACGGATGAATATATAATACATTTTTTTTTCTTGATGAAGCTTTTGGTTTTTTTGCCCAAAAAAAAAAAAAAAACTAATATTTATTACAATTTTTTTTTTTAAAATAGCAATCTGCCAGTTCTTTTGTGGTATAATTGGTGTACCAAATCGAATATATTAAATATAATCGTGTTGGACTTAATTATATTGAATTTTATTATAATTAGTCTATGTAATATTTGGTGATAAATTATATAATATAATCTAATAAAATTAATTTAAATATTTTAATAAAATAATTTATATTTAAAACATTTTTTTTATAAAATTTATTTAAATTAATACTTAATTTATTTTTTATATTTTATTAAAATTTAAAAAAATTTAAAATATTATTTTTAATTGGAGGTGAAATAAAAAATTGAAACACATAATTTTATAATTAAAAATTTAAATCGATTAAATTAAGTGTCAAGTACGATTTAAATTTACATTTCTTTACCGTATAATTTTTTTATATAATTATATTATTTTTATATTATATAATACGATTTAATTTAACAATTAAACAAATGATCGTACAAAAATTATATATCTTTAATACTATTAAGAAATAAAGGACAAATAAATAAAGTGATGTGATATATTAATATCATGTAGTAGTAAATTGAAAAATTATTTAAAGTAATATACCTTAAAATTTATAATAAAAAATATTAATTTTTTTTAAATTAAGAGAATATAAATTAGTGTTTGGTTAATTTTAAAAATATTATTTTTATTAGTATAAATTTTATGTGTATTATATTTGTTATTTTTTTTTTAGAAAATTATCGAGGGAAAGTTTTGCAATGGGCTTTCCGTTGTTCCATTTATTAGAAGGCCCTTGTTCTTTTTTTCATTTTAATAGCGAAGGTCGTAGAACGGGGACTTGTCGCGCTTAAGAGGACATCAACGCATCCTACAACCCGTACTCTGTCGTGTGTGGACAGAGTTATGGTCCTTAGCCACATAATTCTTACCAGTGGACTACCATTGTGTGTTAATTACCTAGAGTAGCAGCGAAAGTACATACGAACTCATTTTTTACAAAATCGCTGTACGACAGCGTTTTGATGAACAAATTTACCATTTTTTTCTTTTCACAATTACGAAGGTCATGGACTCATGGTGTAGCAGAGAGAGCTGGAACAGAGATGAGAAGAAGAAATGATGAAAACTCCGTTTGGGCCACCAACCTTATTGAGGATACTCGGGAGCCTGACTTTATTGACCTTTGGATACAATCAGGCTTGTTTCGTTCGAATTGGGGTTGTTGAGTTCCCTTTTTTTTATAGAGAATCTGTGGTAAAGCTTCGGAAAGCGAAGGATTTTTTCCCTTACTTTGATTTGATTTGTGGTTAAAAGATTTCATCGTTGTCTCTGCTTTATGGTAAAGAATTTGTTCATGCATAAAACTCATTATAGGGTTAACGACAAATAACAATTAAAAAGCATAGGGTCGGCAACATTAGATTCGTTGGCCGACAATACACTCAAGTCTCCAGCTTCGATCTTCTGGTTGGTATTTCACGATCTTTGCTGTTTAATTAGTATTGCTGGATTTTGTCATTTACTATTTCTTAATTTAACTTACAAATTAATATTTGTGGAAAGGACCTTCGTAATATCCTGATGGTCATGGTGTTGCGATTCATTTAAATTGAACATGGTAATTCAATGCACATAACCTGTTTGTCAATTTGCTTTATTGACGTTTCAAATAATTATTATTTTTTAAATTGTGTAGTATTTTACCGGTTTCCATTTTAGAGGTTGTTTGCTTGTATTGGTATTTTGGTACCTTATTCGTATGGGCTGTCTTTGTATATATATATATATATATATATATTGTAAAGGATTATATCTATTTCGGTTAATATATTCTATATACTTTTATGGTAATGGATGTAACTTAATAGAACGAACAAACTTCTATGATATTGAATTCTATACATGGATATAACATATTATATTTTTATACGACGATCTTATCATAACTATTGGAGGTTACTAATAGAATTACTAAAACTTTGGTGAGGTTACTGCCAGAGTCGTCGGAGCTGAGTTTTGGTGAGTTTGGAGTATTTAAAGATAGAAAATAAGGAATATTTTGATAAAATATTATTATTATTATTATGTACATAAAAATATAAATTTTACATGTTAAGTATTTATATAAAAATATACTATTTAAGTCAATCACTAGCAAATCCAATATTTCTAGTTTCGATAGGAGTAGTAAAGAACTTGCATTTGGGACCAAACAGTTCTTATCTCCCTTAGAAACCATTTTCTTTGTGTTTCCAAGCCTACACAAAGTTCTTGATGCAACTTTTGTCCATTGTTTCTTTAATATATTTGTAGTGTAATTTGCTTATTTAATCACTAACAAAAATTCAAGCAAAAGGAAAAAAAAAAGCCACTTCCTCACTTATTTCCATTGTTTTATCATTCTCTCACCCATTCTTTATTCTCTCTTTTTAATTTATTCTTTCTCTAATTCTCCGTGTTTCCTCTGTATTTTGCAAGAGGTCAAGAGGCCTATTAAGCCAGAAGGAAGAGATTGATTAGTTTTCACCATGTAGCTTGAGGACAAAAATGGGCGTTTTAATTTAAGAAGTTGTTTGGCTCTTAATCATAACAAGTATTTAAAACTCATGTGTTTGCCCAGATCTTTGAAATGAAAATCTAATGTTTTTTTTTATTTTATTTTAATAGAAAACAATAATGAGAGAAATGTTGAATTAAGGTCGTGTGAATGAAATAGTTCAACTCAATTAATTTACTTAGTTACAAAAGTGATAGTATATATATTAGTGAGCTAAGCCCTGAGCTAAGAATTGATTGGTTAGTGTATCTAACTGAGTAACCAACTTACTAGAGCCAATCCTCTACACTAGTGCACAAGCTACAAGCCTGCAACTCTATACAATCTAACATATATATTTTTTTTTGTGAGAAGAAAAGTCCATTTATCTTTCAAATCCACTCCCCACATGAGAGATGAGGAATTTTAACTCCCATACAAAAAATGAGCTAAATTGTCCAGATACTAAAGTACATCTTTTATTTTTAAGAAGGAAAAGGATAAAGAAAAATTAAAAAGGAAATAAAGTGTTTTATAATTAATGCTTTTTGTTTTTGCTGAACTATAAGCTATTATTTAATCGCTTACAAAATCACTTCCATTCCTATTCCTTATATCAGTCGTCACTCCCTCGCTTGTTTCTAGTTAAGCCCTGAGCTCTCACCATCATTATCTCGCAAGCAATCAACATTAGATTATTACAATCTCCAATTTGCAAATTCTCTAACATTTTTATTCCCTAACTCACTCTAGCCCCAATCTATCTCACGAAGGTACTTCCTTAACCTTTCACACCGCAACTATCGCCCTCTTCTTCTCTTATTCGAAACTTGTAAGCTTATTTGGGTAATTTCTTTGTTTTTGATTGGGTTTAGCTTCTATATTTGTTAATTTATCTTTTTTTAGGGTATGGTATGCATACCAGATGTTTAATAAAATTCATAATAGAGATTGTTGTAGTATCGGCATGCGGTATGTTTCTTTTGGATAAGGGATTTCAAGTTTCGTTATTGTTTTAGAAGAGAAACAAACATGAGTTAAAACTTGCTTTGTTTCCTTGTTATTTAATTATTCAAAAAAGATGAAGCAATGTTAATGTAGCTTGCTTACTTTTTTATTGCTTCAGTTCTTATTCTCGTTTTAATCAGAGCTCTCTTGTAATGTTTTCACCATCAATGAGTTACCTACGTTCGAAAAAAAATTAAGAAAAAAATTTAACTGTGTAGGTGGGTATGTGTGTTCGAATCGTTCTCTCTCGTAGCAGTATTGAACTCTCTCCCGCTATTTTAATCAATTACACCTTTGTCGTGTCTGTAAATTTTATATAGTATGTATAAGTACATGAGATATTTCATTAGAAAGTTAACCTCACAAGCCAAGTCTCATAATTATTTATAATATCATAATATCTCTAACAGTGTCTACCTTTCACTGAAGCAGTTATAGAAGCTAATTCTGAGAGCCGATCTATTTCCCCACTGAGTATACTTCTATAGTATTATTTATAGCCTCTCACTTGCATCTTTTCGAAGTAGCCCATAGCTCTTTGGATACCGTTACTATTTCTGCTTCCTTCTTTCTTCCAAATCCAGTAAGATTTTGCTCGTTTTGAACCTCGGGTTTTTATTATTTTGATTTTTAGCTTTCTGGGTCTTGTTAGTTAGTTTCTTTCATTCTTTTCTGGATCTAGCTCAGTTTGTAATCTGGGTTTTGTTATTTCATTTGGTTTTTTTTTTATTCATAGAGATGTGAATTTAATGGGATTTGAGTGTGGAAGTTGGATTTTTGCATTGTTGTTTGAAAAATGGATGAATTTCATTAAATTCTACAATTTTTTTGTTCTAAACGGAGATTCGTGCTACTCAGATCTATGAGTCTTGTTAATTCATTGAGTTGCTTGGGCTTTGTCGGATTTTTTGTTTTGTTGATTTTGTTCTATAATTTTATTTTCCTGGGATCTGTCACTTTCGTTGCTCGGTGGTCAACCTAATTCATATGGTTGTTTGTAGCTTGGATTAGCATCATAACTCTTTGGCTTTGTCACCAGCTTTAACTACATTGATTTTGACTGGCATGTGAAGCAAATAGCAACTTTATATTCATTTACAGTAGTTAAAGTTTTTGTTGACAGCTTTAGCAATACACACTCCTTAACTCCCATACCTTAAGTGTGTTTGGCACTTGATAATAACGTATCTCTGATTACTTAATAAAGGGTTCTTGGTCTCATATTTATATAAGGCAAAAAATTGAGTACCTATCTTGTTGCACATTGCACTTTTATGTTTTATGGGGTGCTGAACTGAGAACTTCAACTAGATGTAACATAGTTTGGTGCACTTAACTATTGTATCAAAACTTTCCAAGATCTAAATGCTTCATTGCCCATAAATGCATGGAATTTTATATTATTTTTATTGATTGGTTAATTAGATACATCTTTGATCTTTGTCTGGCTTCTGAGTAATATATTGCGGGAGAATATCTTTAAATTATCTTTTTAGTTTTTTTATTCTTCTTTTTGCACCAAGCGTATATCATATGTGCTAGTATCTCTTTACATTACTTATTTGTGACTTCTTTTTTATAAGATATGTGCTAAATTGTTGGCATCCTAAATTGAGTGCACAAACCATGGAAGAGCCTCATTCTGTGAATAGTCCCAGAAGGGTTGTGAGTATATCAAGAAAGCGGAGGGCAACTATCTTTTACCAAGAACCCGATAATAAGGTTCCTGAGTTTGGATTGTCTGGAGATCATGGTCCTAAACCTTCAGAGGTTTATGGGTTTGTAGGGTCTATCACAACTATTGTTGCTACAGGTGTGTCCATCTTTCTTCTTTATTTATCATGCATGTTATTTTAAATTATAACTTAGTCGAGTCCAAACCTTTTATTGTAAATATTTGATAACCTTTCAAGTACGAGTCCTAATTGAAATATAAATGTTTCTTTAATTATTCTTTAAGTTCTTAACATAGATATCAAATTTATATTATACTTGATCGGAAGCATAATTTATACATTTTTAGATGGATCTTGATATGCATTTGCTTTGATGTAGCAGTGGCTAAATAGTTATGCATTTCAAATTACTTGAACCTATTATAGTAAGATGCATCTTAAATCAGTTTATCTGTAGTTGTTTCCATGCTGAATAATTTTGACTTGATTATGCTTTGGGATTCCATGAGTTTCTCATATTCTGCAAATATTTAAATGAGCAGCCACATTCTTGTTTTGGGCATATGTTCCTGATTCTTGGCTGCAATCTATTGGGATATATTATTATCCTAGCCGGTAAGTAAACTGCTGGATTTTGTTCTCAAATATTGTTATCCATATTTGTGGCTTTAAGAATTTTCTTTTCTATACTATTTCATATCGTAATTATCAAACAGTTGAAAGTCATCCTGTCTGGTTTTCTCATTGAGAAAGTGTTTTTGTTATAAAAGAAACAATTATCAGTAAATCCTGCTTGTGATGTCATTTAGCTTTTACTGCATAACATTCAACTGAATTGAGACAATTGTAAATGCAATTTTGAAGGTTGAAATTACGTGCCGAGGACAAGAGTTTTTCTATGGTGGTTCTACTTTTTTTAATTTAAGATTGGGATGTTTGTGATATGGAAACTTTTTTGGGGAATGTGATGTAATAAAAATATGATGTGTTTATAAAAAAATATAAATTTTGATAACAATGATTAAATTGTGGCTTTTGTGAAATTGGAGCAGATATAAGACTTGTAAATAAGATGGCCGGATACATGTTGGATAGTAGAGTAAGATTTGAAAATCTTCTAGTTAACTAATTTGTGGCTGTAAGACTTGTTGCAGAGACGGAGAATTCTTGTTTCTTTTTTACATATATATTTACATTGTATACTATCATTAGTAGTAGTAATTTTCATTTTACCTAGGGTAAGGGTGGCAATGGCCCCCAATCCCTTGGTTCCTTCCCTGACTGGTTGTATGTAATTTTGAAAGGTATGTATCTTATTACCGTGTGTAATTTTCCAAACCTTGTCAGGTATTGGGCACTGGCCATGCCAACATACGCTATGATGACTATTATACTAGCTTTGGGATTCTATATCGGTCTCAACTTCATGTCCACCCCTTCTCCTACTTCCATGAATTCATTGTTTGGTGAGCATCAACTCTCTTAGCATTGGTTTGGTAGCAAAGTTGGGTTTTAATACATTTTTTCCTTGTTTGTGAGTTGTGGCTTAACGTGAAACTCTTTTTATGTCCTATATCCGGTATCTTTGAAAGACAAATTCACAATTGAAAATATGGTTGGCCACTTGACCTTTTGTTTTAGTGGGTAGATGTCATCATTTCCTGCAATTAATTAGCTAGATGACTACAAGTTTGGAAAGGATGCAGTTGGGTTTGGCAGGAGTAGCAATGTTACTTTACTGGTATACATTTTTTCCTATCAAAGCTAATCCTACTTGAGGCTTGAACCCATAACCCATAGCTTACCTGATATTATGAATAACCTCGGGGTTGACTGATATTATTGTTTTACATGTTCTCTGTTTTGTCTCGTACATCTTCATGTTCTGACAAGTTTTATATAAACTTACTGCAGATGAATTCAGTAGGGAGCCCTCAACTTTTCCTTCAGTGGACGGAGATGAAAAGCCCATTGAGCCAATCTCAGATATTAGCATTATCAAAACCAATAGCCTCATGTTTGATGATGTAAAATGACAACCAGCTCGTGGCGTGGTTAACCTTACTCTTCTATAGTTTGAAATTTATAGGAAAGAAATGTGTCCTGAAGGATAAGAGCATTCCCTTTATAAAGGAGAACATATGAATGGAAAATGTACTAGTTTGACTATTTAATTTGTAGCTTCAATATTACTTTTATTTCTCACTATTAAAAATAAATAACATCACCAAATCCCGGATGTTACAAGGCTTTGGTACCAATATAAGCCTTTCTGATAGAATGACCTAAATCATTTATTATTTAAGTTAACATGTGCAAAACATGTACTATTTATGTCCATTATTAACAATTATGTCAAAATGGAATGGGGACTTTAAGTGTTTATTTCCTAATAAAATGAGGAGTAAGTGTTTATTTAGAAGAATAATTTAAAAAATGTTTTTTATACTTTAAATATATATATATATATATATATATAAACAAATGATAATGTTTGACCATTATTTTTAAATTATTAATTTTTAAAATAATATATTTTAAAAAACAAAAAAATTGAAACCAAGTTGGAGATGTATTCAATTTTTAAAATAAAGTGAAAATATGCTCGAATGTGTTTTTTAGAAGGTGATAATTTGTGCTATAGTTTGACTTATCGAATCGAACTTGAATAGAAAAATAACGAATTGAATTAAATTTGGGCTTATTTTAGCCCAGTTCGAATAACACTGAAAAAATTGGAGCTAAGTTAGGATCAGTCCATTACTCTCAAAATAAAATAAAATTTTAAATAGAAAAATAAAAAGACTATATTAAAATTAAAATAATCATTCATTTCTTTCAGTATTTATCTTTTATAATATATTAATTATTTTTCTTTCATTTTCTTTTGAAAAATAAGCTGATAATGAATAAATAATTATAATTTATGTATTTGCCTATATTTTTTAGTTAATATTTATTAACTTATCATATTTTTGTTTAATTTTCTTTATAAACTAATTATAATGTGTTAACTCTATATTTATAGTTTTTGAGTGCTACTTATACTCTATATTTTAGAATTGAATTAAGTATAATCTAATACAATTCTTACTAATATTTTATTTTGTATTAAAAAAAAAAAATCACTCCCCCCCCCTCCCCCCGGTTAAATTTTTTCTAGCTCCGCCCTGCTCACACACCCTTGCCCACTGAACCCATTTCTTCCACCTCCATCTTCCATAGCCGCACTTCTTTCCCGTTTGTCCATTATCATGAACTTAGGACAAGTAAAGCTTTTGAAGGCTTTACGCACATTTTGTTTTGCTACTTTATAAAGGTATGTAAAAGCCTTTTTCTTTTTGGTTAATGGGATGTCTTAGTTAATAATTGGTAATCGCTTCAGGAAATTAGTAGATGGTGTATGATATTGTAAACCAGGGGCGGATGTATGATGGGAGTATGGGGCTTTGGTCTCGGTTAATTTTTTTACATAAAATTAATTACGTGTATATTTTTAGCATTAAATAAATATTTTATTTATAGTAATATATTGTGTCTAATTTTCATGTACATATTTTAGTATATATTAACAATATTTAACAAATACGTGAATAAAAATGATATGAATTGTAAATAAAGTGGTTAAATATATACTTTTCTTTTTTATGTATTTGGTAACTATTAGTAACAAAAATAAAATTAGAGTAGTATACTACAAAAAATTTCTTCCAAAATATAAAAATCTAAATAACGTTTAAATATTTTTAAACTCATTATAAATATAAAATTTAAAAAATAAATATTATGATAAGCTTCATATGAAATTATTTTTAAATTTATGTTTATTATATTTTATTTCAATACCAAATTTTAACTTTATTTAATATTATATTATTTGACATTTTATTTTAATAATCTTTTAAAATTTATTTAAAAAATTTTATATTAAAATTTTATTATTTTTAGTCATTTTTATATTATTTATAAACATATATTTTTAAATATAGTCTCAAGCTTAAAATTATAAATCATATTTTACTTTTTACATTTTTATATAATTATTTTAGTTTTAATGTCTATAAATCTTAATGTATTTGATTGAGCTTTTTATTTGCTTTAGATTTTTTAGATAGTAAATTTATTTTATTCATGAATGAAACTAATATTTATTAACTTCTTATATTTTTGTTTAATTTTCATTTTAAGTTAATTATAATGTGTTAATTCTATGTCTTTATTATAATACGACATGAAAAATATTTAAAGTTGAATTAAATATTAATTTATTATAATTCTTTATTAATTTTTTATTTTAGTATAAAAAAAAAAAAATTAGCTCTCAGGCTCTACCCTGTTGTAAACGTTGATGTGACTGTATACTATAAAGGTGTACATGCTAAGAAAGTAAGAAACTTCTACTAGACATCAGTTAGATTTACTCAAAATGGAATCTCCAAGAAATTTTTTTCATTTATTTTATCAAGTATAGTCTAGTGTTGGACAAATACTCTACTGATATTTGATTATTAATGCAGGTGATCTTAACGAAACCTACTTTGTGGGAAATGTTGATGAATGCTCCCAAAAGCTAGTCCAATGTACTTATGAGTGTTTGGAAAAGGCAATAGCCATTGATATGTGTTGAAACAGGCTATTTACGCTAACTGAATGCATGCTGCATGTCATATTTGGAAAGGCAATAACTACTGGTATAATGGTATTTCTGAATCTTTTTTTTTTTTTGTCGTGTATAATGAAGCCTGGTATGAGATTTCGTGGACTTGTTGAAGTCATTAACCGCCACGCTTCAATGTCAGGGCTATCTGTGGTAATGTGTAACTTAAAGAGTACACTTGTTCAGTGTTTTCGTATGTATTGAACTATTTTAATGTTTTTACTAACTTTATACTCATCCTCTTTTAATTGTTAGGTCAAGTCATATTGTGGTCATGGGATTGTAGAAGTTCATTGTGCACCAAATATTCCCCACTATAGAAGTATCCTCATTTGAACAGGCTTTAAATTATATTACTATGTGCTGCTTATGGATAAAAGAGTTTGTTGCTTTCTCCTTCCGGTCTTCCATGCATTGTTTACCTTAACCCAAAGCAGGAAATAAAGCAGTTGGTGGTATGTAGCCTGGACAGACCTTTACAATTGAAACGATGGTAAATGCAGTTTCGATTAATAGTTAGTTTATTTGTTAGTATTGGAAACTATTATGATTAGAATATTAAAATAATTATTTTAATATTTTCTTATTAGTTTAGAAATATTGTTTAGAGAGTCCTATCAGTATTAAGATTTTAATTTATTATCTCTATAAATATTAATGTAATTCTTCGAAAATATAATAAATAAGAATTAAAAAAAATTTATTTAATTTTTTAATTCTCTTATTTATTATTTTAATTTTTACGCCCATTTTTTAATTATTTTATATTTATATTTATATTTACTTCTACTTTGTATTTTAACAACAGTTATATGCTTCGTTGATTTACTAGCTGCATATTTAAATTGTCTGAATCTAGAGGTTTGGTGTGATCGAAAATAGCCCCATGGATGGACTGCTGTTACAGTTGATGGAAAACGCAGTGCACAGTTTGAGTACACACTTTTGGTACTTGTGCACCTTTTTTACATAATTGCAATATACTACTATTTAACTTCATTTATAACATGTTTGGTTAGCTGAATAAAAAAATAGTAAAAATTTGAATTTAATTAAAACGATAAATGTTCAATAATTATTATTATTATTATTATTATTTTGCTACCATTTTTATTACATTTGTAAGAATTAACGTAATCACTACGCCAAAAATGGCTTTTAAGGACGGTTGACCGTTTTTTTTTTAAATAACCGTCATTAAAAATATGTACATAAAGTAACGATGATGGTCATAAATTTTAACATTACGATGATGGTCGTTTTAAACATGACCGTTATTAAAACTTTAAAATAAGGAATAATTTTTTTTTATGATGGTCATTTAAATTATGATAGTCATCAAAAATTTTAAAATTAAAAATAAATATATTCGATGACGGTTATTAAAAAATGACCATCATAAAAACCTTTTAAACTTATAACAATACAAAATTTTCCTTCGCATTATTATAACACACGTAAACTAACTCCTAGGGTATAGTATATTTCTCCTCCAGATTCACTCGGTTTCACTCACTACTTTCATTGCCGCTTGCCCCTGTCTTCCCTGCCATTCATCCTCGCCGGTCGCCGCTCACTGCTCGCCCCTGTCTTCCCTTCCTTTCCTCACTCGCCATTCGTCATCGACAGTTTGTTGGTCGATCTGCTCGCTGCATTCCTCAATCGTCCTCGCCGCTCGTCCATCTTCTTCATAAAAATGGGAAACTTTGGTCGAATGGGTCTCTGTTTGAAACCAACACAAAGACACCTAAAAGGGAGTTTCCTTTATCTTTCTTCTTTATTATATAATTTTTCTAGAATCTTGTTGATGGATAGTGGGTTCATTTTGGACTATTTCTATAAATAAATAAACAAATAATTTTTTTTTAAAGATTGTTAGCTTAAAGTAGCACTCTAAGTGTTTGTTAAAATTATGAAATAAGTTGTGGAAGTGTGCTCTGATATAGTTTTCGTGCTCTGTGTTTATATAACTTTTTCGCCTTGCATTTGTCATGGCATTAATTTAGTTTCAATTCATGTAAGGTTATGGAACAAAGTTTATTCAAAACATGAGAGCTTCCTGACCGTGGGTATTGATATAATCTATTTTGAGAAGACTGATTATATAGTTTGTCTACTTTAAATGTGGGAATTACTAATGTGGTGATCAATTTATTTTGATTCAATTTTCAAGTCTTTTAATACTTGCTGCTTTTGTATGTTTGTTTGAACACTCAAGTCATTTTAGTTAGAAAAACTAACATGACACATGCTACATATTTGACAAAATGTTGTAATGAATTTAAAGTTGTACACTTTTGTGTTTTTTATATGAGAATATTTGTCCTGCAATATATATTTGTCTTGCAATTTATTTGGCTAAAAGAAAAAGTTCACAATCTAAAAATATCATGTGTGTACCGATTTTGGATGCGGTGAAGTTCTTTGATAGCTTGACAAATATGTTTAATTGTTGCTTCTATTTGTGGTTTTCTTTTGGTAGTTTTCTTTTTAAGACAAATGAAAATGACAATTTGAGTTGGTTTTTTTTTTTTTTTTTTAAAAAGAGTTTTCCAACTCTATCTGACTTTTTGAAGGTTCTTGGAATAGTGTTTTTATTGTTTTGTGTATCAACTATAAGGTTTGCTAGAACTAAATTTCTTAACGTTAAAAGACTAAATTTGTTAACATTAAAAGATTGTCAGGGGCGCATTTCAATAAGCATTTAAAAGTAAATGAGTCAATATCGTTTTTCTTACTTTGTTCTCCCTCTAAATGTCATTGTTTGTTGCTTTGTGTTGTATTACTACTGGATAATAATGTGTAGCATCATAGTAGATCATTCTATCTTTTTGAATAAGGGATGATTGCTCTTCTTCTACTCTTGATCGTAAAGTACTTGTGCCTAACTTACTTTCTATATATGTTGTGAACTGTGCATGTGTATTTGCATCTAAGTTAGTCCAAGGAACAAGTTAAATCAGATGTGAATAGAATTAACAAGTATGTCAGAAATTCCAAGGTCAAGGATTTTATAATAAGCAAGAATTTCAAGTGGCCTTGTTATGGTGTAAAAATAGGGATTTTGTCGTGACACTACTTGGATAATTTTGTTTTGATTTTTAATTTCCAACCTATATATGCTTGCTTTTACTTGTATAACTATATAATTCCCAATTATATTTATGCAGCCGCTATGCTAATGTTGTGCTTCAATGTTTGGCATTTACTCGGCCTGTCACTTCCTATCTTCTTCAAGGGATCCACTCCAAAGCCTGCAAGTTTCTCTGCTTGATTTCTATAAATTTTAACAACTTGCTTACTTTAGGACCATTTGATTGACATTTATGACGGTCATGAAACAACAACAGTCATAGAATATATTTTTTTATGACGATCGCTTATTTTTTTTACGATTTTTAATGACGATCGTTTTTTATTTTCATGACGTTCACGACCGTCATTAAAAAGGCTTATTTACGATGACGCCTAAATAGATGACGGTCACTGTATTTTTTTTGAAGCATCATCGTAGCTTTATAATGACGGTTAATGATCGTCTTTAAAGCCATTTTTTGGCATAGTGAATGAACAAACAAAAAATCGAATATTATAAATTAAATTAAAAATTATAAAATAAATAAGAATTATAAATTATAATAAGACAAATACAGAAAAAAAAAAAATGGAAAAAGAAGATGAATATTATAAATTGAATTAAAAATTACAAAATAAATAAGAATTGTAAATTACAATAAGATAAATATAAAAGAAAATGGAAAAAGAAGATCGAGGCCGGTTTCTTTAAGATAAATTTTTTCTATCACAGCGGGTGTTTTATCTAAAAATAGTTTAAGAATACCAAATTGAAACTGTTTATACGAACTAAATTTCTATCCACTATTTATCACACAAAACTTGTAAATTTTAAGAACTTGTAAATTTTATGATTTCGCATTATACTACGAAAGTTTGTGATATATTATGGCCAATATCATTTCATATGTATAAAAATATAAGTCTTGAATAAATAATCGAAATAATCGTGCTGATAACGTGTTATAAAATTAAAGAAATAAAAGAAAAAAGTACAAAGAAAAGCAACAAGTAGAAATAATTCTCATTTATTGATGTGTTAAGAATACACTGCTAAAGACCCTATTACAAGATACAATATGAATTTCGAATATAAGATATAATAGATATTGAATATGTAATTATCTCTAATTAAATACAAATTTATAATACAATAGAGATAAATTTGAAATATATATAACTATAAGATAGATATATCATATTTAAGATTTAACATCCAAATTATAATAACAACTTCATTCTTTTTATATTTTTTAAATAAAAAATATGGTTAATCGTTTACTATACTAACATAATGAAAGAATTTTTTGGTATTTATTCTCACCCACGTTATTAAAAAATGCTAATTTAGTACCCAAATTCATCCATTAATAATTTAGTACCATTTTTGTTAAAAATAAATAATAATTCAAAATTTTGATTAAAAGAAAAGGTTAGTTTTGACGTTTTCGATTGTTTTCTTAAAAAAAAAAATAATTTTTTAATTGCTAAAAGCAAAAATAGATTGGAATTTAAAGACAGTATACTCCTCTAAACAAATATATATTTTAGTGGAAGGAGTCAATATACTCCTCTAAACAAATATATAATGTATTTTCAAAGTTATACTATTAGTGTGTAAATGTTATTTAAAAAATTTTAAAAAAAAATTGAAAATTAATCATCCATCTTTCTTTAAAAAAATAATATAAAATGCCAAAACTACACCTATATTTTTAACCAAAATTTTAAGTTATTGTTCATTTTTTACAAAAAGAATATCAATAACCAAAATTTTAAGTTATTATTTATTTTTGATAAAAAGAATATCAATAAGTAAAATTGGTATTAAATTATAATATAAAAAATAATATATATTAAAATAATAATATAGATACGTACCGTAACGAGTTATTCACATGAAAAAGGGATTGAATTCAATTTTAACAACAATGTCAAAATAATTGAGCTCACCCTGCAGCTTTCACAGGTTGTAGCATGTTGTAATATTTGTTTGGTTTCAATTTTAATCAAAATCAAATAAAATTACAAATTTTTTGAAGTAAATATGGCTGAATTGAAAATTCCATAACTTCTGTTTGGTATATTCCGATTATTTCATAGCGGAGTAACCAAAGTAATTAATCAATAAAATAAAATTATTTACTTAGATGGTAATGCCTAAACTCTCAGCGAAAAATAAAAATAAAAAGATAATTATGGGTCAAGTTTTACAAAGAAAAAAGAAAGGGAAATGAAAGGCAGAGCATTTTCCAAATTCCTACCCACAGTTAAGGGTCAAGATTATTTTTTCATTGAATCTAACGGTCCATTCTTCCCTCTACCTGTCTCCTTGTGCATATGAGAAGCTCATAAGAGGTGAGAGACTCTAAAACAATTCTTAACCCCCCCTCTCTCTCTCTTTCTTAAACGAACCCAACTAACTAAAATGGCTTCTTCATCATCTCTGACTCTATCTCAAGCCATATTAGCTCGAGTCATCTCTCAGCATGGCTCCAATTCATCTTCAGACCGTCTATCTCTCTCCACTCTCACAATCCCAACCTTCTCAGGTCTCAAGTCGTCGTCGTTATCTTCTTCTTCATCCTCCAAGTATTCTCGGCTTTCCCGCCGGCGGATAAACTTGACTCGACCAGTCCGAGCTGCTGCTGTGGAGACTTTGGAAAAATCCACTGACACATTACTAGTCGAGAAGTCGATTAACACGATTCGATTCCTGGCTATCGATGCTGTCGAGAAGGCCAATTCGGGTCACCCGGGTCTTCCCATGGGTTGTGCTCCGATGGGTCACATTCTATACGATGAGGTCATGAGGTACAACCCGAAGAATCCTTATTGGTTTAACCGTGATCGCTTCGTGCTCTCCGCTGGTCATGGATGTATGCTACAGTATGCTCTGCTTCACCTCGCTGGTTACGATAGCGTGAAGGTGAAACTTTGGCTCTTAATTATTAGTCTTTTGCTTTTTTAACTCCTTGTGTGTTTGTTAAATGGATCTGGTTATCAGACTATGCTTTGACTAATAGAAACTTGGGCTTTTTTAGTTCATTATTGGTAGATTATGTTTCTAATGAAATTGGTTTTGTTTGATTTAGTTCTTAGTCGCATGGTCTTTATCCTTTCAACTTGTCTTCGTGTATTATAGGGTCTGTTTGTTTGTTTTGCTTTTGAGAATTTGTTAAAACACTTCTTGTAGCTTAAAAAAAAAAAAAACTATTCTGAACGGAGCATTGAGAACGGCCATTAAGATCATGTTTTAACTCCGGCAACTTATTCCTATTCAATGTTGTTGTGGTGTTAATGTTTGTTATAAATTTTAGTAGTGTTATTTGAGGTAATTTCCGAAAAATAAAATAGTTGCTAGAAAACTCCTGATTTTTGTAAGATGTTTGCCCTTAATGAATTCATGTTCAGGAAGAAGACTTGAAGGAATTCCGTCAGTGGGAAAGCAAAACCCCTGGACATCCTGAGAACTTTGAGACACCTGGTGTTGAAGTAACAACTGGTCAGATTTGTCGTATTTGTTTGATTTTTATTTGTTGATTATGGTCTTGCAATTAATTTTTGGTTGCACATTTTTTTTTCCTAGCATTTGCTGATTTATCTATACGATTTAGGTCCACTTGGGCAAGGTGTTGCAAATGCTGTTGGTTTGGCTCTTGCCGAGAAGCATTTGGCTGCTCGATACAACAAACCAGACGCAGAGATTGTTGACCACTACACGTAAAAGAACTACTTTTATTTTAACCAGGAATGTTAACTGCATGCTAATTTGCACACATTTTGCTTGATTGGCACCAAAATATAGGAAAATGAATAGTTATTTATTTTTTTAGATTACGATGGCATGGGGCACACCCCGATTGGCGTGCAAGAGTGTGTGCAATTAGCATTTCTTTTATTCTCATTGTAATGTTCATTATTCATATTTAAGTTTGTATTGTGCGCATGCTTGATTGCCTTTTTGTTATAAATTATTTTGCTTTATTCTAGATATGTTATTCTTGGTGATGGTTGTCAAATGGAGGGGATTTCAAATGAAGCTTCTTCTCTTGCCGGTCACTGGGGTCTTGGAAAACTTATAGCCTTCTATGATGACAACCACATTTCAATTGACGGTGACACGGATATTGCATTTACTGAGAGCGTTGACACCCGTTTTGAGGGTCTTGGGTGGCATGTTATTTGGGTAAAGAATGGAAACACTGGTTATGATGACATTCGTGCTGCCATTAAGGAAGCAAAGGCTGTCAAAGACAAGCCAACCTTGATCAAGGTTAGACATTTAATTATGATGTTATGTTCAGGTTGATAGTGGTGCTTAGTGTACTTGGAATGGTCATAAAGAAGCATTCACTTCTGAATATAATTATATTTTCAATCAAACTTCATATATTCTGGTACTGTCTTGCAATTATGTGATTAATTTAATTTAATTATATTTTTAATTTAGATAACGTTATCCCCCAGTTCTTATCTGTTAGTTTTTTTTCCCATTTAATGATGTTATTGGAGTCACATTTTAAAATTGGTTTTCTTAACAGGTGACAACAACAATTGGTTATGGATCTCCAAACAAGTCAAACTCATACAGTGTACATGGTAGTGCATTAGGTGCCAAGGAAGTGGATGCTACTAGGAAGAACCTTGGATGGCCATATGAGCCTTTCCATGTGCCAGAGGATGTAAAGAAGTAAGAAGCACAGTAGATAAGATTTAAAAACCTCTTAATCAATCTCTTTCTTCAATATCTAAACTATGTAATATTTTTACTTTTTCTTAGGCATTGGAGTCGCCACGTCCCTGAAGGTGCTTCTTATGAAGCTGAATGGAAGGCCAAGTTTGCCGAATATGAGAAGAAGTATAAGGAGGAAGCAGCAGAGCTTAAGAGCATCATCACTGGTGAGCTACCTGCTGGTTGGGAGAAAGCACTTCCAGTGAGTACTCTGTTCTCCTGTTCCTTTTTGTTTCTTCAATCTTATTCTTTGTACTTTTTATTGCCCTCATTGACATTTGAGTTTTATCTGGATAAGTCTATTGTAGTTTCTTAGAAATGAGCACAAGCATGTGTGCAAGATATTTTAATTGAAAAGATCTAACATTAGAATTTGAATTTAATTTTTCTAGTTCCTCTTTATCTGATCTTAAGATAAACCCTTATGCTCGATTGATGTTCAAGTCATTATTATGTACACCATTTACTAAGATATTCTTGTTGCAATTTTACAGACTTATACTCCAGATAGCCCGGCTGATGCCACCAGAAATTTATCACAACAAAACCTTAATGCACTTGCAAAAGTCCTTCCTGGTCTTCTTGGTGGCAGTGCAGATCTTGCTTCTTCTAACATGACTTTATTGAAAATGTTTGGAGATTTCCAAAAGGATACCCCAGAGGAACGGAACGTGAGATTTGGTGTCAGGGAGCACGGAATGGGAGCTATATGCAATGGAATTGCCCTTCACAGCCCCGGTTTTATTCCATATTGTGCCACTTTTTTTGTTTTCACTGACTATATGAGAGCTGCCATAAGGATTTCTGCCTTGTCTGAAGCCGGAGTCATCTATGTGATGACTCATGATTCAATTGGTCTTGGAGAAGATGGACCAACCCATCAACCAATAGAGCACTTGGCAAGTTTTCGAGCAATGCCTAACATTTTAATGCTCCGGCCGGCTGATGGGAATGAGACTGCAGGAGCATACAAAGTTGCAGTTGATAACAGGAAGATGCCATCTATCCTTGCCCTTTCTAGGCAAAAATTACCTCAGCTTGTTGGAACCTCTATTGAAGGTGTTGAAAAGGGTGGATACATAGTGTCAGACAATTCTTCAGGTAACAAGCCAGACGTGATTTTGATCGGAACGGGTTCCGAGTTGGAAATTGCTGTTAAAGCTGCTGAGGAGCTCCGAAAGGAAGGGAAGGCTGTTAGGGTAGTCTCGTTTGTTTCATGGGAACTCTTCGATAAGCAATTAGATGCTTACAAAGAAAGTGTTTTGCCTGCTGCTGTAACAGCTAGAGTCAGCATTGAAGCAGGATCTACATTTGGGTGGGAGAAGATTGTTGGAAGTAAAGGGAAGGCTATTGGGATTGACCGTTTTGGTGCAAGTGCACCAGCAGGAAGAATATACAAGGAATTCGGTCTTACCACAGAGGGGGTTATTGCCGCAGCTAAACAAGTTAACTAGGCTTGGTTAGTTACTGATATTATCTCTGAGACGTATTATTTTAGCAATTGAGTTTAGGTTGAAGATAACGGAAAAGAGACCGAATCTTGATGATAATTTTGATCCGTCTTTTCTTTCAATAAAAGGAAAGATAAATTAGAATTCATTTTTTATGCTATGAGCTGCTGATTCAAGCAAGAGATGAAGGCAACAATGATCAAAAGGAGAAAGTACGGTTTAAAGAATGGTAGTGTTAGTGTATTATGTACTAACTGTCCGACCTTGTCGTGAATGAGGTTCTTTTTCCACCCATCACTTTAGAAGCAATAATATGTTGTCAGTCTATTCTGTGCTATTGAGGAGTCTATATCATTGAAAGCACCTTTAAATTACTTGGCAGTAGAGTCAACTCAAATATAGATTTGTTCTTGGGCACGTATTTCCTTTCTTGTTGCTTGTTATGACTGATTAGTAAAATTGGGAAATCTTATTTTGTTATCACAAAGATAAATTTCAAGAAAATAATTAGCACATAGAAGCTGCGGTTCTACTGACCTACAAGATGGGACAAGTGTAGTTTGTATTCTCTGTTTCTCTCTCACTGAAGATAGATTTTATTCCAGCCGTTCAAAAAGATGCGGGTAATCCTTTCACTTTCTAAAAGCCAATGAGCCTTGCAAGCTCATGAATCATGATCTACTAGTAATCTATAAACCTTTCTACAAACAACTGAGCATTTTGTTGTTTGTGTTTGATCTCATGAATCATGATCCAGCTATCATATTTGATATTGTGCAGTGTACAAAAAGCATAAGCAGTCTTAGTAAAAAAAACAAACACGTCTCTTCCCAAAAATACAAAAATATTTACCCGATCAATTTTATGATTTTAAGCAAACACTCAAATTGAGAAAATGAAGAAAGCTAGAATCCACTGGACTCCACTAAAGAGGAATATGATGCATTTTCATCGGTAGCTTTGTGTTTTCTTTCAACATCTTTCTTTGATACTCCTGTTATCTTACGCAGTTGCTCAGCATCTAGACCAACCATATCATATAATTCTAATCTTTGTGGTCTTGCTAATTCCATGTCACCATCCCAACATGTTTCTATAATAATTTCAAGAGCTCTTTCCATTTTGTTCTCAGACATAAGATTCCCATTTTGCAGGAGAACAAGGTATACTTGCTCAGCAGAAGCTTTTCTTATCTGGATTCAAAAAACAAAAGAGGGGGAAAACGTAACTTTGTATATTCGGTTTCACTTTTACAAGGGAAATGACCACCTTAGAGGCTCGGAACACTATATGTATTTTACTTATTTAAAGTACCTATTATTTCCATTCCCATTACTTATAAAATTTCATAGTCATAAAACAGGGAGAGTTAGGCATTTGATACCTTAGGGTAACGATGGCCTAAGAAACTGAGGAGATGAGAGAAGGCTCGAATGCTGATGGACTTGTCTAAGATAGAAGCAATATAACCAAGTATTGCAATTCCTGCATATAACTTGGAGAAGTCCCTTGATCCTTTTAATTCAACCGCCAGAGAATCCAATAGAGTAGCTGAAAAGACCAGAGTCTGATCCTGTACATTGAAATTTGGATTTATAACGGATGATTCAACAATATAGTCCTTGTATTTGTACCATGATATGCACAGGAGTGCGTCATATCCAAAGACCAATAGCAGCAGCAGTAAAGGAAAACAAGTAAAAACTAACCTCCATATTCAATAAAAGTTTTTTACTGAAAAGAATCTCCATGGTCTGCAATCAGGAAAAACTTTTTGTTATTTTACAATACTTTATCAGCACAACAAGAGCTTCAGATGATGTACATGTGATACCAGCAAGGTAATAATTTCCTTCCCAGTTGGTAGTACACGAGTAGACTACTCTCTTAAATAAACATCTACGGCTCTACGAGTCATATTTGCAACTTAATATAAATAAAGGATTATCAAGATATTAGTACCACTCCATATGACCTCATTTTTCTTTATATAGATATCAAATATTTAGCAGAAGTATTGAGTAAAATGAATGAAGTTCATATATGCTAACTTAATATTGTCGATCAGGTAATAAAGAGAAACATCCGCAATTGCTGTAAAGAAGAGTAATATTTCCATCCCTTGGCAACAACTTTCATTTCAATTTACCTTCAACGTGGGGACAATTACTCTGTCACATCTCCTATATTCTTGCAGGACCCATAGCAGATCGGTAGATAGCATGTACTCTCTGGATAGTTTCTCATCTTGGTCTTCAGTTTCAACAGCTTGCAGATATTCCAATAGTGCTGAGAGTGATGCCTTGCTCAAAGACTCTTGTAATCCACCAATAGAGACAACAAGACCGGACAGTACTGATTTGCTGTAACAACTGAATTGAAGCAACTTCACAAAACGGTAGTAAGAAAAGGTGGGTACCTACAGGCAAGTACAAAATAGCCTTGGGATCAGAAGAACAGAAATAATTGTCCAATAAAGATGAATAAATGGCCTATATATCTTACCCCCCATTTTAGGTTGGCATCAGCTGGGACAATTTCTTCCAGTTTTTTCCTGTGAGGTATATATGGTATATAAACCATCTTGTTATGTAAAATCCTATGAAGAATCTTGGCAGCTGCTTCTCTTAATTTGTCCATCTTCTCAACAGCTTGCTTACATAAAGCTCCAATTATACTGGTAGAGAGATTTTCATCAAAAATTAAAGAAAAATTATTATTCTCAACGTCACTTTTGTGCAGGTCTGATGCAAATTCAGTTTGATCCAGTCTTTCATTGGAGCCAACAGATTTTGTTTTGCAGAGGATATAAGTACATCTCACAAGGCCGTCCATAGCAGCCTCACGAACCCAAGAACCCACATCACCTCTATTATCAACAGAATAGTCACCAAGAGCTCTTAGCAAACTTGTCATCACTTCATTCTTGATCAGAAATAGTAAGGACATGTCATCCTTCCACAAATTTGAATCAGAACAATTTTCTTTATCAGTTAGTCGCTCACAGACAGATACAAGTGCTTTGACAGAATTTACTCGGGCTTCAGCATCCCTATCATTAGGATTTTCCTGCAATGTTAAATATACAAACATTGGACTCTGTCGTACATTTTCTTCAATGAAACTGGAAAATCTTATAGTATATTGAAACTTCTTTCACACCTCAATAGTAGTAGAACCACAGAGATTCAAGATCACATCTCTCCACTTACTTGCCAAAAGCTCATATGGCAAAACTCCCAAAGCTAATGCTGATCCTCTTCTTACGGCGACATTGGAATCAGTCAACAATCCCAGATACTTTGATGTTATATTGCTAGTAGCTCCAACATCTGCAGTAACAAGGTATGCTCCAACAAAATGTTTTAGAGCTTTAACAGAAGCATCCTACAAATTATATGAAAAAAAAAAAACCATCTATAAATTCATTTTATCAAGAAATAAAGCATATAGGTAAGCAAATTATTCACATCAAAGCCAAGTACCTGAATCTGAGAATTAGGGTGTCTCAAGTTTTCATTAAGAGTATCAAGCATACTCCGCTTCCCTTTTTCTGTTAATGGCACGTTAAATAAAGACATACATTCAATGAATCGAGAAACAGCCAAACGCATTATCTCTCCACCCTTTCCACGATAAAGGCGTGCTTTCTCAATTGCAGGTACAACATTTGCAATGCGCTTTTGTGTATCTGTAAAGGTAGATTGACAAAATAGCAACTTGCTTAAGGAATTCACAAGCTCAAAAAACAAAAAACAAAAAATTAATTACCCACAAGGACATAGGATAAGAGAAAAGAAAACAACTAAGGTAGGAGGTTACAAGCAATTGATATTTTCTACTGTTTATTGCTCCCAAGTGTTTCTGAAGGATTCTATTCTACATTTTTTTAGTTACATAAGTGACCAAATCAAAGTCAGTTGAAAACTAAAATGTAAAAGTCCATGCGAACTGAATAACAAGCATAAACATAATTGAAATGACCCTTTATTTCTTTTTTTGGGACATGAAACATTTTCTTTATTTCCTATCAGCAAACTGAACATGATCAAAGCAAGAGTACCTACTGGGGGAAAGAGCACAATGACAATGATGTAATGCTAAAACAACTTCTCCAACTGCCAGAGTTGTACCATGGCGCATGCTCAAATCAGATGAGAGAGTACAGGGAATTAGTTTCTCCAGAACAGAATTTGAGAAATATTTAGGGTCATACTTAACAAGAGCAGCAAGAGCCTCAGCAGCAAGTTCTCTCAACCCTTTATCCTAAGAAAACAAATTTTCAACATCAGAACAAACAGTGAAAAAAACATGGACAAGGAACTTGGACAGTTGGACCTAATGGGTCATAACCAAAAAAGAGGAAGAAGAAGGCCCCTTAAACAAAAATTTAATCAGACTTCTCCTTTCAATTGGAAGAATGAATATAATAAAACTCAACTGGACATACCCAGTGACATGTCTTGCTATTCAGCAGCTCTTCCACAAATGGATAAAGATAGCTCTCATATTGGGCAATAAAGACAGCAACATGAGTATAAGAGTTTACTCGAGAAGAAAGTGAAAAATAATCTGCATTGTTCACTATGTCAATTCCATGAGGGTAATTCCCCTGTCTCCCAACATTCTCCTGAAAAGCAGCAGCTGCTGCTCGTCTACAATTGACCTAAGCATCACAAAGCACCACAATCAGAATGTTTGGCATTGGCCAGGTCAAAAATAGAAATTAAATGCCCATCGAAATGATCAAACTTTTAGAACCTCTCGATCATAGCAGGCAACTGTCAAGAGATGTGGAGCAAGCTGGTCCAATATGTTCCTCATGTCAGTGTGATAATATGCACGGCCAAAAGCCCAACAAACATAAGCTGCAGCATCACGTACATGAGACCCAACACTATGTGGACCTCTTCGAATGTCATAGTGTAGTGCCTGTATAAATATTTCTTCATCAAGCCAATATCATAAATGCTTCTGTGAGTCCTCATGACTAATAAGCAAAGCATAGAGCAATCACATGCACATCAAGAGACATAAATATAGATTTTAACAAAATTATAGTGTAATAACCTTAAACCCTAAACCCTAAACATAAAATGAAAACTATAAACCACTTCAGACATATAAATAAAATGCCTAGAGACATAAATAAGTATACTATTAATATAACCTTCAAAACAACAGGCACAACTTTGGGGAGACTGGTGGGCAAGAGCAATCCTCTACGTGCCAATTCTGCCAATGCCAAGCAACCTCCATGCCATGAACCATCACCCTAGATATTCGTAATGTGCAGGTCAACTAAATATATTATAACATGTAAGCAAAAGCACGATTTTTTTTCCTGTTATGAGAAAATTATACTTATATATTTTACTGTTACAGTACCTAGTTGATGAATTCAAGATTTTATTAGTGATCACTTCATGCATTTTATTGGTAAAAATTTGGAATAGTTTAAAAGAAAGCAATTTCACTAACACACCTCTCCTGGTGAGAAAAGCTCAGAAACAGATGACAGAATCTCATCTGACAAGGCAGATGTAAGACGTGAAGTAATGCGTCCTAGACCTTTTGCAGCAGACCAGCGCACAACAGTATCCTGCATTGCATTGCCAATAAAGTCAACATCAAATCCGCAAACAGTAATGGAATAACAATGAAACTTGAACATATAATGAATTAGCCAAAAAGGTCAGGGAAAAGAAAGACGATATTATTTTTCCATCTAGTTCTACCATACCAGTGCAATTTGATTTGGAACTATAAGCCTAATAATGAACCAAGGGCAGTAGGATCCAATAGGATGTCCTAAACTTAGTTTTGTCATTTAACAACTTTTTCATATAACTACATCAGTTAATCTGCAGCTTTAAATGTCAACATTAATACATAGCTGAAACATTTTCCAATTTATTGAGAAGGTAATCAGACACGGATACCAACAGCAAGGGCTGATTATCATCTTTAAAAGGCCAACAAATCAAACAAACTACCTGTTTCTGTGTATTAAGAGTTAGTCCAAGTTTTCTTTTGAAATTTTCCCAATAGAAACAGCATTATTCAATATATAACAAAATTTTTAATAGGATCTCAGACTTTAGCGTACCGTATCTCGCAACCCAGTAAGCAACATCTCTATGATTTCTTCTACAAGTTCTGGCACATCCATGTCTTCTTGTTGGTAGATTGGGGTTTGATTAGAGATGGTATGAGCAATGTTCACATTGTTATTACATTGATCAGTTTCTCTGGTTGCAGACAATGAAATGCTCTGTCCCAGTGAGCTTGTCTTAGCCTGAATTAAGAGCAAATGAAAGAGGCATAAAGGCATGATACTATCAGCATCTTGATAGCATTCACCAACTTAAATAATTATAGATGTTATCATCTTAAAGAAAAATGGTACAGAAAAGCAGTAAGATAAGAAAGATGTCAAAAGCAGACCACAGAACCAATGCTTAACAAGGGAAACGTCAGACATCCAATACTACCATAGGAAAATAAATTATTACATTTATTATACAAAAAAGAAGTTAGAAAAAATAAAATGATTTGAAACATTGTAACACTTGAAATAATATGCAAAAAAGATTATGTAAAATAAATTTTCCCAATAAATTTTAACCAAATGACCACATAAATAATGACAATTCCTAAGGCAATGTAACAAGCAACCTGTGCATTGATATCTAGATGCCAAGTTGCCAACCTCTTTTAGCTGCAGATGCATAAGTGCCATACTTCCAAAACCCAAAATGGCATCAAGTAATTAAATTCGTATGCATATTAAACGGCAAACAGAATAACTATTAAGTAGTTCTAAAGCAAGCTAGTTAAAAATGTAAGAAATAAGCTAGAAATTCAAATGTAAACATAAACCAAATATAAATAATGTAATTATAGCATGAGAAGCATAAAGATATTTTTATATAGTGAAGACTAGATAGGAAAATTAGCAAGGAGACAGAATTTAAGAATCCAAATGGAGAAAAGATTCCATGATTCCTAACCACATATCGCCACGCCGGTGTTCGATGAGGGAGGCAAGTCATCCCTATTCTCTGAGTTAACTTCATCAGATACTTGCGAACTAAAGAACTCTGAGCTGCATTACTTGACTTGATCAATGATGAGATGTCATTCCAAACAAGTGGAACCACATCAATCAGGATTTTACGCCCACCAGCCTGTCTATGGTAAATAGTATTTATGAGTAGCAAATAATGATTAAAAAAAACGTAATTATGCAAATGGATACAATTATCCTAGGTAAGCAATAAGACCAGAAAAACCAATTGAAAATACATTGGTACGATGAAATTTGAAGAAGCATCAGAGTTCATTAAAGAATTAAAAAATGTTATGGATTACAGTTCCATATCCACACATCCAAATGACCCAAGGCCTCTACCTGCTATGCTATCTATTATGCAGAAAGAGAACCATAGGTAACTGTAAATTGTTTCACATCAGAAAAAATTAGCTTGAAAATTAGAAAAAATGCTTATGTTTCATTAACCCTAATAGAGGTATTTATATACACATACAAATCTTACCTAAGAAAAGAAATAAATACATAATATTTACATTTTAATGATAATAAGAAAAAAATTCCTAGAATAATTATAGAATAAATGTACATTTCAACTCTCCCCTCAATTTAGAGCATAGATATCACTAAGTTAGTGATGTATGAGAAGAATTTCATGTAATAGCATGGGTCATAATATCAGCTAATTGATTAATACTCTTGATGTATAAAACTTTAATGACTTCAGCATCCAAACTGTCTTTGATATATTTTCTGTCAAGTTCAATGTGTTTGGTTTTGTCATGTTGCACCAGATTATTTGCAATCTCAATTATTGTAGTATTATCACAGAATAAAATCATAGATTTCTTAGGGCCAAAACCAACTTCACTCAATAAAATCTTTAACCAAAAAAACTCTATAATACTGTGATAAAGAGCGCAGTACTTGGCCTTTGCACCGAACAATGAATACTACGTTCTGTTTCTTACACCTCCAAGACACCAAATTTCCTCCAACAAAATTAAGGTATCCTGAAGTATACTTCTTATCCATCTTGGATTCCACAAAGTCAAAATCGGTATAACCCGTAATGTCTAAGTGTCCATGTTTTGATAACAAAATACCCTCCTTACCTAGGAAGGACTTCAAATAGGCCAAGATCATGTTCATAGCTTCCATGTATCCGTCACTCAACTTATGCATGAATTGACTTACTACACTAATAGCATAAGCTAGATCAAGACAAGTATGAGTTAAATAAATCAATTTTCTTACTAATCTTTGATATCTCCTTACTAGTTGGAATCTAATTAAGATAGACAGTTAAACCATGATTTATCTCAATAGGTGTGTCTACAAGAGCACAAATAGAATTGTCAATTTCAGCAAAGAGATCTAGTATATATTTCTGTTGAAAGAGAAAGAGCCCTTGCTTAGTCCTAAAAACTTCAATACTCAAGAAGCATTTCAGATTACCTAGATCATTCATTTCAAATTCTTCTGCCAAATAATTGTGTAATCTTTCTCACCAGCATTACTACTTGCAACAATTATATCAACATAAACTAGAAGTAACGTAATATCATCACCCATTTTTTTATAGAAGAGAGTGTGATCTGCTTGAGCTTGTTTAAAACCATACTCTATTGATCGGCTCAACTTGCCAAATCATGCCTTGGGTGACTGTTTCAACTCGTACAAGGCTTTGTTCGACCTGCACACCTTTCCATCTTCAGTCAAGAAACTAGGAGGAAGATCCATATACACTTCCTCTGACAGATCTCCATGAAAAAATGCATTCTTTACATCGAATTGAAGTAATTGCCAATCTAAATTCACAGCAGTATAAAGTAAACTCGAACAATACTCATCTTGGCTATCGTATCAGTCAACATTTTAAGCTTTTGAGAGAGTTGGTGACCAACAATTTCAAACATGGTATCAGAGCTAAAAGTTCTGTATCAAAGGCCTAACAACCCCAATTATTGATTGCAAGTATTTAGCCTGTCAAAATTTGTGAAGGAGTGATAAATATATAAAAGTACAGTTGAACCTTTTCCCAACAGCTTAAGTTTTTGAAATAGTTGATAACTAATAACTTCTAAAATGGTATCAAAGCCAAAAAGTCACGTGTTTAAGGCTTAGCAACCCAACTGTTGAATTGCAAGTGTTTAGGCCTACATGATGCATAGAATCAACATTTTTGGAGAATAATAGATGTATAAAAGTATATTTAGCCATCTTCCTAACAGCTTAAACTTTTGAGAGAGTTAGTATATCAATAAATTCTAAATGCCAAAATATACGACAAAGATAGACTAATAACAAGAGTAATTAGTCCAGTTAACCTACTAACTAGAAAAAAAAGTTTCCCCTTTTTTCTCTCTGTTTTTTCTTTTTTAAATATTAGCAGATGCAGTAAAAAATAAACAAATAATAAGCTAATGATGGGTAGATAATACGTAAACCTATCGCTAAGTGCAAGAATGACCAAGCAGGTGATGCATTGAATCCAAGACCACGACAACTGAGCTGATTAAGGCAGCGACGGCGAAGATTGTTGGGTAAGGTAGCAACGACAGCTATTAGGCTAAGAAAGGCAACGACAGCTATTAGGCTAAGAAAGGCAATGACGATAGCTACTAGGCTAGGAAAGGCAGCAATAACAGCCACAGGGCTGGGCAAGGCTGCGTAAGGCCAGGTAGGTGGCGATTGGATCTAGGTATGGCAACAACAGTGGCAAAACAAGAAATCGACAGCAACTTAAGGCACGAAGGGGAAAAGACGCAGAGAAGGATGCCTGTTTTTCTTTCCCAAAGGCTTTGGTAGAGGAGCAAAATGTTGTTTTTTTAAAGCTCTGATACCAAATTAACTTCAAAAATAGAAAAAATGCTTATGTTTTCATTAACCCTAATAGGGGGTATTTATATACACATATAAATCTTACTTAAGGAAATAAAATAAATACAAAATAATAATAATAAGGGGAAAAAATCCCTAGAATAATTATAAAATAAATGTACATTTCAACTGAAAACATGTAACATATTTCCTTAGTTGCCCAAACTCCAAGCAGTACAAATTGTAAGAGATAAACTTGGTACATAGCTAGAGAGAGGAGAAAACTGATAAAAAGAAACAAAATCTCAAATACAACCATGTATAATACTTCAACGTTCCTTAAAGTATTAAATAAATTCCAAACATGTATAAAGAACCAGCATTTGCAAACCACCAATTTGCTATGAAAATAATGTGAACTAGAAAAAGTAAAAGCAAACCTTGAAAATAGCTGCCAGTGCTTCTATGGCTCCAAGTAACCGGAAGTGGTTCACAACATCATCAGTGATAGAAGAAAGGACTTCATTGGTCCATTCTACAAAGCTGAGGAAGATATTACAGAAGGAAACAGGTAAATAAGGAAAAGTAACTGAGAAACAAAACTGTTTATTGATTTATATGCAAATATACTCGTGTAAGCACAACTGTTACAAGTAAGACTTGGAATTGATACAATCAGACTCATCACAAACACGATGACTAAAAAAATTATCTAAATGATCTTCTGACTAGATGTTATTAAAAATAGCTGGACACTTGAACCTAATAAAGAATAAAAAAAAGTTAAAATTTAAAAGGAAAAACTCAACATTATTAGTTGGCATTTCGTTTGACATTGGATGGATTATTTATCATTATCACCTAACACATGCAATATGAGTTATATTTCTCAACAATCCATGAACTGCATGCTTAAGAAGCTATAGTGCACATACCTGGAAAAAGGCTTCAGCATATCTGGACGTGTTAGAAGTCTCGAGAGCAATAGAGCAGCTATAGTGCGCATAGGCCCGGCATTTGAAAGATAATCCTTACAGAACCCTATTATTCTCAAAACCAAAGGAGCTGGCTCAAGCTCACCAACAGTCGTCTTGCTTGCAATACTTGTATCAACAGTCAAAATGTCAAATGGAACCAAGACAAGGATACAAAGCCACAAAAGCATCACACATTTAGCTTCCATTGCCCCTGTACTTTCCTGCCTCAGTGATGTCATGGAATTTGTATAATGGCACTTGTCCAAGAGAGACACAGCCAGTTCCAGATCAGAGACTTGATGTGGGAAGAAGCGGATAACAGCCTTGTAACCGCAAACTGTGACCAGTGAATAAACGATGATACATATAGGCTTAATTATTTCAAGAACTTCTTCTGAATCTGCACCTAGCTGAATTGTTTTTGAACGGACAATGTGCATCAGTGGGGAAACTATACTCTCAAGGTAAGGCTCTACTAGTTGACCCTGTTCTTGATACTTGTCCATCTGCATACCAGAAATAACTATTTCAAAACGTGAATATACCATTTTTCTAGGACTAAAAATTAAGCAAAAGAATAAAATTAGTATCTGAAAAACATACATTCATAAAACATTGGAGCAATAGGCAGCGACATCTCATTAATGCAAAACACTTTTAACCAGTGAAATAATTATACTTAAAGGTCTTAGTCTCTCTTACTGGTAGAGGTAAAGCAAACACCTATGCAATTTACTACGGATTGAGAACATCACATATCAACTTTTGAAGCCAAAACATATTGACTTATGATACTATGATTTCTCTGAAGTAAGGGATATAAATAATGGTAATGTTTGTATAGAAAGATCGTGAACATAAAAGTATGTTGCTGGATAAAATAGTGGTTAACTACGAACACACACGATGATTCTATCATAATTCGATCAAACATTTCCAAAATTGGTCTACTGAGACTTAACACTCTAAAAAAAAACCAACACGTAATCAAACTCGCAGAAAATAGGAGAACGAAAAATTCAGATGAGCATAAGTATAAATGGGTTTATAAGTTTGAGTAAGAGAAAGAAAAAGGAGATATTACAATAGAGCGGATCTTGTGAGCAATGGAGGGATCGGAGACGCGTCCGTTTGAAACGATGTCGTTTAGAAGGGACTTGACTTGATTCCATTCTTGGAGGAAGTACCTCTGCAGTACAATCTCCTTGGAATCGTGTTCGTCGTCTTCGTCGCCCACCTCTACAAATCCCTCCATCGGCCTTCGGTTCACTTCCTCTGCTATGGCCGCCATTTTCTAGGGAGAGAAAGAGAAAGAAACACTGTCCGATAAAAAACTAGTAGTTCTAAATATTAATTTAAATAAATTTCATAATAAAAAATTATTTTAAATATAAATTATTTTATTAAAATATATATAATTAATTTAATTTAATTATATTATATAATTTTTTATTAAATATTATATAAAATAATTATAATATAATTCAATACAGTACAATACGATTATATTTAACTCATTCAATACGGTACACTAAATATATCGTAAGTGTCATTTAGAGCTATAGTTTATAAAATATAACTTTATGTTCATTTGTTTATAAAAAATGTATTTTTAAATACTTTTACTTATAAAAAATGTGTATGTAATGATAAAATTAATTTTTCATTCAATTTTTCGTTAAATCTAATAGAATAGTAAATGTGTCATATTCATGTTTGTATTTTTTGATATATCTGATGAAATAATTTTTAATTAAAAAATTATTTCAATTTTTAACATTTTTTTTCGATCAAACTTAAATAAAATTTTTGATATCTAATTTGTGTCTTTATATATTAGACAATAAAATTTTTATTTAATTTTTGTTAAAAATTTTGTTTAAATTTGAAAGAATTTTTTTAAAAAAAAATTAAGTAATTTTTTAATTAAATATTATTTTTTTACAGATACATCTATTAAAAAAATATAAACATACCTATAATATATATGTTATTGTATTAAATTTAACGAAAAAAAAAATAATGAAAAGTTAACCTTATTTTTAATTTTCACAAGCAAATGAACTTTAAAATATATTTTTCACATATAAAATACTTAAAAGCATTTTTTTTTAAATAAAATGACTAAATATTTTTCCTTTATTCTTCCTACGTTAATTTCTTTTATTATTAAATTGGTTTAAATAAATTATTTTATTTTATGAATAAACACTTACTGGAGCTGGATTAATGAATTATTTTTCAATCTATCCTTTGTTTTGATTATCTTCATCCCTAACTCGTATGGGTTTTTATTTAAGTAAAAATAGGCTATACATCTCTTTCCAAGAAAGGTTGATTTTTATTTCTCAATAAATTGGTAATGAGTTTTTTTTTTTTTTTTTTATAATCTAAAATCTTGCTGAATTTTTTTCTTAACTTTGTTAATAGATTAGTTTGTCTTTCATTCTTTAAAAAAAAAAAAATTATATATATATATATATATATTTAAAAATAAAAGTCTAATCTATAAGGATTTAATTTTTTCTACAAAATTCCTTGGTTTTAGTTTATATTTTGTTTTCTTACTTTGAAATATTATTATTTTGTTATAAACCAAAAACAATTAACTCAACCGAGTTGAATTATATTTATTTTCCTTTTAATATTATTATATTGTTACAATATTCATTTCTATTAAAAATGGAATTTATTTTAAATTAAATTTTGGAAAAAATAAGGAATTTTTTTACTTAATTGGAAAGCCTAGCTTAATATATGGAAAAAGAGTTGTCTATCCTTAAAAAAACAAAATGTATTTTAGTCATTGACTTTTTAAAAAATGTTTCGTAAATCTCTCACTTCTTTTAAGGTACACGTGAGTTTAATTTAGATTTTTTTTTTTTTTTAAACGATAACAACCATTTTAGGTACTAGGAGTTAATATATGAAATTTGGACCTTTGAATTTTTGGATTAATTACTTTAATTTAACTACTATTTATACATGTGAAAATATTTGCAAGAAAAAATTTATCAATAATAAAAATATTAATTTTATTTCTAAAAATCAATAACCCCTCCCATTTTTGAATTCTCAATATGCCTAATAGTTAATGTATTTTTTACTATTCTATACTTTAACTCTTTCTTTTTTGTAATTTTATATATATAATTTTTTTTATGCTTTAGTCCCCCTCATTCCTTAGTTTTAAAAGAATCAGTTCCAAAATTAACTTAAAATTAAACATTATATTTTAGTCATGTGAATTAACTGAATTGAAGTAATTTTATTTTTTATATTTTCTTATTTATTAAATAGTTATTTTTAATTTTATTTGACCATTAAAATAAATAAATAAAAATAACACACATATATATTAAATATTTAACCTTAATTTAATATTTGAAGAGACTCTTTTTAGAATGTTCTATGTTAATAAAGTACAGCAAAAATTTTGGATTAATATTTTGGAATCGGGGAGATCATGATTCTATGACATCAAAATTTTAGTCAATTAGAACAAAAACTTTGGATCTTTAAAAAAAAAAAAAAAAAAAATCTTGCATAAGAAATTGAAAAAAACAAGATTCACATTACGAGGGATTTTAGGGCCATAATGTTAAATTTTATATTGATTTTAATTTAGAAAATAATTTATTAAAATTAAAAATATAAGTGAGATAGAATTAAAAGGATTTATAAATTATTTATGTAATTTAATAATAAAAATATTTATAGAATGAGTTGTATGTTTCACACTTTTAATTAAGTATTCAATTTACCTTTAACCCAAAATGAGTTAACAACTAGCATGGTTAAATTTGATTGGATGAAAAAAATTAGGTCAAATAATTTCATCAAATTAAGATATTGAGAACTAGAATGCTTTTCTTTTTAATTTGGTAATAGATTTTTAAAAATATTATGGCCACATAAATTTATATATATATTTTTTATTTATATTAATTATATTATGATGTGTGATAAAATTATATAAAAAATTGAATTATTTATTTATTTTTCAAAATAATTTTGTCACGTATCACAATATGATTTATATAAGTGCAAATTGAATGCAAATTTATATCTTTCTAAAACTTTTTAATTAATAATGCTTAGATAATACTACTAATAATACATCATAACTAACATATAAAATTATGATTAATTAAAAAAGCAAAAAGAAAGATAAAAAATAGAATAATTACGAGAAGAAATATAGGAAATAAAGAAATTAGTTCATGGAGCTAGAGAAAAACATTCATAATTTCTAAAAATGTTAAAAGAGAAATTACTAAAATAAAATTAGAAAAAATAATAACTTAACAAGTATATCCAGTAATCAAATATCTATAATAGAAAATTTTTATTCTCTAAGCAAAAAAATATTACCACAAGTGAATGAAATATTAAAGTTTTACAAAATATAAATGAAACACTAAAAGAACTTCTTAAAGAAATAAAAAGTGTAGTTGTATAAAGAAATTACAATTAAATATACATAAAAAAATTTATAGAATTAAGAAGAGATGTTACTAAGTATACCAATCGGAAATGAAACTCCATAATACAATATGAGAAAAAATGATTTTAAGTACAGTTGTTTTCGTACTCGTAACCATACCAGTAAATACCATTACTATAGGTTGGGCTTTTAGGTACGATTGTTAACCGTACCTAAAATAATTATGGTACAATTAATAACTGTACCTAAAAAAATTATAATTGTGCCTAAAATATTTTAGATACAATTAACATTTAACAACCATATAATTAATAGTCACTTGCTTAGCGTACCTAAATTCTTACAAGTACAGTTACTATTTTGTAATTATCGTTTTAAATTATTTTAGGTACGATTATTATTATTTTTTTAATATTAATTTTTTGTAAATATTATATTTTTATCATATCCCTGCTTATATCGCATACCATATATACATGCAAAAATAAATATGTGATCAAAAATTGATATATTTCATTAACAAAAAACATAAACAAGCATACATGATCACTATCAAAACATATTGTCCTTCATATCAGTAATTAAAATACACGAACCTATTCTTCTAAACAAATCAACTATACATATGAGTTAAATATAATTAATATTAAACTATAAAATATATAATTATCCAGCTAGCATGTCCAATACTATTAATAAAAAATTAACATATTTCTCTTCGACAAACATTAAATTCTTCCTGCGTATATGTTTTCTTTTTGCAAACTATAAAAAAAAATGTAATTAGATATATAAAACATGATAATTAAAAAAATAAGAATATGATAATTCAAAAAACTTATATTAAATTAGCTCTTAACATATATTGTATGTACATGCATGAAAAGATTTTTTTAACTTACTAGTAGTGATCGAAATTTTCTTAATAGATATATAATATCTCTTATCACAAAAAAAAAAAAAAAAATCAATCTCAATACCATTATTTTGAATATGTGTCTACATATATATATAAGACAACATAAATATATAATTAATTAATAGTCACTTGCTTAGCTAAATATTTATTTATAATTAAAAAAAATAAATAAATATAATAAAAGATAAATTAATACTAATCTTAAAAGGCCAAAAATTATATGGTGGCTTACATAGGGTTGTAATAGTTTGATATCATCTATAAAAAGTAATATAATATCGATTTAATAAAATAAATATTACTTGTAATCAATCATACATAATTAGAAATAATTTAAAATCAATTTAATGAAATATATGAGTTTCTCGTACCCAATGATCATATCTTGAAATCTTTGTGGTTGATTGTTTTCAAGTGAGTCAAACCACTCAACAACACCACTATATATGAGTGGATCACCCCAAGCATTCAATGATTTATATGATTAATTGTAAATTATTTAATTAAAAATGAAGAAGCATAAAATTAGAATATAAGAAAACTATAAATTAATAAAATACTCACGCTAGCCAATAAGGGACAAAAAGTCTTTCATTCTCTTATACTCCAAGCATTTGTTCAACCAGAGAATTGATTTGATCATCAAAAGTAAGCTCCATTGATTTAATATTAATGCATGATGCAAAAAGCGATATAAC
Organism: Elaeagnus macrophylla; assembly: GCA_029378325.1. Taxonomy (NCBI): domain Eukaryota; kingdom Viridiplantae; phylum Streptophyta; class Magnoliopsida; order Rosales; family Elaeagnaceae; genus Elaeagnus; species Elaeagnus macrophylla. Next base: position 16,611,564 of record CM055650.1, on the reverse strand, counting down.
TTGTAATTTTTTATATTTCTTGTTAAGTAATAAAATAAAATTCTACATTTAAAAGAAAAATAATGCTTACATGATCATTCAAAAAAACTTATAAACAATATAAAATATTAAAATAAATATTACCTTTTATATACTGCAATAATTATTGCTTGTAACCACCCGACAAAACTAAAGACCTTCCACCATTATTTTTCTTAAGCATTATGAATGTAAAAAATTTATTTAACTTGTGAGACCAATATAAAAATATCATTTACATTTAAAATCTTATTTAAATCAACTAATATTAAACCAAGAGTATCCTTATTTGCTTCATGTTTGTTATCCACCCAACTAGACTTAAATAAAGGAATTCTAAACTTGACATAATCTAAATCTCATATTTCATCAATAATTCTATAATAATAAATGTCTCCTTCAATAAGTTGTATATTTTTAACACTTGAAAATTGCATAGCTTTTATCACTATAGAAACTTTACTATTTTGGGTAACATGATTGTCACTTACATTTTTTGTTTGATAACAGGCCCATTTATGGTATAACTATGATGTTTGATGACATTAAACTTCAACCTTGTGCTATCCATCTAAATTCTTCAAAGATATTGTAACTTATTTTATTTAATTCATTTTTTAATAATAGATCCGTACCCGAATGGGTTTATTGTTATAATAATATAAGTTTGATCTATTAAAAGGATTAAGAGAAGAATCTCGTAGGAGATATGATACATTAATACCAAAGAATGATAAAAGAAATAATGAAAGAAAATCCAAAAGTAAAGCTATAATCTCAGTCTAACAGAATATAGAAAAGAATTAGAAGAATAATTAATGAATCCAAAAAATAAAAATATAGATAAATTAATAAGTTTGTTAATTATTACAAATGAAGAATTATAAATATATTATGAGGAAAAATTTTACAAAAATAAAGAAGAAGATGATATAACAATAATTAATGACAGTGATTCTGAACCAGAAAATCTAATTCCAAAAATTCATACGAAACCTACTACATTATAAATTCCATATTAAGGAGAAACTTCTGACTCACACGGAGAATAAATATATAGGTTTTTCTATAGAATAAGACATCAACCTAAAACAAAAGAAGAATTACATTTAGGAACTAGAGGTAGCATTATACCAGAATTTAAATTACATAAAAATTATAAATATGATATTCTGAATTTAGATTGTATAAGAGATATAAAAAAGGTTTTAGATAAATGAATTAGTAGAATGAGTATAATCATATAAATTTTCTCAACCACACAAACAGACTCTTCAGTCTGTAGAGTATTAGTAGCTCACAAAATGACAAAAAATGTAAATATTTGGTTTACAAATTTATTAGAGAAATAACATTTATAAATGTAAGAAAATTTACCTACGCGTAGAGAATACCTATATATTGTAGTAAATGAGATATATAAATAATTTATTGGAAAATATAAGGAAGACATATCATTGAATCTAGTAAGTTCGAAATTGAAGAAGCCAAATAGCATATAACAAATATAAAAATATATGACATGTGTTATATAGATTATTTCACATGTGAATAATGAAATGTATTACTATAAGTTATCACTTTTCATGCAAAAAACTTATAAAGAAATATTTTATCAAAAACTACCATGAATATTAAATAAGACAATGACAAAATGATAGAATAATAAAAAACTATACCTAATATCGTAGAAGATAGAATAAGAATTCTTAAGAATTTAATAATAATTAAATATCAAGAAAGAGAAGAATATAAACGAATAAAATAAAATGGCAAAGTCTATCATGATACAAGAAATTTTAGAATGCCAGAAAAATATAGATGTAATAAAAAATCTTTTAAGGAAAAAAAAAATAAAAAAGGTAAAAAAAAATATAATTTAAGAAAATATAATTTTAAAAATATAAAAGAAAATATAACCAAGAACCTTATAGAAAAATATATTATAGAAGAAAAAGGTATAAACTACTAGAAAGAAAATTATTATCCATCAGAAAAGAAAAAAAAAAAAAAAAAAAAGCAAATGTTGAATTTGCAATGAAAAGGAACGTTATTCAAATTAATGCCCTAATAGGCTTTAGCAATAAAAAAAAAAAGAATTCACACAAAAAATAAAAATCTTAGAAGAAACTTTTAAAATAAAATTAGAACCAATAGAGGAATTAAATATAAATAATGATTATTGTATATATCTATTAGAGAAAACTGAAAAATGAATACTCTTTATGAAATGATGAATGATTCGTATAGTATTACAAATTCAAATAGTATCTATATTAAAATATGACTGAAATTTAAAGGTTACACAAATTACATTTACATGCATATATAGACACATGAGCTAGTATGTGTGTAGCTAATAAACATGTATTTTCAAAATAACTTTGAAAATAATTTTCGAAAGAATTAATAGTAAGAATAATAAATAATACTATAATAAATCTTAACAAAGTATTAAAAGACATAAATGTATTAATACGAGGAAAAATCTTCTATATTTTTACAATATATCAACAAAAAATTAGTTAATATTTTATTATGAAATAATTTTTTACACTTATATAAACCATTCACTCAATGCCTAAATGAGATAGGTTTGACAATTCTAGATTGTGAAATTATTTATGTATCAAAAATTCAGAAAGTATTAACAATTTCATCACTAATTTTATGTTACCATATAAAAAGCAAAAATATTGTGAGAATATAGAAAAATAAAAACCTTATTTAGAAAATATTTCTTTAGATATGGAAGTCAACAAAATTCCTTTCTAAATGATATAGAATAAGATAACAGGTATAAGAAAATTATTAAAACTGCATGTTCAAAAAATTCATTAGATCCATTTAAAAAATCCTTCAAATGTCATAAGAGTAAAATCAATAATTATTATTCTAGAGGATCGAGAAGAATTTGAAAAATAAATTCAATAATTTTTAGAATGAAAAGTAATTATTCACAGTAATTCACCACACTCTAGCTCAACATTTTTAGTATAAAAAGAAGTTGAAAAAATAAGAGAAAAAAAAGAAAATGATAATAAACTTAAAAGCTTTAAATAAAGAAACTGTTTATAATGGTTATTTTATTTCAAAGGAAAAAGATTTATTATCACTAAAAAAGAAAATAAGTATTTTCAAGTTTTGATTGTAAAGTAGATCCTGACAAATAAGATTTAATGATGAATCAAAAAAATTAACAGCATTTAGTTACACATAAGGACAATTTTAATGGACAGATGTTTCATTTTGACTAAAACAAGCACCATGTATTTTTCAAAGATATATGAATAATATTTTCAAAAAATATCAAAATTTTTGTTGTTTGTACATAGATTATATTTTAGTATTTAATAATGAATTATCTAAACATTATTTAGATATTATTAATCCTTTATAATAATGCAAAAAATTAGGAATAATATTGTCAGAAAATAAAATATTTAGGGTTAGAAATAGAAAATAAAAAATATCATCTACAATCCTATATTTTAAATAACATACAAAGCTTTTTAAGTACAATCAAAGACAAAAATTAATTACAAAGATTTTTAATAGTTTTAACTTATACATACACATATATATAAAGAAATAATATAAATGAAAAAATATTTACAAATAAAACTTAAAAAAGATTAGGTTTAACAATGGACTAATCAAGACACTAAGTTTATGAATAAAGTAAAATAACAAATAAAAGATTTACTGACTTTATACAATCTAATTTTAGATGATAAAATGATAATAAAAACATATGTTTCACATGAATATTGAGAAGCAATTCTAGAAGCAAAAATTGATAACAAATATAAATATATAAAATATTATAAAAATAGAATATTATAATTGATACTACTAATTAAAGAAATAACAAAATTATTACCTAAAGAAATATCACAAATAATAATTTAAAAAATTATCAAAATAACACCCTTAAAACTTATAATAATAAAATTAGCACCCCAATAATATTGAACGACAATCAATATTGAAAGTTTAACATTGTACGGGTCTAAATTACCTCTGTTTGATTTGAACGGCCTCAAATTTAACTCAAATTGAACTGGCATTCAAAGAAAAATGATATAACAATCATTTTTTTAATTGTAAAAATATATAATTTTAACACTAAGGGTGTTATTTTTGTTATTATAAATTTTTAGAGGTGTTATTTTTGTTATTTTTTCTAATAATTTATAAAATAGTCTTTAGTTATAACATAAAATTAACATAATTACATAAAATCTTATTAAAAGAATAAGAAAATACTATCACTAATTTCTAATTTAAATGAATTATTTAGTATAGTATGAAATACTTAAACTAATAAAAATTTTAAGAAAATTTCACAAAAATGTTCGTAACATTTATAGAAACAAAAATAAATAATATAGTACTATCACAAGAGCAGATAAATACATTGAAAGAAATTTTAGAAAAGTTAAAAATACAAAAACATCATAGAAATTCTCAAAGAAATTTAAAATCTTTTTAGAAACTATTTTAGAAAAATTAAAAAAATCATTTAAAGTATCAAAATAATTAAAAATATTACAACATATAAAGAAAATATATTTATTAAAATTTTTTGTAAAAAATGGTTTTTGAAAATTATGAATTGTGTTTCAAAAAATCATTATTTGGATAAAAATAAATAATTTTTTTTTTGTCATAAAGGGTACAAGAAAAAACACATCCTAAGTATATGTATAAGGAGATTCATGTAGGATGCATTTAGAATTTGCCATGGCTTTATTGTCGTTTATTTATCATGCCAGAATATTTATTACAGGCACTGCCTTCTTATAGACAAGTAGGACATATTTTACAAAGTTGCCCCTTTAATTCTATATATCTTCAAACTTCATTATTAATTTTCTCCGAGTTCAAGGGACAATTGTGCAATTAATGTAGAAGCTCAAAGGGACAATCATTACTCCAGCCGACATAGGAGAAATTATTTTAGAATAAGTAAAATGAGATATTTTAAATTAATAAAATAAAAAAGGAAAATTACCAAAAATAGCACCCCTAAAAATTATAATAACAAAACTAGCACCCCTGTGTTCAATTAAAATTGAACGTTTAATATTGAACGTTCAATATTCAATTTGAACGTAAAATATTGAACGTTCAATATTAAATAGGTCTAATTGTCGTCATTCAATTCTAATTGAACGGATAATATTGAACGTTCAATATTGAACGAGTCTAAATTATCGTCGTTCAATTTTAATTGAACACAGGGGTGCTAGTTTTGTTATTATAATTTTTAGGGGGTGTTAGTTTTGTTATTTTCCCAATAAAAAATTAATCTAATTATTTTAAAAAAAAAATACAAATATTTAATGCATAATAAAGGCGTCAACGAATAGAAATCGTAAAGAAAATGCTCCAAAGAATAATATCTTCCAACATAATTACAGATGAATGCAAAATCAATAATTAATTTGTATTAAGGAAGGAATGTTTAAGTTCGTTTATTTATTTATTTATAAAAATATATTTTAAATTTGTATATATTTAAATAATAATACAAATTTATTACCTTTAAAAAAAGATCATATAAATCTATTTTGTAAAGATAATAAAATTTTGCCATCTTTTTTGTAGAGATAATAAAAATTAATTACCTTAACAAATGAAATTTTACAATTTTTTTAAGTAGAAATAGTAGATTTGTATTGTTACTTTAAATAAGTATGAATGGAACGTGAGTTACCTTTTTTTGATACTTTAAATAAGTGATGTTGTGATATTTTAGATAAATATTATTTAAAATTAATACAAATATTTTTTTAAAAAATATAAATATTTAATAAATAATAAAAAAATAAAAAAATATAATTGATAAAAAATATACTCTAAAAATAATAAATAATGCTTTGGGATATTTTATCTAGTTCGATCAACCAATTTTCCTAGTGCAGAAATTGCATGGTTTCTCTAAAAAGTACAAAGCAATTCCATTGCTTCTCATTCCCAAAACCCAATATATGGATCGTCCGAGTCACCAACCCATTGACTCACCTCTCTCTCTCTTATTCTGGTTATCAAAAAAAAAAAATCTCTCTACGCCACTCTCTATCCCCGATTCATAAGTGTTAGTTTATGTAAATATAAGTGAAATGTGTAATCAGTTGAGAGGGTAAGTTTGTGATTCTGTTATCAACATAATTCATGTGTGACACGTGTAATTGGTTAATAGGGTAGTTTGTGATTCTCTTATCAACGGTATTCCTATGTGACACGTGTAATTGGTTAATAGGGTAGTTAGTGATCCTCTTATCAACGGTATTTGTGACATGTGTAAAATGAGAAAAAGGGTTGTAAGTGATTGTCTTATCAACAGCATTCATATGTGACACGTGTAATTCGTTAATAGGGTAAGTAGTGATTCTATTATCAGCAGTATTCATATGTAATGTGTGTATATATGGTTGCACCGTGTGCAGAGAAATACAACTTGAATCATTTTCCTTGCTTCCTTGCGTTTGCTGCCTATTCAAGTTCTTGTAATCTCGAATCAAAAGTACAAATGCTCTTTCTTATTCAAGCTTTAATAAAAATTTAATAAATTGTTAGGAAATAGAAAATGTTTATTGGTTTATTACTTGTTTTAATTTTAACATTTGGATTGCATTGCGATACAGAGCTAGACAAAAAATGTCGATTATAGGGCGGAAAGGGATTCAATACCTACAAAAATTGAACGCTTCAAAAATTTCAGCTGCTTTGACAGATAGTCAGAGTCGAGTAATCGATGCTTCTTTAGCTCTCATTAAGGAAAGAGCTAAGCTAAAGGTATATATAAATTTTCTTTGTTGGATATGGAAATGGGCTGTGTCATGTGAGTAGGTGGTACTAAAGTTTTGAGCTCTTTATAATAATAGGGAGAGCTGGTTCGTGCTGGTAGTACGGCTACAGCAACGGCTTCTTTGCTCGGTGTTCCGTTGGGACATCACTCATCGTATCATCAAGGCCCTGTTTATGCACCTCCTTTCGTCAGGGACGCTATTTGGAATGATAGCACAAACTCAACCACTGAAGAAGGTGAAAATTATTATCTTTTGCCACTTTCTGCTATTTGGGTTATTTCTACGTGCCCTGTTTTTTTTCCCTTCTTCTTTTTATTGAAATAATTGTGAATTGAAGTTGTAAGAGTTGTCACCAATTAAGCCAGCAGATGTCCAGTGTATCTTATATTGTCTAATACTGCGCGTTCAAGCTTGTTACACCCATCGCTTCTTTGCAGTGGTTCAAACACACACCAGTGGTTATAATACGATTTTAGAATGTTGGTACCAATCCTCCAAAACCCGACATATATTGTATTATATCGTAAAAAGGGTACTGTCTGATATATGTTTTGGCACTTTTTTCTATTGGGTTGGTTTTATGTGCCTCGCCTTTTTCCTTATCTTTCAAAGTAGCCGTGGTTTAAAGTTGTTAGATTGTGTTGGTCAACAATGACAGATGGATCTAACTGATACAGTGGCCATATCAGGAAATTAGCTTAATTGTTTTTTATTTGTTGCATTGTCAATTAAATTCTTTGCTTGTCCTTTTATTAAATAATGTAGCAGCTAATAGTTTTGTCTTGTTTTGTGAGCTGGCCAGGGGCGGACGTACGTCGGTCGGGCGGTTGAAGCCTCGACCAATATTTTTACAAAAAAATTAATTATTTTTATATTTTTAACATTAAATAAATATTTTATTTATAGTAATATATTGTGTTTAATTTTTATGTATATATTTTAGTAAATATTAACAATATTTAACAAATACGTGAATAAAAATGACATAAATTGTAAATAAAATGGTTAAATATATATATATTTTTTCATGTATTTGGTAACTATTAGTAACAAAAATAAAACTATAGTATACTACAAAAAATTATTCTTAAATATAATAATCCAAATAATGTTTAAATATTTTTAAACTCAACATTATAAAAATAAAATTAAAAAAATAAGTATATGATAAGTTTCATATTAAAGTTTTTTAAGTTTATGTTTATTATATTTTATTTTAATCAAAATTTTAACTTTATTTAATATTATATTATTTGATATTTTATTTTAATAATCTTTTAGAATTTATTTAAAATTTTATTATTTATTATTATTATTATTATTATTATTCATTCTTATATTGTTTATAAATCATATTTTACTTTTTTTATTTTCATATGTTTATTTTAGTTTTAATGTCTAAAAATCTTAATGTATTTGATTGAGCTTTTTATTTACTTAGATTTTTTAATTAATAAATTTATTTTATTCATGAATGATACTAATATTTATTAAGTTGTTATATTTTTTTTAATTTTCGTTATAAGTTAATTATAATGTGTTAACTTTATATCTCTATTATAATATGACATGAAAAAATTTAATGTTGAATTGAGTATAATTTATTATAATTTCTACTAATATTTTATTTTATATATAAAAAAATTATTCCCCACTTAAATTATTTTCCAGCTCCGTCCCTGGAGTTGGCATAGTTGTCGTTGCTCTCTTGTCCATTTTCCATTTTATGCAATTCTATTATGAATAGTGTCACGGTCAGCATGAAGGGTACTTCAATAATTGAAAAAATAATTATTATTAAATTATTTTGAGTTTATCTCTCCTTCTTGCAAAATGTTGTTTCTTCCTAAAATAAGGAAATTTTCTCTAAGATCTATTTAGGGAGGAAGCATAGTATCAAGCTCTCCATCACCCCGGTATCTGTGAGTACGTTGTGCTAAGTGAGCTAGAGAATGCTTATGGGGTAGGCATTGGTTCTGCTAAGCAGGCACATCAATGTTTCCTTAAGATTGAGAATCTTAGAGACAGTATCGGTGATGCAGAAGGGTCGATACTGCATATAATTCCTACTTGAGATGCTGCATGTGAAGACGAGAATGCCTAGTGATTTACTTGATGTGAAAAGTGAAGGTAGCTTATTGGGAATACGGCACACCTTGTGGGTGACATTGAAGAAGTAAATATACATCGAAGAGTAGCAGCATGCTAGTGAGGCACCGTTGCTCTTAGTAAGCACATTACGAATGTGACAATCCTCATAACGGTGATGTCAAGTGGAGATGTGGGTTAGTCATAGATTCGACCAAGCACTAAAAATCTGTAGATTTGATGGCATGGAAGTGGGCAACAACTTACTAAGATGAAGGCATCAAATATGGGGCTTTTGATTAAAGACTAGCTCACTCAAGCAACGTATGAGTTTGCATGAATGAAACTTACTTACATGAAAGACACACTTGTTTAGATGACTTAGGATTAGTTTGTATGGGTATTAGCTTGAGTACAGTATGCTAAGAAGCATTGAGTATACGTGCACAAGAGGTGCAAGATTCAGTTGGCCTTTGGGCATAAAATTAGCCCTTAATGTCAAGTTGCCTATTTGATGGTGTGCATGAAGAGACCCGACAAGAGATATGAAAAGCCAACTAAGTCATGGTACAGTGTTGTACTACTTTCTATAAACATGTCTAGCTTGCATAGTTGGGTGAACAATTGTGTGGCATAATATCTTGATGACGAGGAACTTTAAGATGGGATGAGCATTTCAATAAAGTAACTTTGATGTCAGAAAGCAATCAATAAGTCGCATGCATGCGAGACTTATTAAGAATAATTCTCATTGGTATTTACTTTAAGAGCACCAAAATATTTGGATAAGGATCAAGTTTCAGACTTGAAAGGTGTTAGGCTGGCTTTGACTTTGAGAGTCTTGACGCCGAACAGTCACATTTTTGCTACTCGAACTCCTTGACCGTTAAACATAGCATAGGCTCAGCACATTCCATTCCTGTCATTCATTCATCGTCTTCATTTTTTTAATTTCTTTCTTTGATAATAGTTTTGGTATCAATACCATTGAGTAGCCATCGATCAATTGTTCCTCTATTTCCTTAGTTTCTGTTTGTGTTTTCAATTTCAGCAGCTTCCCATATCACTAACACCGTCTTTATACACTACCCTCTAGTGTGAGCTTTATATTGTTGTTAGGCTCTCGAACAGAAGACACTGTCTAATAATATCTATTTGGAAATTTAGGGAAGGATCTAAAGGATCCCGGGGTGCTAGCTGATGTGGGTGATCTTCCTATCCAAGAAATTCGAAATAGTGGAGTGGATGATGACAATCTGATGCAGTTTATAACTGATTCTGTCAAGCTTGTGATGGACGAGGTTAGCTAATTAAAACTTTGTGTAGAACCTTTTTTGCAGCTTAATCACGGTTTGGTTTGGTTGGTTTGTTTGTTTTGGCTAATAACTCACTTGGTTTCTTTTATATTGTCTTTTGTCTGCTCTAATCTGTTGATTTATCTACACGATTCTTCTTATTTCTTTAGTTGGAGCATAGAGTAGTATATTTCAACTTCTCAAAATCTTGTGAATGCTTAAAACTTCTAGTCTTCTAGTGTAAACATGGCATGAATTTTTAGTACTATTTAACTACTATCTTCCATTGTCCATGTCTTCTCAGTCTCCGTTACGCCCATTAATTATTGGAGGTGATCACTCAATTACCTATCCTGTGGTAAGAGCTGTGTCTGAGAAGCTTGGGGGACAGGTTGATATTCTTCATATTGATGCACATCCTGATATCTACGAAGCTTTTGAAGGAGATAAGTATTCACATGCATCACCTTTTGCCCGAATTATGGAGGGTGGTTATTGTAGGCATCTTTTGCAGGTGAATTGCTGTATCATTATTTATTAAATTTTTATTTTGCTTAAATTGGGAAAATGGTTACTGATCCATACATGTTGGTTACTTGAATTAAAAATCTTACCTCTTTTTTTCCTTTAACAATTCCCCCTACTTTTAGTTTCAGATATTTTAGTTGAGTGTGGAAAAATGGAATTGCTGATCCTGGTTGGTTCTACTTGGCTACCCGAACATCATGACTTGTGAAAAACTTCACATTTACATATAGTTGATAACTTGTTTAGCTCATTATCAGCTAAGAATAAGACTCATTGGATTGAGTTTCATTTATTGGAAATGTGCAAGTGCTTTCACTAAGGAAACATTTTTTGCGTTGGGATTCCCCTTACTACAGCTTTCTGTATAATATCATAATGGTATGAATATTGAGCTGTTTAATATCATAATGGTATGAGTATTGAGCTGTTTAATGCTTCCTTCACATGGTTAGATCAAAGACACTGTTATTCTTGCAAAGGTTCTCCCAAGTGATGTCATATATATCAGTGTCATCCGACTGACCTATTTATATCATCTGTCCTTTCCATGCTTGCTTATTATATTATATTCAGTCTTTTAGCTTAAATTAATTATCAAGAGATTTTCATGTTCACAGGTTTAAGTTAATTCCTCTTTACTTGCTCCTCCTGAAATGCTGGTGGAATTAACCTGGTTATTTGATTGCTGAAATCTCAGGTGGGAATTAGATCAATAAATTATGAAGGGCGTGAACAAGCCGAAAGGTTTGGTGTTAAGCAGATTGAAATGCGGCATTATGAAAAATACCGTGAATATCTTCAAAATCTGGTAATCGTCTCTCTCCCTCCCCTAAACATGTTATTTGTGTGTGTATATATATGAATATGCCTCTGGATTTTGGATATGGTGGTGCAAAATGAAGCTAATGATAATAGTGGAAGATATTGACAATTCTTAGCAGAAGAATAACTAAAGAATTTTCCTTCAACAGACACTAGGGGAAGGCGTAAAGGGTGTATATATCTCAATAGATAATGATTCTCTTGATCCTGCCTTCGCTCCTGGGGTTTCTCACTATGAGTCAGGTGGTCTTTCTTTCCGTGATGTTCTAAACATACTACAGAACCTCAAAGGCAATATTGTTGGTGGAGATGTGGTTGAATACAATCCACAGCGTGATAACGCTCATGGAATGACTGCATTTGCTGCTTCCAAGCTGGTCAGAGAAATGGCTGCAAAAATGTCAAAATGATAACTTTATAAGTCTTGTCTTCCTTTTGACTTTATATTTTATAATAATGAGTTAAGGACCCGTATTTAAATAAAACGATACTTTTGACATGTTTAGTCATAAGTGTCTCAGAAGTGATCGATAACACTCAAGCCCGGTGCTTCAAGCTCTTTGGGTATAGAGTTGTATTATTCGTTTCGCTGACCGTACGAGTTCATTATGAAGTTTATTTTGCATTGTCTTTTACTGCCACGTGTTATTTCTTATTTTATAATTCCCTTCACGAGTTTGTTATTTCTGTGAGTTGATGTTGCCCTTAATCCCTTATGTGATGATAGTAGAGCCAGGAATTTTTGACACGACTTGTGAACTCGACACGACCCACTCACGAAATAGTCAGGTCCGGGTTGAGCTTATATGTGTTGGGTTGTAAACAGGTCGATCCGTTTAACCCATTTAAAAAAATCAGGGTTGAATGGGTTAATTGGGTAACCCGTATAAGTAACACAAGTAAATAACTAAAATTATTAAGGTATGTACGTAATTGTTTCTTATTTAATTATTTTGTAGGTTTATACTTTGAAATATTATTGAGATGATGTTTAAATTCATTTCATATTTTATTTTCTTATTTTTATCAATTTATAATAATATATTATTTAGTTTAATTTTGTATGTTTTTATTATTAATTATTTATTTTAGACTTAAAACAAGTTTTTATTTACAAAGAATTTATTATATATATTTTTGTTAGACTTTTTTGTTATTATTTAAGACTTTAAAATATTAGATTTAATGTATCACAATATTTATGATTATTGATATTATTTTTATTTTATATTAGTTAATATTTTTACATTTTTTGTTAAAATGATGCTTAAATTGATTTAATTTTTGGAGTCTAATTAGAATTTATAATGTTAATAGGTGACATAAATATATGTTGATGCTCGATATAATATCTCTGATTTTTTATATTATAAAATATAATATATATTATTTAATATATTTATACGGGTTAAATGGGTCAACTCAAGTTGGGTTAGGGTTGTACTTTCTGACCTATTTAATAAATGGGTTGGGTCAGGGTCAATCTTACATGGGTCGGGTCGTAAACAGGTCGACCCGAACACGACACGACCCACCCGTTTGACAGCTCTAGATGATAGTAAACATATATCCTGAGCATTTTTATTTAAGAGATGAAGGATGGAGGACTAGCATTAATTTTATAATAATAAAAATATTATATTTTATGATTAAATTATATATTTTATAATTATAAAATAATTTTTATATTATATTTCTTTGAATGATCGTTCAATTAAATATATTTAAATTAAATTACGATAATTTTGATTTGTTTAATGTTATTAAAGTATTAATTTTATTATTATAAATTTTAATAGTATTCTTTTTTTATAATTTTTCAAAAAAATTTACTTGAATTAATTTAACTTTTACAAGTTGGTTTAATTTTTATCATTTTAATTACTTTATTTTTTATTTTTTAAAATTCTTTTGAGATATTTTTTTCTTAAAATATCAATTATTAATCAGATTTAATTGATTTTAACTTAATTTTTTTCATTAAAAAAATATGCAAAAAATTAAAGTTAAAAAATATTAAAATATTTATATTTATAATAGTAATTTGAACATAATTAATTTATAAAAACAATTCCAAAGTATTCATCTATACTTGCATTGTTATCTATTTTCAAGTATGAATATCCTTTTTATGTCCAAATAAAAAAAGTAGGAATATCCTTGTAGCTTTTGTTACCTAGCTAATCCTATCATTTACTGTGTTTATTATTATCCTTATTTGGAATTTTATTGACTTTACTTTTAATTTTGTAAAAAATGTTGTTTTATCTTGTCTATACGTTATGCATCGCGTTGTTATTGTTTTTTAATATATATAATCTATTAAAAAATTAATATATTTTAATTTTGGGTTAAAATATTCTATAACTTTAAATAAGTTACATATTAATCCTATAATTTTTAAGATATATTAATTTAATCTTGTAATTAAATAAAATGGTAAATCTAATCCAAATTTTGAAAAGTTAAGGGTTTTTTTTAGAGATAAAATATGAAATTTTTTAAAAAATATATTAAAAAAATGAATTAAAAAAACAAAAAAAATCATGAGTAAACAGATTGTTATAAGCTTTAATATTATTTTTTATCGTGTGTATATATATATATATATATATATATATAAAAGTTGATTATCATATATTCAACACACTATGAATGTTTGCTAAGATTTGTCATGAATTAATTAAAGTGAAAAATGACTAAATGAGTGACAACTTTTATTGATTTGTTGGTGGCCTAGTAGCACAACAATTGAGATCACAAATTCAAAATTTGCTGTAGATAAATTCTATTTAGCTCAAAAAAAAAAAAAAAAAAACTTTCATTGATCTATCTTCTAATTTCATTCTTTAATCTACCACTGCCAAAAGAGAATCCAATATGTAGGATGAGATTAAAACTGAGATTCGATCACATGTTAAATGTGTTTCATTTCACTTTTTTCAAGACCATGATTTCAATATCCAATCTTGGGGATCAAATTAAGTCATTATATCACATCGTAGTTGGATTTGAAGAAGTTGGAATTCAATTCAAAAATATGAAAGGTTATGATTTGCTAGACATTGATTTCAAAGACGAGCAGACGAAAATCGCACCCTTACTCATCAATGATAGTTCTGTTCCTATATTTCTTATCTTTATTATTTACAAGTAGTATCGTGATAAGAATAAGCCTTTTTTTTGGAAAAAAATTTTATAGTCCTGAATTTCCATACTAATCTGAAGATCCTTCGTAGAAATGAAATAATTGATAGTCTTGTGATTTTTTAAATTCTTTAATTTTTTTTTTTCAAAGGTTTTTTATCTTATCCCTAAAAAAATTTCAATTTTTTAAAATTTAGATTAAATTAACCACTTTTTAAAATTATAAGACTCAATTAACTTACCTTAAAATTATAAGATTAATATATCATTTATTAAAAATTAGGTGATTATTTCAACCCAATTTTTATCCACCCATATTTGCATTCCTAGTAGCAGAATAACCAAAGTAATTAGTTAACAAATAAAAATTACTTATGCAAATTTAATTATTTATTAATGTGGTTATGCTTAAATCTCATAAGAAAAAACAGTGGTAACAGATAAATAAATAAAAAAAGATAATTGAAAAAATCATAAAATTAATATCTTAATAATAAAAATAACACTCTTAATAATAATTCACTTTTATCTTAATTTAAGATAGTAATGCTATTTTAGTTATAAATTTTAATAGTCTTATTTTAAGTAATTTTTTTAGACAATTAAGTAATTTAGCATTAGAGATAAAATGGGTCAAGATTTAGAAAGAAGAAAAGGAGCAATATTATATAAAATAATACTATTAAAATTTATAATAATAAAAAAATGTTGAAAAATACTAGAAGTTCATTGACTATGATCAAATGCACAAAAATTTAATAATTTTTAGGTGAGGTACTAAAAATTCAATATTTTTAAAATTGACATAATTTTATCCATATGGCTCGACTTATTGCATATCACGTGACAATTTAAGACAATTTTAAAAGTTTTAAAATTGTCAATATGATGTTAAATGTCTCGAAATGGTGGCAAGCCTATAGGTAATTCTTTTGGGATAACATCTCTTAATTCATATAAGAAGTGTTGAATTTGATCAAACAATTGTTGCGGAACAAGTTTTTCTTTTGGAACCAAATGGAGGGTTTTTGTCTTCAAGCTTGTTGGGTAGTGTTGTTGTTTCATTTGTGCCAAGGTAAATTTTTCTTCATCTTTATAAAAGGTGTTATAGTTCTTCCTACTATTATGCATTATTTTTCGTTCGAACTGCCATAGTCTTCCGAGTAGCATGTAACAGGCATCCATGTTAATAACATCACACAAATGAAAGGATCTTGTTACAAATGCTGAAGACTGTGAAGATATAGGACCACGTGCTACTCTTCTATTGAGTTGTGCCTCTATTTTCAAGGCAAGTTGAATAGCACTAGCAAGTGTATTATGAGATTGCTTGTAGACCTTATCTTGTATGTTGGCACGCAAACCATTATGAATCTTGAACTTTGATTTTCAGATTCACGGATATCAACTCAAGCTGCAAGCTTGTGAAATTCAGTAACATAATCTTGCCATGTGCGGTTCCTTATTGACAGTGTTAATAACGAATGAAAAGTGTTTGCTCATAATCCGGAGGTAGAAAATGTTCAATCATAAACTTTTTCATTCGTTACCAACTTCGAACTTTGTTTTTGTTTTGCAGAATACGTGTCATTTGCCATTTGTCCCACCAAGCTAATGCACCTTCTTTGAGTCGGTAGGCCACCAATTTGACCTTCATGTGTTCTTCAATTTCCCAATAATCAAAGAACTTTTCTACTTCAGCTAACCAATCAAGGAATTCTTCGATTACAAACAAACCATCGAACTGCGGTATCTCTATCTTCATGCGATAGTCATTTTGTTGAGGTCTATGGTTATCTTCTAGTGGAACTGTCAACTCATCATCATCATTGGAGTCCTCATCTAGAACACTGTTATTCTGATGTTCCTACAATTATTTTGAAAATTATCATGTCTCTGCAGATTGACTTCAGTTAGTCTACAAACTGGAAGCTCATTATTGATGTTTGGTCCACCAAGATGTTGAGTTAAAATTGTTTCTAAAGCTTGAAAACGTTTTTCGAATGATGCTTTTAAATTTTGCATTTGTCTAGCAAGAGTATCTACTGACTCTTTTGCTGCATATTTCTCTATTATCGGAACTTAACGTGTAGACTTACTATCAGACATTTTATTAAAACAATAATAAAAAATATCAACTTTTTTTTAACCCCTTTTAACTTTTTTAACTTTTTTTTACTCCTTTTTTCTCTCCTTTATTTTTTCCTTCTTGTCGATACTACTTTTTTTTTTCCCTCTTTCTCTTCTTTCTCTATTTTCCCTTTTTGCTTCTTCACTCTCTGCTCTCTTTTTTTTTTTTTTTTAACAAAGAAAATAAGATATGGAAACATTCTTGAATATTGTTGTAAATCTAAAATATTTGTGATGAAAATTTCTTATATGAATGCAGCAACCTCTCAATATGATGGAGCACTTGCTATGAGGATTTTTTTTTTTTGTGTGGGTGTTTGGTACGTATAATTAGATGTTGGTTGTAGGTGGTAATATGGTCTAATGATTTCTGGATTTTTTTTTTGAATAAGTGGAGTGATTAAAGATGGAGATAAGATGATTTGGATGATGCAGGGATGATGTTGAAGGATGATGATAATCAGGAAAGTTTTGTCTGATACAAAGGAAAGCTCTGATATCACTTGATACAGCGGGTTGTTAGATTTCGTTCTAACTTACATTTCAAATGAGAAAAATTGATAGAATTCTCAAAGAAAAGTTCTAAAGTAATATTGGAGTTGATTTCAAATTGATTAATGCTGAGAATTTCAACTTACAGGTATTTATAATGAAAATTAAACAAGAAAAAGAACAAAATAAAAACTTAAATCTTCAGCAAATCTTCCAAAGTTATTGTATATTTTTGGGTAAGTTTTTAGGTGTAGATTTTTTGTGCCAGTATTTATTATTTATCTTAATTACATATAATAATGATGGCACTAATTGCTGCATTAAGAAAGATCTTCCGGTGAGAACTTTTTTCTCCTGTTCCTTTTTGTTTCTTTCATTCTTATTCTTTGTACTTTTTTATTGCCCACATTGGCATTTGAGTTTTATCTAGATAACTCTATTTTAGTCTCTTAGAAATGAGCACAAGCATGTGTGTAAGCTATTTTAATTGAAAAGATCTAACATTAGAATCTGAATTTAATTGTTCTGGTTCCTTTTTATCGGATCCTAAGATGAACCTTTATGATTGATTGATGTTTAAGACATTATTATGTACACCATTTACTGTGTTGCAATTCTACAGACTTATACTCTAGATAGCCCAGCAGATGCCACTAGAAATTTATCACAACAAAACCTTAATGCACTTGCAAAAGTCCTTCCTGGTCTTCTTGGTGGCAGTGTAGATCTTGCTTCTTCTAACATGACTTTATTGAAAATGTTTGGAGCTTTCCAAAAGGATACCCAGAGGAACAGATCATGAGGTTCAGTGTCAGGGAGCATGGAATGGGAGTTATATGCAATGGAATTGCCCTTCACAGCCCCAATTTTATTCCATATTGTGCCACATTTTTTGTTTTCACTGACTATATGAGAGTTGTCATAAGGATTTATGCCTTGTCTGAATCATTTATATGATGGCTCATGATTCAATTGGTCTTAGAAAAGATGGACCGACTCATCAACCAATAAAGTACATGGCAAGTTTTCCAGCAATGCCTAACATTTTAATGCTCCGACCGGCTTATGGGAATGAGACTACAGGAGCATACAAAGTAGTAGTTGATAACGGGAAGTCACCATCTATCGTTGCCCTCTCTAGGCAAAAATTACCTCAGTTTATCGGAATCTCTATTGAAATTGTTGAAAAGGGTGTATACATAGTGTCAGACAATTCTTTAGGTAACAACAAGCCAGATGTGATTTTGATCGGAACTGGCTCTGAGTTAGAAAATGCTGTTAAACCTGTTGAGGAGCTCCTAAAGGAAGGGAAGGCTATTAGGAGTCTCATTTTTTTATGGGAACTCTTCTATAAGCAATCATACGCAAAGAAAGTATATATCCCATAGGGTGTATTGCAGAATTTTAATGACTTTTTGATCACGTGGTCATCCAATTTTCAATTTAAATAGCTTATTTAAAATAAATGTTTATATTCCGTCCTATTATGTGCCTCATACATGTTCTTAGCAAGCAGCAGTAACAACAACAACAACAAAAATTACCTTATACATGCATTCTAAATTTAAATGCTTATGATTAAAATATTGCTTTATTTTAATTTATATGTTTTTTTAATGTGCTTTTAAAATTGACTTTTTTTATTAATTATATTTAAAGTAGGCATAATTTTAAAAGAAAAAAAATGTTAACCAATAAATTTAACAAATAATCTTAATTTTAGAATAAATTAAATCAATAATACATATAATATTATAATTTAAATTAATTAATAAATTTAAAAATAAATGCAAAAACTATATAAAATATTCACAATTAGATGCTTGCGAGTAAATTAATAGTAAGATATGATTGATTAACAACATACACATTTGTCTTTGAGTCCTGTCTCAAATAAAATAATTATTTAAATTAAAAAAATAATTAATTAATAGTTAAAAGAAAAAATAACAAAATTAACACCATTCAAAATTTATAATAACAAAACTAGCAATCTTTGTATTCAAACTTATATTTTTACACCTATCCAATTAAAATTGAACGACGATAATTTATACCCGTTTAATATTAAACGTTCAATATTTTACGAATATTAGTTTTGTTACTGTAAGTTTTAAGGGTGTTATTTTTAATAATTTTCTTAGTTAAAATTCAATTAAAAAAATAAAAATAATAATAAAGTAGCCGCATCGCTCTTTCTTCGTCTTCTTCTCCCCAACTCTCTATGCTTCTTATTTCTATAGACATTAGACAGAAACCACATCGCTCCTATCATCGAAGTAAAGGACTCCGAGCTGCATAACTTGGGACCTGTTCAATGACGAGATGTCATTCCAAACAAGTGCAACCACATCAATCAAGCAGGATCTTACGCCCCCCAGCCTGTCTATTAAATAGTATTTATGAGTAGCAAATAATGACAAAACAACGTAATTATGCAAATGGATAAAAGTATCCTAGGCAAGCAATAAGACCAGAAAAACCAATTGAAGGAGAAGGCAATACATAAAATTTGAAGAAGCATCAGAGTTCATTAAAGAATAAAAAAATGACGTGGATTACAGTTCCATATCCACACATCCAAATGACCCAAGGCCTCTACCTGCTATGGTATCTATTATGCAGAAAGAGAACCATAGTTAAGTGTAAATTGTTTCACATTTGAAAACATGTAACGTATTTCCTTAGTTGCTGAAACTCCAACCGGAACAAATTGTAAGAGATAAACCTGGTACATAGCTAGGGAGAGGAGAAAACTGATAAAAAGAAACAAAGTCTCAAATACAACCATGTATACTTCAACGGTCCTTAAAGTATTAATTAAATAAATTCCCAACATGTATTAAGAATCAGCATTTGCGAACCACCAATTTGCTATGAAAATAATGTGAACTAGAAAAAGTAAAAGCAAACCTTGAAAATAGCAGTCAGTGCTTCTATGGCTCCAAGTAACCGGAAGTGGTTCACAACATCATCAGTGATAGAGGAAAGCACTTCATTGGTCCATTCTACAAAGCTGAGGAAGATATTACCGAAGCAAAAAAGGTAAATGAGTAAAAGCAATTGAGAAACAAAACTGTTATTGATTTATATGCAAACATACTCGTGTAAGCACAACCGTTAAAAGTGAGACTCGGAAGTGATACAATCAGGCTCGTCACAAACACGATGACTCTAAAAAAATTATCTAAATCATGTTCTGACTAGATGTTATTAAAAATAGTTGGACTCTTGAACTTAATAAAGAATAAAAAAAAGGTTAAAATTTTAAAGGAACAACTCAGCATTATTAGTGGGCATTTCGTTTGACATAAGATGGATTATTTACTATTATCACCTAAACCATGCAATATGAGTTATATTTCTCAACAATCCATGAACTGCATGCTTGAGAAAAGAAACCTGGAAAAAGGCTTCAGCATATCTGGACGTGTTAGAAGTCACGAGAGCAATAGAGCAGCAGCTGTAGTGCGCCCAGGCCCTGCATTTGAAAGATAATCCTTACAGAACCCTATTATTCTCAAAACCAATGGAGCTGGCTCGATCTCACCAACTTTCATCTTGCTTGCAATACTAGTATCAACAGTCGAAATGTCAAATGGAACCAAGACAAGGATACAAAGCCACAAAAGTATCACACATTTAGATTCCATCTATCCAGTACTTTCCTGCCTCAGTGATGTTACGGAATTTGAATAATGGCACTTGTCCAAGAGAGACACAGCCAGTTCCAGATCAGAGACTTGATGTGGGAAGAAGCGGATAACAGCCTTGTAACCGCAAACTGTGACCAGTGAATAAACGATGATATCTTAGGCATAACAAATGGTATTAGAGCAAATATAAAAAGATGACAAGCATAGAGTCATTCACAAAGGTAGAAAAATTTAATGAAAATAATGATTTTTTGCTATGACAAATACGTACGAAAGATGTTTTGATTCAACGGAAAGTTGCAAAGCCACTACAAGACAAAGATAAAAAGCCCGTTGATATGAAAGATAAAGTATGGGATGAGCCACCTATAGTTGTGATTTTACTATCTTTTTTTGTAACAACGAGACCATCTGCTTGTGATTGCTCACCATAAATTTTCTTCTTCTTCTTGTGGTAAGATAGCAAAGCTTCCTTCATACTATTAAAAACAATAGTCTCCTTTCTATATAATAAGATGGTAATTAAATGATCATAAGATAATGACAAAGAACACAATAACAATATACTTTTATCCTCATCATTACATGTTATTCTTAATTGAGCAATTTCAGTATTCAAACTATTGGAGGTAAACATGTATGTCAGCATGTTTGTATTCTCAGACATACGAAGAGTATATTACTCTTTCTTCAAAATAATTTATTTGTCATATTTTTGGCCATGTTTGTATTCTCAGACTTATGAAGAGTATACTACTTTTTCTTCAAAATAATTTATTTGTCATATTTTTGATCATATAAAGTTGCTCTAAAGTTTTCCATAAATCATATAGGCTTAATTATTTCAAGAACTTCTTTTGAATCTGCACCTAGCTGAATTGTTTTTGAAAGGACAATCTGCATGAGTGGGAAAACTATACTCTCAAGCTAAGGCTCTACTAGTTGACCCTGTTCTTGATACTTGTCCATCTGCATACCATAAATAACTATTTCAAAACGTGAATATACCATTTTTCTAGGACTAAAAAATTAAGCAAAAGAATAAAATTAGTATCTGAAAAAACATACATTCATAAAACATTGGAGCAAGAAGCAGCGACATCTCATTAATGCAAAACACTTTTAACCAATGAAATAATTATACTTAAAGGTCTTAGTCTCTCTTACCGGTTGAGGTAAAGCAAACACCTATGCAATTTACTACTGATTGAGAACATCACATATACGTAGAAAAAAAAAATGTAATATTTGGTTTAAATATTTAACTGAATTGTATTACTTTATACAAATTACATGAATTTATAATAGAAATAAAAAAAGACAGAAAAAGATATTAATTAAATACAATGATTTCTACCATATTGGAAATGATCTCTACCATATTAACATTTTATTTACTTTCCTATTTCAAAATGAATTTCAACATTCTCCCTCAAGTTGGTGCATAAATGTTTCATATGCCCAACTTGTCTAAAAACTTTAAGAACACTCGATTTGAGATTGCTTTAGTGAAAATATCAGCTAACTGATATTCTGAACGAATCTTTGGTAATTCTACAATCTTTTCATCCAACTTTTCCTTGATAAAAAATTTGTCTACCTCGACGTGCTTTGTACGGTCATGTTGAACTGGATTATGTGCAATATCACATGCTGCTTTATCGTCACAAAATATTTGGACAGGTTGTTCAAAAGGCAAACACAAATCTTGTAAGCGAGCTACAACATTTTATTTCTTGCTTCTCCATGTCACAAGATTACCTCCTACAAAGGTAAAGTAGCCAGAAGTAGATCGCATGTCACCTTATCACTAGCCCAATCAACATCTAAAAATAAATTGGGAAATAACCTTTTTAGATACCCAAAGTAAGCATGCCCAAAACGGCGATGTCATAACCATATTTCTTTCCTTTTTCTTTCTTCAAAACCAACCACTGTCAGTGCTTGTTGTGGGCTTTCAATACTCTTTGGGTCTAAATCTAAGTAATATAGCTTCCCGTCGAGTACCACAACCAATCGTTTTTCTGGTTTTGATGTCCTTAAACACACAATAATCAGGCCAGAAAATTATAACACATGATAATGCAGTGGTTATTTGAGAAACAGACAACATGTTATAATCTAAAGATAGAACAACTAAAACAGACTCTAATTTAATGTATCAGTTAGAGTTAAAGATCATTCCCCAATGATTGGGGTTGAAGTACCATTTGCAATAGAGACAAATTGTTTTGTAGAAGGTTGAAGTGATGAAACATGTATAGCATCATTTGTCATGTGATTTGTTGCACCAGAATCAATTATCCATGTATTATTCAAAGCATATGTAAAAATATTTAAAGTCTTACCAATATTGTCTGTATAGATTACCAATGCTGAAGCTTTGTCAATAATATCATTTGTTGCCTTGGTTTGAACAATCGAAATAGATTTGATGCCGGGGTATTCAATTTCGTCACTCATTTGATCTCTCACCTTTTTTTTTTCAATTTAAATAAGTCTCTACTTCAATTTAGAGACAATCAGAAAAGGAATTTCGTACGTTGGTGGGCGAACTGCCTACGCTGGTGGCGGCGGCACTGGTTTCGACAGGGTCGGTGGCGGCAGAGCTGGTTTCACGAGGGGTAGCTTGTGTTTGGGGCTGCGAGAGCTAGGGTCGCGATGTGGGTGGTGGGACCTCACTGGTTTCGCGAGGGGTAGGTTGTATTTAGGGCCGCGATGAAGGTGAGCGCGATTTTTGGGTGGCGCGATGGGGGTGACTGCGATGGGTCTCTTTTTGTGGCGTGATGAGGGTCTGTTTGGGTGGCGCGATGGGGGTGAGCGCAATTTGGGTTTTGATTTCCGTTTGATTTCTCGGTTTGATTTCTGTTTGGTTGGTGATGGCCAGTTGGGTGTGCTGAATGGGTGGTTGGGCTGAATGGTATGGTGGATTTGGTGAGTGGCAGCGGAGGTTGGTAGCGATTATGGGTTTGCTTCGAAAGTGATGGTCTGTTTGGAAGTGTTTGGTGATTGCGGTGGGGGTTTGGCGAGTTGGACGAGTTTGGTTTGAGTGGTGGTGGTTTTTTTGATTTTTTTTTTGTTTACAGAATCTTAATCGACTCTGATACCATGTAAAAGAGAAGAATGTAATATTTGGTTCGAATATTTAACTAAATTGTATTACTTTGCACAGATTACATGAATTTATAATATAAATAAAAAAAGGACAGAAAAAGATATTAATTAAATACAATAATTTCTACCATATTGAGAATAATCTATACCATATTAACATTTTATTTACTTTCTTATTTCAAAATGAATCTAACAATATCAACTTTTGAAGCCAAAACAAATTGACTTATGATACTATGATTTCAATGTTTGTATATAAAGATCATGAACATAAAAGTATGTTACTGGATAAAATAGTGGTTAACTTGTTGAAAATAAAAGTGGTCAACATTATTCCCTCATTTCCTCCTCAATTTCCTCCTCCTTTTACTCCTTGTTTTATGCCTCTTTTTACTCCTTAATTTATGCTTCCTATTCTTGTTGTATTAGGTGTTGTATTTGTATAAATAGATTGTAAATGTAGTGTTTAAAATACAAGAGAAATAACAACAAATATTCATTTCTGCATTCTCTTCTTAACATGGTATCAGAGCATTTTTGATCCTAAACACAATCAAACACTTTTCCAAATTCTAATCTTCATTTGATCAATTCCATTTGATCAACAACAAAATCAGCAACAACAACAATATCAACAGCAGCAGAAACAACAACAACAACATCAGCAACTAGAATTAAAAAAAAAAAAAAAAATACCAGCAGCTGCGCGCGCCTCCAGTCCAGCTCGCCGCGGTCGCAACCAGCCACACCAGCTCCGTCGCAACATCACGCGGTCGCAACCAGCCACACCAGCTCCATCGCAACATCACACACCAGCTGTCGCCACCAGATATCAGCAGCCGTTCAGCCCAGCAGCAGCCGTTCAGCCCAACAACGCTGCCCAAGTCCGCTCCTGCCGCGCGCCCAGTCGGCCAGTCGCAGCGCGCCCCAACTCGTCCAAGCAACCAGCGCCTTCTGCGCGCGCCACCAGCGCCTCCAGTAACCTGCGCGCCGAGTCACCAGCGCCGTCAGCCCAGACCAGCGCACCACCAGCGCCTCCAGTCCAGCTTGCCGTCCGTCAGTGCACCTGTCTGTCAGCGCGCGCCTCAGGTTCGAGCAGCCTAGTCGCGCCTCCAGCAGTCGCAGCCCATCCGACAGTCGCGCCTCCAGCCCAGCGCCACCCGCGCCCGCGCCCACTCGCAGCCTCTGTTTGCTCTGTCTTCAATCTTTGATCTGTTTCAATCTATTATATATATATATCATATAATAGAAACCCTAACCCATTATTCAACTCAAACCCACATTTAAACCCAAGCCCACATTTATCAACAATCCAAAGCAGATTATTCACTTTTTACCAAAGCTTGTGGTAATTCATTCACTGCTATTCTTATTTATGTTGATGACATACTTCTCACAGGCAACAATTTACAAGAAATGGAACATCTGAAAAAATTTCTCCTCAAAAGCTTCCGCATCAAAGATCTTGGAGACTTGAAATATTTCTTAGGCATTGAATTCTCCCGTACAAAGAAAGGTATCTTCATGTCTCAAAGAAAATATGCCCTAGATATCTTGGAAGACTCAGGGCTTCTTGGTGCACGCCCAGTAGAATTTCCAATGGAACAAAACTTGAAGCTTACCACAACAGAAGGAGAACTACTGAACGATCCAACTAAATACAGAAGATTACTTGGCAAGTTGATTTACCTCACAGTCACAAGACCCGACATTGCCTATTCTGTTCGAACATTGAGTCAGTTTATACATGAGCCCCGGATTCCTCATTGGAATGCTGCATTACGAATACTCAAATACATCAAAAGCACTCCTGGTCAGGGTTTGTTCTTCTCTTGCAGTAACAATCTTTCCTTGAAAGCCTATTGTGATTCAGATTGGGCAGGCTGTCCTACCACAAGAAGATCAGTTACAGGGTATTGTATCTTTCTTGGTGATTCAGTCATATCTTGGAAATCTAAGAAACAAACCAATGTTTCTAGATCATCTGCAGAAGCTGAGTATCGATCCATGGAAAACACATGTTTAGAACTGACTTGGTTACGCTATATATTGCAAGATCTAAAGGTTCCACAAAATGCACCAACGCCACTATTTTGTGATAATCAAGCAGCCTTGTACATCTCAGCGAATCCAGTATTCCATGAGCGCACAAAACACATTGAAATTGATTGTCATATCGTACAAGAGAAATTACAAACAGGGATGATTCGTCCTACATAGATTTCTACTCGATCACAATTGGCAGATGTGTTTACAAAGGCATTGGGAAAAGACCAATTTGCAATACTACGATCCAAGTTAGGAGTTCATGATATCCACTCTCCAACTTGAGGGGGAGTGTTGAAAATAAAAGTGGTCAACATTATTCCCTCATTTCCTCCTCAATTTCCTCCTCCTTTTACTCCTTGTTTTATGCTTCCTATTCTTGTTGTATTAGGTGTTGTATTTGTATAAATAGATTGTAAATGTAGTGTTTAAAATACAAGAGAAATAACAACAAATATTCATTTCTGCATTCTCTTCTTAACATAACTAGGAACACACACGATGATTCTATCATAATTCGATCAAACATTTTCAAAATTGGTCTACTGAAACTTCACATTCTAAAAAAAAAAAAAAACACGTAATCAAACTCGCAGAAAATAGAAGGAAAAATTCAGATGAGCATAAGTATAGATGGGTTTAGAATTTTGAGTAAGAGAAAGAGATATTACAATAGAGCGGATCTTGTGAGCGTCCGTTTGAAACGATGTCGTTTAGAAGGGACTTGACTTGATTCCATTCTTGGAGGAAGTACCTCTGCAGTAGAATCTCCTTGGAATCGTGTTCGTCGTCTTCGTCACCCACCTCTACAAATCGAGAAAGAGAAAGAAACACTGTCCGATGAAAAACTACCGTGTATGGAAATTTGGTTCAAAATAATAAAAGAAAGTATAATTCCTTTGCTAGGAATTGCATTATGGTGCCTACCGAATAGAATACAGCGGAATGTAAATTCACACAGAATTTAAAAAATAAGTATATATTCCTTAAGTCGTTATCTATTTTAATGCTTTTTGATCATGTGGTCATCTAATTTTAAGTTTAAAAAAGTGTTTATATTCCCTCCGATAATGTACCTTATACATAGCATTCTCAAATTTAAATGTTTATGAGTTAAATATCACTTAGATTCCTTTAATTAAAGTTACACTGTGCACTCTTTAAATATTACTACGTGTATTTTTAAATTCTTTATATTCTCTCGTGACCTTTTCTCGATCTTTTTCTTCTCTTTGGAAAATCCTTTGATAGCTCAACAAGTTTATGGTTTTTAGACTTGATTGTTTTCATCGTTGGCAACTGATGGCAAGGTTATGAACTATGTATGTGATAAAGCCCATATTGTCATTCTTATAATCCACCAATTCCTCGTTTTGATTTAATACTACTAATTTCAATTTCAAGGATGAATTTTCTAAAAAAAAATTATTTACTTGATAGGTAAATAGCACCTATTGATTAATGAAAACATTTAAATATAATATATTTTATGTTTATAGAATCTTCATCACAATATTACAAATATTGATTTTAACAGTTAAACATAATATTTTATTTTTTGACAATATTAATTTAATTTTTTCCTGCAACCTAGAAGAGACAAGTGATATTTACCTATATCAATATGTATCTGATAAATATAATATTATTTCAAATTAATTATAATGTATGTAGTTTTTTTTTAAATAATTATAATATTATTTACGTATTTATAATTGAGACTTCTAACTCCAAATCTTCTAATTGCCTGGAGTTTCATGTAATTAGGTTACTATTCTATATAGCTAGGATTCATGATGTAATATTTATTTTTCCTATGATTTTTTTTTTATTAAATAGGTTTAAATAAATAAATTATTTTATCAATAAACACTTACGTGTTAAGAGTGTATCAGAATGGAGTTGGATTAATGAATCATTTTTCATGTTATCCTTTGTTTTGATTGTCTTCATCCCTAAGACCTAACTCGTATTTTTTTAACAACAAAATAAGAGGGTTTTTATTTAATTAATAATAGGCTATACATCTCTTACCAAAGAAATGTTGATTTTTATTTCTCAATAAATTTGT
Organism: Elaeagnus macrophylla; assembly: GCA_029378325.1. Taxonomy (NCBI): domain Eukaryota; kingdom Viridiplantae; phylum Streptophyta; class Magnoliopsida; order Rosales; family Elaeagnaceae; genus Elaeagnus; species Elaeagnus macrophylla. The sequence goes on along the minus strand of CM055650.1, from coordinate 16,583,339 downwards.
AATGAGTTTTTATTTTTGATCTCAAATCTTGCTGAATTTTTTCTCAACTTTGTTAATAAATTAGTTTGTCCATCATCCTTTTAAATATATATATATATATATTTAAAAATAAAAGTCTAATCTATAAGGATTTAATTTATTTCTACAAAATTCCTTAGTTTTAGTTTCATATGAAAACTTTATATTTTGTTTTTTACTTTGAAATATTATTATTTTGTTATAAACCAAAAACAAATAACTTAACCAACTTCAATTATATTTGTTTTTCATTTACTATTATTATATTGTTACATTATCCATTTTTCTATTAAAAATGGGAAATTATTTTAAATGAAATTTTGAAAAAAAATAAGGGAAGTTTTTACTTAATTGGAAAGCCAGGTAGCTTAATATATGGAAGAAGAGTTGTATATCCTTGAAAAAACAATAAGTTTCATTTTTGTCATTTGTTTTCTATAAAGTTTATCGTAAGCCTCTCACTTATTTTTAACGTACACTTGATTTTAATTTAGGTTTTTTTTTTTTTTTTTTTTTTAAAACGATAGACAATCATTTTCGAAGTTAACATTTGAAATTTGGACTTTTGAATTTTTGGACTAATTAATTTAATTTAACTAATATTTATACATGTGCAAATATTTGCTACACGTAAATAATGGATAAATTTATTAATAATAAAAATATTAATTTTTTCTCAAACAATCAATAACCCCTCCCATTTTTGAATTTCTCAATAAGACTAATAGTCCGTATATTTTTTTATTAATTCTATACTTTAATTCTCTCTTTTTGTGATTTTACATTTTTTATTTTTTTTATGCTTTAGTTTTATTCCATAGTTTTAAAAGAGTCAATTCCAAATTAACTTAAAATTAAACATTATATATTATTAATGTGAATTAACTTAAATTAAACATTATATATTAGTCATGTGAATAAACCGAAGTGAAGTAATTTTTTAAATATATATTTTCTTATTTATTTATTAATTAATTATTTTTAATTTTATTTGGCCATTAAAAAAAAAAATTACACACACATATATTAAATATTTAACTTTAATTTAATATTTGAAGTGACTTTTTTAGAATATTTTATATTAATAAAATACAATATTATGATAGAGTTTATAAAGATTACGAGTGTTATTATCCATTGGATTAATATTTTAGAATTGTGGAGCTTATGATTCTTATGAACTTTGATATAACATCAGTGCTTCGGTCAATTAAAGCAAAAATTTTGAATATTAATTTTTTTTTATACCTAAAATAACATTCTTTAAAACACATAATAATAAAAATAATATCATTTTTTTGAATTATTAATATATTAGTTAGTGTTGAGTTAATACTAAAGGTGTAAATTTTATTGTTATAAATTTTAGGAGTGTTATATTTATTATTTTTTAAAAAAAAAAATAGCCTTGTATAATAAAAATAAAAACAGAAGACTCGCATTACGAGGGATGTTTGGGCCATAATTTTAAGTTTTAAATTGATTTTAATTTGGAAAATAATTTATTAAAATTAAAAAAAGTTGAAAAAAGTGAGATATAATTAAAAGGATTTAAAATTATTTATGTATTATAGCCAAAAAAAAAAATTATTTATGTAATTTAATAATAAAAATATTTATAGAATGAGTTGTATGTTTTACACTTTTAATTGAGTGGTTCTATTCACATTAGTTAACAACTAATGCTGCTAAATTTGATTTGACGAAAAAAATATGTCCAATAATTTTATTAAATTAAGATATGCAGCATAATTTGAGAACAATAAGACTTTTCCTTTTTAATTTAGTAATGGGTAGTGATAAATGCTATAATTACAGAAATTTATATATATTTTTATACTAATATTAGTTTTATAATGATATGAAGTAAAATAATCTAAAATTTTAAATTAATTATTTATTTTTAAAATAATTTTGTTATTTATCACATTATAATTAATATAGATATAAAATTGAATGCAATAATATATTGTTTTAGCATTTTGTAAATAATGTTAGATAACATTAAACTATATTATTATAACTTACGTATAAAATTAATTAGCTAACATATATAACAAATAATAAATATGATAAAAATTCTAATAAAAATATTAAATTACTATTTATTAAGTAAGCTTTAACAAAATTATGTTTTAGATGAGTAATAATACACATATTTTTCTTTATCGATAGGGTATTCTGGAAATCGACTCCACATAAAATTAGTTATATGTTGAAAGAAAAGGATGGGGGTAAATGGCACCATTTAGATTTTAAACTCGAACAATGGCCAGATTTCGTATAGAGGTTGGTGACATATTCGAGGCAGATAATGCTACCTTGAACTGCGTGATGTTAGTTGTTCAATCAACATCTGACCTAGTAATATATATATATATATATATATGAAATAATGTTTCATAATCTTTATTAATTTAAATTAACGTTTCTAAGAATATCAACAATAACTTACCTGATTCAAATAATAAAGTTTTTATAATCACAGATTCAGATTAAGTAAAACTTACCTATTAGCAAGATGATAATAAATTTATGAAATTTTTTGGCTCTAACAAATAAGAAAAAATAATGGTCTGAATGTCTAATAAAGAAAAAATTTATGTAGGGAGGACAAATCTAAAAATCTTGAATCTTTTTTTTGTTTTATTACTCTTTTTGTAAATCTTTATGGAAAGTTTGATAGCAATCTTTATAAAAAATTTGATGGTCAAATTCAAATTTTAAAAAGAGATAGGGAGATGTAAAAAAGTATTGAATCATTGACTTTGAGTTTTGATTTTTTTATTTGATTACATGATACATTAAAAAAAAAAGAAGAGTTATTTTTAGTCCTTATACAAAAAATGATTATGACTTTTAAGTTTTGTCATTTTATTTTAATGTATTTTAAAAATATTTAAATGAAAATTAAGATAAAAGTAACATAAATTAAATTGATTTGAATTTAAGTTAGAGTTGTTAGATTTAATTTTTAAATATTGAAATAATATATATTTTTTAAATAAATTCATGTATAATTAAAATAAAATTTAATAAATATATATTTCGAAAAATAGTACAGAAATTAAAAATATTATCCCCAAATTAGATTTATAAAATTAAACGGGAAGTCTTTATTCTCAAATTAGTACCTTCGCTGATTCAACCTAAAAATATCTACAAAGATTCGACAAATCGGATAAAATTGGCAACCCCACATGGCGGCTTTCTTACTATCGCTTTCGATTTCGATTTTGGCACACCGGTTGATATCTATTTAAGCTGATTTTTTTGAGGTACTAGTTCGGTAGTTCCTAACTACAGTATAGCCATTTCCATTTGTTAGTACACAACCTTCTTCGTTTTTATCTAGTTTAATCTTTACTTTATAGTTGAAGCTGAGTATATATGATTTTTTTTTTTTAAAATGTTTTTGATTTTGTTGTTATAATTAAACTTAAAGATTATTTTAGTTTGCATACGGGTTTTGTGCTTGGAAGTAGGAAGTTCATTTTACAGCTCAATACAACCAGCAATAGCGCAACTCGAGGAATCACATTTGCTGCATCATTGTCTCATGTGTAAAGATACTTAGTATGTTATATATCTTGCTGGTATATTATATATTCTATCTTAACGTGGATCCAATTTGATTATGATAATTGAAATCACGATTAAAATTTGGTTAAATCAGTTAAACATGTGTGTAATTCAGCTCTAACGAGTGGATTACCGGTCAATTAAAATTCGACCAGTTAGATAACCGTTTAATTTTGTTTAATCTAATTGAACATATATTCAATCAAAATTAGTTAATAAAAATAAGAACATTTTTATTAAAATACGTAAAAAATTAAGTAAAAGAGATTATATATGATTTTTAATAAATATAAAATCATGACAATATATAATTCAAGTTTTTATTATTTTAATTAAATTAAAAATTATTAAAAAAAATTATAATATTTTAAATTATCATCTAGTTAAATAAGATAAAAAAAAAAACTAATTAATATATATAAATAAAAATTTTGGCGTATTTGAACTAATTTAAATTTTTTTAATTTAAGTTAAAATTTACCATTCATGACACAACAACCGTAGGATTTTACCTTCATGAGTTCATGGCTTTATTGTCGTTTATTTATCGGGCCCCAATTTTTATTACAGGCACTACCTTCTGATGGATAACTAGGATATATTTTACAAAGTTGCCCCTTTTATTCTATCTTCAAACCTGATTATTTTCTCCAAGCTCGAAGACAAAAGCGTAATTAATGTAGAAGCCCAAAAGCCGAATCATTACTCCGGCTGATATAGGAGAAACTATTTTAGAAAGATATTTCAAATTAATAAAATAAAAAATTAATTTAATATTTTTTTAAAAGTATATATCTAATGCATAATAAAAAAAAATTAACCAATAAAATTTGGAAAAAATATGCTGCAATGAATAATATCCTCCAACATAATTGCATATGAATGTAAAATTAATAATTAAGTTATATGGATGCATGGATGATTAAATCTATTATTTTTTATAAAATTAAACTTCAAATTTGTATTTATTTAAAAAATAGTATAAATTTATTATTTTATAAAAAGATTGCATAAAAAATCTATTATCTTTATAAAATTAAATTTTGTAATGTTTTTTTATAAAATAATAAATTTATATTTTTTTTACATAAATACAAATTTAAAATATATTTTTATAAAAAATAGAAAAAAGTATCATAAAAATCTTTTTGTTTTTATAAAGATGGCATTTAGTCCCTTAAGTTATAAAAAATGTATTTAAATCCTTTTACTTTTGAAAAATATGTTTTTAAGTCTATCTACTTGTAAAAAATGTGTCAAGTAAGGACAAAGTTAATTTTTTATCTAATTTTCTATCTAATTTAACAAAATAGCAGATGTATCACATGCATATTTATATTTTTTGATATATATATATGTATATATATATATATATACATATATATATATATACATATATGTAAAAAAATTAATATTTAATTAAAAAATTAATTAATTTTTTTTAGTTTTCAAAAAAAATTTAAATAAAATTTTCAATGTAATTTAAATATAATTTTTAATAAAATTTTAATTGTCTAATATTTAAAATCACAATTTAGATAATAAAAAATTTTATTTAAGTTTGATCAAATTCAATAAAATTTAAATAAAATTTTCATTATTTAGTATCTAAAATTACAAATTAGACAATGAAAAATTTATTTAAATTTAATAGAAATTTTTTTTAATTAAAATTATTTAATTTACTATATATCTATCGAAAAATATAAACATGTATATGACACATGTACTATTCCGTTAGATTTAACAGAAAATTGAATGAATAATTAATTTTGTCATTACCTGACACATTTTTTACAAGTAAATAGACTATAACACATTTTTTTATAATCAAATAGATTTAAAGACACTTTTTATAAACTAAAGAACTGAATAATACCTATTTTTTAAATAAAATGATCATTTTAATACTTCATCCTAAAATATAATGGAATTAAGCTACAATTTTTTAAGTATTTTCCCTGATCCAATTGATCAATTTTCCTTTTTCCGATATTTTATCTAATCCCATTAACCAAATTTCCTAGTGCAGAAATTGCATGGGTTTCTCTAAAAGGTTGAAAGCATCGATTAGTTTTCACTTTTCATTCCCAAATCCCACTGTATATATATCGTCCGGGTCACTAACCCATTGACTCACCTCTCTCTGTCATTCTCTCCATCCCTGATTCATCACGAATCAAAGGTACAAATCCTCTTTCTTATTCAAGCTTTAAGAAAAATTTAATAAATTGTTAGGAAATAGAAAATGTTTATTGTTTTAGTACTTGTTTTAATTTTAACATTTGGATCGGATTGCGACACAGAGCTACACAAAAAAATGTCGATTATAGGGCGAAAAGGGATTCATTACCTACAAAAATTGAACGCTGCAAATGTTCCAGCTTCTTTGATAGAAAAGGGTCAGAATCGAGTAATCGATGCGTCTTTAACTCTCATTCGGGAAAGAGCTAAGCTAAAGGTATATATAAATTTCCTCTTTTGGCTATGGAAATGGGCTGTGTCATGTGGGTAGGTGGTACTAAAGTTTTGAGCTCTTTATAATTTTAGGGAGAGCTGGTTCGTGCTTTTGGTGGGGCTAAAGCATCGGCTTCTTTGCTAGGCGTTCCGTTGGGACATAACTCATCGTTTCTTCAAGGCCCTGCTTTTGCACCTCCTCGCATCAGGGAAGCTATTTGGTGTGGTAGCACAAATTCAACCACCGAAGAAGGTGAAAATTCTTATCTTTTGCCACTTTCTGCTATTGGGTTATTTCTACGTGCTCTGTGTTTTTTTTTTTTTTTCCTTCTTCTTTTTATTAAAATAATTGTTAATTGAAGCTGTAAGAGTTGTCACCAATTAAGCCAGCAGATGGCCAATGTATCTAATATTGTCTAATACTGCGTGCTCAAGCTTGTTAGACCCATCGCTTCTTTGCAGTGGTTCAAACACACACCAGTGGTTATAATACGATTTTAGAATGTTGGTACCAATCCTCCAAAACCTGACATATATTGTATTATATCGTAAAAAAGGTAATGTCTAATATATGTTTTGGCACTTTTGCTATTGGGCTGGTTTTTTGTGCCTCGTCTTTTTCATTCTCTTTCAAAATGGCTGTGGTTTAAAGTTGTTAGATATGTTGATCAAGAATGAGAGATGATCAATTGGCTAACTGATACAGTGGCCATTTGAGGAAATTAGCTTAATTATTTTTTATTTGTTGCATCGTTTGTTTAAATGCTTTACTTGTCATTTTATTAAATAATTTAGCTGCTAATAGTTTTGTCTTGTAATGTGAACTGGCATAGTGCCGTTGTTCTCATGTGCGTTTCATGCAATTCTGTTATGCATAGCATAGGCTGAACACATTCCATTCCTGACATTCATTCATCGTCTTCATTATTGTAATTTCTTTGTTTGAGAATAGTTTTGGTATCAATACTATTGAGTAGCAATCGACGAACTGCTCATCTATTTCCTCAGTTTCTGTTTGTGTTTTCAATTTCAGCAGCTTCGCACATCACTAACACTGTCTTTTTACACTACCCTCTAGTGTGAGCTTTATATTCTTGTTAGGGCCTCGAGCAGAAGACAGTGTCTAATAATATCTATTTGGCAATTTAGGGAAGGAACTAAAGGATCCCCGGGTGCTAACTGATGTGGGTGATGTTCCTGTCCAAGAAATTCGAGATTGTGGAGTGGATGATGACAGATTGATGAATGTAATAAGTGAGTCTGTCAAGCTTGTGATGGAAGAGGTTAGCTAATTAAAACTTTGTGTAGAGCCTTTTCTGCAGCTTAATCACGGTATGGTTTTTTTGTTTTGTCCTTTGTCTGCACCAATCTGTTGATTTATCTCCATGATTCTTCTTATTTCTTTAGTTGGAGCGTAGTGTAGTATATTTCAACTTCTCAAAATCTTGTGAATGCTTAAAACTTCTAGTCTTCTAGTGTAAACATGGCATGAATTTTTAGTACTATTTAACTACTATCTTCCATTGTCCATGTCTTCTCAGGATCCGTTATGCCCATTAGTTCTAGGAGGTGATCACTCAATTTCCTATCCTGTTGTAAGAGCTGTGTCTGAGAAGCTTGGGGGACAGGTTGATATTCTTCATCTTGATGCACATCCTGATATCTATCACGCTTTTGAAGGAAATAAGTATTCACATGCATCATCTTTTGCCCGAATTATGGAGGGTGGTTATGCTAGGCGGCTTTTGCAGGTGAATTGCTATATCACTATTTATTAAATTTTTATTTTGCTTAAATTGGGAAAATGGTTACCGATCCATACATGTTGGTTAATTGAATTAGAAAACTTACCTCTTTTTTTCCTTTATCAATTCCCCCTTTTAGCTTCAGCTATTTTAGTTGAGCGTGGAAATATGGAATTGCTGATCCTGGTTCTACTTAGCTACCCGAACATCATCACTTGTGGGAAACTTCAGATTTACTTATAGTTGATAACTTCTTAGCTCATTATCAGCTAATAATAAGACTCATTGGATTGAGCTTTCATTTTTTGAAAATGTATAAGTGCTTTCACCAAGTAAACATTTTTTGGGTTGGGATTCCCCTTACTACAGCTTCTGTATAATATCATAATGATTTATATATTGAGCTGTTTAATGCTTCCTTCACATGGTTAGATCGAAGACACTGTTATTCTTGCAAATGTTCTGCCATCCGACTGACCTATTTATGTCATGTCCTTTCCATGCTTGCTTATTATATTATATTCAATCTTTTAGCTTAAATTATCAAGAGATTTTCACGTTCACAGGTTAAGTTAATTCCTCTTTTTACTTGCTCCTCCTGAAGTGCTCGTGAAATTAACCTGGTCATTTGATTGCTGAAATCTCAGGTTGGAATTAGATCAATAAATTCAGAAGGGCTTGAACAAGGCAAAAAGTTTGGTGTTGAGCAGTATGAAATGCGGACTTTTTCACAAGACCGTGACTTTCTTGAAAATCTGGTAATCGTCTCTCTCCCTCCCCTAAACATATTATTTGTGTGTAGATATATATATATATGCCTCTGGATTTTGGATATGGTGGTGCAAAATGAAGGTAATGATAATAGTGGAAGATATGGACAATTCTTAGCAGAAGAATAACTAAGAATTTTCCTTCAAAAGAAACTAGGGGAAGGCGTAAAGGGTGTATATATCTCAATAGATGTGGATTCTCTTGATCCTGCCTTCGCTCCTGGGGTGTCTCACATTGAGCCAGGTGGGCTTTCTTTCCGTGATGTTCTAAACATACTACACAACCTCCAAGGCAACGTTGTTGCTGCAGATGTGGTTGAATTCAATCCACAGCGTGATACCGTTGATGGAATGACTGCAATGGTTGCTGCCAAGCTGGTTAGAGAATTGACTGCAAAAATATCAAAATGATAACTTTATGTCATAACTCTTGTCTTCCATTTTGCTTTAGATTTTATAATATGGACCCTTCTAATTTACATTTACATAAAAGACATTTTTTACATTTTTAGTCATAAGTGTCTCAGAGGTAGTAACAAATGCCGATAGGGCAGGGGTGACGCAGGCCGGGACATTTGATAGATAACACTCAAGCCCGGTGCTTCAAACTCCAATGCATTTTTGCTTTTTGGGTATAGACTTATATTAATCTTTTTTGCTGATCATATAAGTCACATATGAAGTTTTTATTTTATTTTATATTAATTTCTTTTACTGCCTCATGTTATTATTTTATAGGGAGCGGGGCCATAGAAGTCCCTTAGATTATGTCATGTGTGTTATTTGGTCCCTTAAATTATAAGTGGTGTCATTTGGTCCCTTAGTTTTAGAAAAAGGGGCCAATTAAGGACAAAACACATGATTTTAATGATTTTTTAATTAAAATATTATTTTTTAAGAGGTCATTTAATGAAAAATTGTATTATTTTAATGTTTATGATATTAAAATATTAATTTAAAAAATAATATTTTAATTAAAAAATCATTAAAATCATGTGTTTTGTCCTTAATTGGTCCCTTTTTTTAAAACTAAGGGACCAAATGACACCACTTATAATCTAAGGGATCAAATGACACACATGACATAATTTGAAGGACTGACACTTTTCTCTATTTTATAATACCCTTCATGAGTTTGTTATTTCTGTGAGTTGATGTTGTTCTTATATGAAGACAGAAACACGTATCCTGAACATTTTGTTTTGAGAGATGATGGAAGACTGGGATTATTACAGAAGAAAGTAAACTTTTATTTATAATAGATAGATATATAGGTAAAATAGAATAGAATTAGTAATAAGTACTAAATTTTAAAGTAAATTTATCAAATAAAAAAAATTGTTGAATAAAATAAAAATTAAATAAATGTTGTTTGGTATGAGAAAGTAGGTATAATAATAATTTTTTAAATTGGTATAATTTAGTTACTTTTTTTTTATATTATATATTATTTAATATATATAACACTACTAAAAAAATAATATCTATCGACTAATATGCTATTAGATTATATAAGTTGTCAATTATTTTTTTTTAGTCCTTTACTTTTGATCCTATAATTAGCTAATATAAAATAGGGAGCAGGGCCATAGAAGTCCCTTAGATTATGTCATATGTGTCATTTGGTCCCTTAGATTATAAGTGGTGTCATTTGGTCCCTTAGTTTTAGAAAAAGGGGCCAATTAAGGACAAAACACATGATTTTAATAATTTTTTAATTAAAATATTATTTTTTAAGAGGTCAATTAATGAAAAATTGTATTATTTTAATATTTATGATATTAAAATATTAATTTAAAAAATAATATTTTAATTAAAAAATCATTAAAATCATGTGTTTTGTCCTTAATTGGCCCTTTTTTCTAAAACTAAGGGACCAAATGACACCACTTATAATCTAAGGGACCAAATGACACACATGACATAATCTGAAGGACCTCCATGACACTTTTCTCTATAAAATAATAAGGAATATTTAAGGACATGTTTATTAATAATTTTGATTTATGGTTAAATAATTGATTTTGTAATTTCTGATCCTTCTATAAAAATAATCATAAATATGTTTGATAATAATTTTTATTTAGTAATTTTTAAGAAAGAAATCAAAAATCATCTCTTAGCTGTTTGGTAATAGTTTTTATTTTTTAATTTTTTTCAAAAATTTTAAAAATAAAGAAAATTTTTAATTATTTTTTTGTAAGTTTTAAATTTTTAATATTTTTTTCTGATATTTAATTATACAAAAATTAAGAGATTTGAGTTATTCTTTAGAAAAAAATGTTTAGTTAAAATAAAAAAAAGTTTATAAATTAGATTAAAAAATTATCTTTTTAATAATTTATAAATAATTTTTTATTTTAGTAATAATTTTTAAAAAATATAAAAATTAAAAATTAAAATCGTTATGTAATAAGTATTAAATAATTCTAAGGAAAAAGATGCATTATTCCCTATAAAACATAATAAAATAATAAGATGTACAATAATCATACTTCAGTCAAATCAACTGAATCACCATTTTGAAAATGCTCCCTATTGTTATTTTTTATTTGGGAAATTCTGAAGAAATCCCAATTATTACTCATGGACATCCCATTAAATGAGAAAAAATTTAATAAAATGAGAAATTACAAAATTACCCTTAGTATATTTTACACATTCCGGACATCCCTCACTCACAGAGGTTCGGTAGGGGTTACCGAACATTTTAGACATGTTCGGTAGGGGTTACCGAACATTTTAGACATGTTCGGTAGGGCCTATCGAACATATCATAAACGTTCGGTGGTCCTTACCGAACCACTGCGCGATTTGCAGAAAAAAAAAATTTTTTACCAGTTTGATTTGCTTTTTTATTCCATTTTTTTCATAAAAATCCACTTCTTCTACATTATTCATGTATGTATCTTCCATTTTTAATTTCTTAAGTTAAATTTTGGAGGTAAATGTGGGTGTAGAGGTGAAGGTGGAGGTGAAAATGAGTGAAGAAGAAGGAGTGGGATGTATGAGAAATTTTTAAGAGAGTGGGATGTGTGGGGTGTGGTGGGGGTGGGATGGCTAAGAAACACTAAGGATAATTTTGTAATTTTCTATTTTATTATTTATTTTGTAAATTTTTTCTTATTTAGTGGGATGTCTTTGAGTAATTTTTGGGATTTCTTCAGAATTTCTCTTTTTATTTTTCTTTTTAAGAGTTTGTTATTTTCTACTATATTTTTTATTATTTCATTTTATTTTTTGTCAAAATCTAGAGAAGTGGAAAAATCATATAAAATAGTCTATTATCCTTTAACATCAGCCGCAAAAAAAAATCATATAAAACATTTTTACTTTGTATCAATTTCAAAACAACAATACTAAACAAAATAACCAACAATATCAAAAAATAAATAAAATATTAGAAAGGAAAAACAAAGATCAATAATGATTTTTTTTTTTTTTTTTACATCTTCAAATTTTTTTTGACACTGGCTCTTAAATAATTTTTCAAATAAATAAAATTAAATAAATGGAGGGTAACTCTTGAATTGATATATATATATATATATATAAAAGTTCAAACTAAAGCAAACAAATTATGTTTGTGTGGAAGTTTTTAGATCTGAATTATTTCAGATATAAAATAGTTCTTTTATGTGTTGTTTATGTTAATTTTGTGTTGTTAAAACGTTTTAGTATTGTTAAGGTTATGATTTTCAAGAATTGTTACTTCCTTGATCCAAATTTGCATCTTATATGTAGTTTAGTTAGATTCACGTACTATAATAATTTAGAAAACAAAGCAAATTTAAAAAGCTCATATATTTAATTACACAGATTTTTGGAGATATATGCCGATTGTTAATCTTAAGTTGCAATGTAAATATTTGATATGTTTAAAATAATAATTTGTAATTTTTCTTGTACGTCACTGTTATCAGCGTAGAGAAATAGAGATCTATACTTCATTGTTATCCATTTTCAAGTAAAAATATCCTTTTTATTTCCAAAAAAAAAAAAAGGAATATTCTTTTGGCTGGTACCAACTAATCCTATCATTTATTGTATTTATTATTATTATTATTCTTATCCTTATTTGGAATTTTACTTTTAATTCTATAAAAAATGATTTATCTTTTTTACACGTTATGCATCGCACTGTTTTTTTTTTTTTTTTAATATACATAATTAATTGAAAAAAAATCGATAACTTTTGATCGGTGTATTCCAATTTTTACACCCATAAGTTGCATTCCTCATAGCGGAGTAACCAAAGTAATTAATGAATAAATAAAAATTATTTATGCAGATTTAATTATTTATTAATATGGTACTGATGCCTAAACTTAGAAGAAAAAACTTGATACAGATAAATAAAAAGAAAAGGTAATTGAGAAAATTATAAAATTAATATTCTTAAAATTTATAATAATAAAAATAATATTTTTAGACTTTAATATTAATTCATACTCATCACAATTTAATATAATAGTGTTATTTTTTATTATAAATTTTAAGAGTTATTTTAGATAATTTTTCAAGATAATAATTTAACATACGAGAAAAAATAGGTCAAGTTTTAAAAAAAAAATTAAATAAAAAAGCAAAATTTTATGAAATAATATTTTTAAAATTTATAACTATAAAAATAGGGTGAAAAATACTAAAAGTACATTAATTATGATCAAGGTATATAAAATTTACTAATTTTTAAGTGAGATACTAGAAATATAATAATTATTTAAAATAATATTATAAGTCTAAAATTGTGTTCACGTAACTCTATTTATTGTATACCACGTGATAAATTTATAATAATTTTAAAAGTTTGATTAGTGAATGGACTTCTAATATATCACACAAAATTTTTGTACACTTCATGATTAATAAATTTTTAGTATTTTTTTTATAAAAATAATATTTAATAATATTAAAAATTATTTAATTATGTAAAATTTAAATGGCTTTATAGTTTAATTTGATTGTCGGTACTGAATTTTTTTAATTGATAAAAATGTATGAATTCAACAAAATATATATATAATATATATATATATATATATATATATATATATATATATATATATATATTGTTAGAAGTTTTAACTTTAGCGAACAAAAAAAAAGAAAAAGAAAAAAAAGGAGGGAAATGAAAGGCAGAGCATTTTCTAAATTCCTACCCACAGTTAAGGGTCAAGATTGTTTTTTAATAGAATCTAACGGTCAGCTCATCCCTCTATCTGACTCCTTATGCATACGAGAAGCTCATAAGAGCTGGGAGACTTAAACGGTCTCCAAACATTCTTTCCATCCCCCTTCCATCTCTCTCCTTTTGGGAAACCCAACTAACTAAAATGGCTTCTTCATCATCTCTGACTCTATCTCAAGCCATATTAGCTCGAGCCATCTCTCACCATGGCTCAAATTCATCTTCAGACCGTCCATCTCTAACCACTCTCACTATCCCAACCTTCTCAGGTCTCAAATCCTCGTCGTTATCTTCTTCATCATCCTCCAAGAATTCTCGGCTTTCCCGCCGGCGGCTAAACTTGAGTGGACTAGTCCGAGCTGCTGCTGTGGAGACTTTGGACAAAACCATCGACACTTCACTAGTCGAGAAGTCGATTAACACGATTCGATTCCTGGCTATCGATGCCGTCGAGAAAGCCAATTCGGGTCACCCCGGTCTTCCCATGGGTTGTGCTCCGATGGGTCACATTCTATACGATGAGGTCATGAGGTACAACCCCAAGAATCCCTATTGGTTCAACCGTGATCGCTTCGTGCTCTCCGCTGGTCATGGATGTATGCTACAGTATGCTCTGCTTCACCTCGCTGGTTATGATAGCGTCAAGGTGAAATTTTGGCTTTTATTATTAGTCTTTTGCTTTTCTAACTCCTTGTGTGTTTGTTAAATGGATCTGGGTATCAGACTATGCTTTGACTAATAGAAACTTGGGCTTTTTTAGTTCATTATTGGTAGATTATGTTTCTAATGGAATTGGTTTTGTTTGATTTAGTTCTTAGCCACATGGTCTTCATCCTTTCAACTTGACTTGGTGTATTATAGTGTCTGTTCTTGCTTTTGAGAATTTGTAAAAACACTTATTGTAGGGAGAAAAAAAAAAACTATTCAGAACGGAACATTGGGAACGGCCATTTAGATCTGTTTTAACCCCGGCAACTTATACCCATTCAATGTTAATGTTATTGCGGTGTTATTTTTGTTTGTTATAAAATTTTATAAGATGTTTGTTTCGCTTTTATGAAATTCATGTTCAGGAAGAAGACTTGAAGGAATTCCGTCAGTGGGAAAGCAGAACCCCTGGACATCCTGAGAACTTTGAGACACCTGGTGTTGAAGTAACAACTGGTCAGATTTTTTCATATTTGTTTTATTTTTATTTGTTGATTATTGTCTTGCAATTAATTTTTGGCTGCACATTTTTTTTCCTGGCATTTGCTGATTTACTATACTATTTAGGTCCACTTGGGCAAGGTATTGCAAATGCTGTTGGTTTGGCTCTTGCCGAGAAGCATTTGGCTGCTCGATACAACAAACCAGACGCAGAGATTGTTGACCACTACACGTAAAAGAACTACTTTTAATTTAACCAGGAATGTTAACTGTATGCAAATTTGTACACATTTTGCTTGATTGGCACGAAAATATAGGGAAATGGAGAAGTTATTTATTTTTCTAGATTACAATGCCATGGGGCACACCTGATTGGCATGCAAGAGTCTGTGCAATTAGCATTTCTTTTATTCTCATTGTAATGTTCATTATTCATATTTAAGTTTGTATTGTGTGCATGCTTGATAACATTTTTGTTATAAATTATTTTGCTTTATTCTAGATATGTTATACTTGGTGATGGTTGTCAAATGGAGGGGATTTCAAACGAAGCTTCTTCTCTTGCCGGTCACTGGGGTCTTGGAAAGCTTATAGCCTTCTATGACGACAACCACATTTCAATTGATGGTGACACGGATATTGCATTTACTGAGAGTGTTGACACCCGTTTTGAAGGTCTTGGGTGGCATGTTATCTGGGTAAAGAATGGAAACACTGGTTATGATGACATTCGTGCCGCCATCAAGGAAGCAAAGGCTGTCAAAGACAAGCCGACTTTGATCAAGGTTAGACATTTGATTATGACGTTATCTTCTGGTTGATAGTGGTGTTTGGAATGGTCAGAAAGAAGCATTTAGTTCTGAATATAAATATATTTTCAATCGAAGTTCATATATTCTGGTACTGTTTTGCAATTATGTGATTAATTTAATTGAATTCTATTTTTAATTTAGATAACGTTCTTCCTCAGTTCTTATATGTTAGTTTTTTCCAATTTAATTATGTTATTAGAGTCACATTTATTTGAAAGTGGTTTTCTTAACAGGTGACAACAACAATTGGTTATGGATCTCCAAACAAGTCAAACTCATACAGCGTACATGGTAGTGCATTAGGTGCCAAGGAAGTGGATGCTACTAGGAAGAACCTTGGATGGCCATATGAGCCTTTCCATGTGCCGGAGGATGTAAAGAAGTAAGAAGTGTAGTAGATCAGATTTAAAAACCTTTAATCAATCTCTTTCTTCAATATCTAATCTATGTAATATTTTTACTTTTTCTTAGGCATTGGAGTCGCCACGTCCCTAAAGGTGCTTCTTATGAAGCTGAATGGAATGCCAAGTTTGCCGAATATGAGAAGAAGTACAAGGAGGAAGCAGCAGAGCTTAAGAGCATCATTACTGGTGAGCTACCTGCTGGTTGGGAGAAAGCACTTCCAGTGAGTACTTTTTTCTCTTGTTCCTTTTTGTTTCTTCATTCTTATTCTTTGTACTTTTTTATTGCCCTCATTGGCATTTGAGTTTTATCTGGATAACTCCATTGTAGTCTCTTAAAAATGAGCACAAGCATGTGTGTAAGCTATTTTAATTGAAAAGATCTAACATTAGAATCTCACTTTAATTTTTCTGGTTCCTCTTTATCTGATCCTAAGATAAACTTTTATGCTTGATTGATGTTTAAGTCATTATTATGTACACCATTTACTAAGATATTCTTGTTGCAATTTTACAGACTTACACTCCAGATAGCCCGGCTGATGCCACTAGAAATTTATCACAACAAAACCTTAATGCACTTGCAAAAGTCCTTCCTGGTCTTCTTGGTGGCAGTGCAGATCTTGCTTCTTCTAACATGACTTTATTGAAAATGTTTGGAGATTTCCAAAAGGATACCCCAGAGGAACGGAACGTGAGGTTTGGTGTTAGGGAGCATGGAATGGGAGCTATATGCAATGGAATTGCCCTTCACAGCCCCGGTTTAATTCCCTACTGTGCCACTTTTTTTGTTTTCACAGACTATATGAGAGCTGCCATAAGGATTTCTGCCTTGTCTGAAGCCGGAGTCATCTATGTGATGACTCATGATTCAATTGGTCTTGGAGAAGATGGACCAACTCATCAACCAATAGAGCACTTGGCAAGTTTCCGAGCAATGCCTAACATTTTAATGCTCCGACCGGCTGATGGGAATGAGACTGCAGGAGCATACAAAGTAGCAGTTGATAACAGGAAGACACCATCTATCCTTGCCCTTTCTAGGCAAAAATTAGCTCAGCTTGCTGGAACCTCTGTTGAAGGTGTTGAAAAGGGTGGATACATAGTGTCAGACAATTCTTCAGGTAACAAGCCAGATGTGATTTTAATCGGAACTGGTTCTGAGTTGGAAATTGCTGTTAAAGCTGCTGAGGAGCTCCGAAAGGAAGGGAAGGCTGTTAGGGTAGTCTCATTTGTTTCATGGGAACTCTTCGATAAGCAATCAGATGCTTACAAAGAAAGTGTTTTGCCAGCTGCTGTAACAGCTAGAGTCAGCATTGAGGCAGGATCTACATTTGGATGGGAGAAGATTGTTGGAAGCAAAGGGAAGGCTGTTGGGATTGACCGTTTCGGGGCAAGTGCACCAGCAGGAAGAATATACAAGGAATTCGGTCTAACCGCAGAGGGTGTTATTGCAGCAGCTAAACAAGTTAGCTAGGCCTGGTTAGTTACTGATATTATCTCTGAGACGTAATAATTTGGCAATTAAGTTTGGGTTGGAGATAACGGAAAAGTGATTGAATTCTGAAGGTAAGTTTGATCATAGAGTCTCTTTATTTGAATAAAAAAATGAGAAATTGATTTTCATTTTTATGATAAGAGCCTCTGATTCTAGCAAGAGAAAAAGACAACAATGATCAAAAGAGAAAGTAAGGTTTAAAGAATAATAATGTATTATGTAGCAATTGTTGGACCTGTCTTGAGTTTTGTAATTTCTTGCCTTGTGGTTGATGAAAGAGTGGTTCTTATTAAACCCTTCACTTTGGAAGCAAGAATGTGTCTTATTTTGGGCAATTGATGAGTTTTTACTATGGATAGCACCTTTTATTTATATACTGGGCAGTAGAGTCAAGAAGATTTATTCTTTCCTTTCTCGTTGCTTTTAATGAATGATTGGTGATATTGTGAAATCTCATTTTGTTCGGTGGAACGAATAATTGTTATCACAAATATAAATTTAAAGAAAATAATTTGCACATAAAAGCTGTGGTTCTACTGATCCTACAAGCTGAGACTTTTAGAGGTAAAAGTGTTGTTTGTATTCTACACTGAAATTGGATTAGATGATAGATGGATTCGAGCGAACCATTCACTTGCTAAATGGCAATGAGCCTTGCAAGCTCGTGAGTAGCGTGTAAATTTTTTCTACAAAAGACGTAGCGTTTTCTTGTCTGAACTTGGTGTTAAAAGTAACTTCAATCAAAGGCAGACTTTGTATTAAAACGCTTCCTTTGTGAAAAAAATCAGTTTTAATTCTTAAAAGCACCAACTAATCTGAGAAAAATTGTAGTTGCCTGAAAAAACGCTTCTCAAACAAAAATATCTGATGGGTCCACTTAAGGCTACTTGGTTAGCGGGTGAGAGGAGAGGAAGATATTATTGACCCATAGATAAGTTTGTGGTTGTTGGTAACTTTCTGTCCTCAGCCTATCCTATCTATCCATATAATTCTATACACTCATTTATTTGCACCTTTTATCTCCAATATAGCTGTGGCAATCTTAAATGTGCAATTTCGAAAAGAAAAATAAATATATAAAAAATAATAATACAAACTTTTAGCATATTCTCTCTTCTTGATCAATATAGATAAGAACTGAGAGTGAAAGGAAAAATAACTGAAAAAGGTAAATTAAGGATGCACAAAAAAGTGGATGAGAGTAGCCCACAGTTATTATACCTACTATTATAATATTTAAGGTAGTGTCTCATAACTTCAAGGTTGTGAGTTCAAATATCACTAAAAACATCATTTATAATTTGTCTCACTGATAGTAGTAGTTTTAGAAATCATTTCTCCATATTCCTTAGCCTAGATTAGGAGTAATTTTCATCTGGAAAAAAGAAGTGAATGTGAGTACCATTGGTCAGTGTTCTATTGTATGATAGAAAGTTCAAATTCAATATATATATATATTTTTTTTCAGGTTTGTTGCTTATTGTTTAAAATAAAATTCCCATTTTTTTTTAATTATATGTGGGAAAGGGGATTAAAACTAAAAAAAAATCCTAACTATAAATTTCAAATCTTTACTAATTATACCAGAAGGCTGCATACATACAATTCAAATGTTTACTTGCTTCAGTGTAAAAGGAAAGAAAAAGGCATTGAGCAATATAGCATGATGTTTTAGAACAAACAAAAAGAAGTATAACATTAAGGTTTGTTTTTGAGTTGGGCTGGTGGGCTCAATAATATTCTGAATCCAATCTATATGAGCTCAAACGTTTTGGGCATATCTAAACAAAACTACCGAATTAATGATTTAAAATAATAGTGATTTTGTTTGGTGAATAATTTTATAAATTCATCTTTTATTATTGAATAAAAATATATGTTTTAATAGTAATCCTTGTTTCACTTTGAGGGTATTTTAAGTTATTAACTCAAAAGTACCAACATTGTTTTGGCCAGCTCCCCTTTAAGGAAACTTCCATTCCCACCAAACACCAACAAACAAAGACTATATTGTATTTTGTTTGGAAATATAACAAGTTTTCAATGGTTTTGAAAATTTACAAATTTGCCTGTCATTAGACAGCGATGGAGTTGTTGGTAGACCTTCCCAATCTTTTGAAAGAGAGTTATTAAGTGCGGGAGCAAGTTTTACATTAAAAATCTATGAATAATAAATTAGATATATAATTGGGATAAAATTCCACGCCCAACAAGTACTATCAGAGCCAAGATTTAATTTGCATTACATGCGTGCACACAATGTAAATCCCCAATTTGAATGTGAGCTCACGTAGGAAGAACACGTAACCCAAGTTTAAACGAATGGTGGGTCCTTTATTTAATCGCATTGGAAATTCTGCAATGTTGGTTTAGACTCCTTGAACTTTGATTAAGTTGGCGTCGATTTTGTGACCATTTCTTATCATGCATTTCAACTTGATAGAGTATGGATGTATTGAATTGACATTTACATTTGTGTCTCATATTGCTAATTTCTTTGGCTGTTATAATGGTTATATGTGATTGAGCATACTCATCTATTGAGTTAGTTTTTGGAAATGAGATCCAGCACATTTAACATGGTATCAGAGCAAGGTTGTTAATTTATAAGCAATGTAAAAATTGGATCTAAGCCCACGCTGAGCATAAGGGTGGGTATTGAATTGACATTTGTATTTGTGTCATACATTGCCAATTTGTTTGGTTATTATAATGTTTATATGTGATTGAACACATTTCTCCTTCGAGCTAGCTTTTGGAGTGAGACTCAGCCAATTTAACATAATATAATTAGGATGACTTACTCTTCCTAATAAGTTAACATTTTTAAAATATATCAAATTAAATTTTGAGAATTAATTTTACGAAAATTTCGAAAGATATTGTATTGTCGACATAAACTTTAAAAAATTTATCAAAATCATATAACTTGTTTACAAAACTTTATAAAACATCAAAAGAAACAATTATTTATATTTTTAAACTAATTTTTTATTTAATATATATATCTATAAAAGTTACGGCATTTAGTTTGATCAATAAATCATTTGATTAGTTAAAATAAAAATAACTATTTATATTGTAATTATAATATTATTATAAATAAATAAATATTGACAATACATAATAAAATTTAAATTATGAAAAACAAAAATAGTAGGTAAAACTAATACAATAACGTGAAAATGATGTATAAATAAAAAATATATATGAAAATAAGTATAAATATTATCCAAATTCAAATAAATAATCTATAAATAGATAAATTTAAAGTTAAATTATTTAGAAAATAAAAGATAAAAAAATTAATATGAAACAATAGTTTATCGACATTTTATGATGACAGGATATTTTGGCAAAAAAAAAAAATGTGGATAATTTAACCACAAGTACAATTTAGCTTGCGGGTATTCTGCTTCTGGCTGCTCTCACTCTGAGGTATTGAAGCATTTTGCTTTCAGTGAAATTTAGTCATTTCAAGTGTCCCAAATATGCTTGTATAAACGTGTAAGAGGAGAAGTTAAGGATCTTTAAAGCTTCAAATTAAATTGCATTCTGATTAGTTATGAATAAAGCCGTCTGTTGATGCCCATTTTCGTGTAATTTACACCCAACACAGTCTTTTCAAATATTGATGGTATTTGGTGTTCAATGAATTTGTGATTGTATGAATTTTTGAGCGTTAAAAAAAATAATGAATATGTTCCTTTAATTGTTTATCTGCCCTGTATTTCTGTTGAACTGATACTGATTTGTGCATAATTGGAGGAAACATATATGAATTAAGTTGGAATAAAGAGAAAGAAAAAAGAAAAAATTCCTGGCCTAATTATTTCCATTAGCAACCTGCTAACCTGAATTTTTTTTTTTTTAATTGTATATTGCTAATTAAGCTGCAGAATTTCCTGCTTAATTAATAGAGCTTGAATTGGTGTTAATTTTATGCTTCCACTTGTCTTTCATTAATTGTACAAGTGAAGAAATAAATATGCTTTTAGATTTTCTATGGCATGAGGTTGATGATGTCTACAGTTAGGACTACATTGTTACCAACCATCTAATATGAATTATATATATATATATATATAAACGGACGAAATTGGTTTTATATGATTGTTTTCTTGTTGAAGGATGTTATTGTTAATTTTCTTGTTGAAGGATGAAATACAGCATTTTTTTGGTTGGAACGTCACTCAATTGCTAGGTAGGTGGATAGATCGATTTTGCAAGAGAATATATACATATATATATATGTATAGCTAGCTCTTCATTAGGGTCATAGTTTAATTATTTCTTCCTGAGTTGTCTCACCGAATATTCCTATCCCAATCCCATACAGTTAATGACGCCTTCTAGATATATTGTAGTTGATCGATAGGAGACTTGGTTTCCTTGCCACAAACTGTCCGTGCAATTATGTTGACTGCTTTGCTAGCTTATGGCAGCTCGATCCTTTGGCTAATATTGGAGATGTTGATATTGATATTTAAGCTCATCTCAGTTCCTTATGTCGGGATGAAGTTGGTTCAAATTGATGCAATTGATGTTTTGGTGTCATATTGTTAGGTGTACAAACAAGTCCCACGTTGAAAAAATATGAATAACAAATTGATTATTATATTGTGTTGAAAGCTCAGGCCCAACACACAATAATGTCAATATGAGAATGCCTGATGTTGCTATTATATATTATGACTCTTGCTGATGGTCCTACTGGCTACTGCTATTATATATTTGTTTTTGGAAATTGGGTTATTTAGTGTAGTAGGCATAATATATATATATATATATAGCTCTAATGTCATGTCTTTAGATCAGAAGTAGTTGCTAAAAGCTAGCTACTTTCATTAATGCCCTCTTAATTTTGATTATTAGTGGCAAGTTGAAGAGTGAAGGAGGTTATGCAGAAAGGATGATTGGCATTTAGCAAAGAAACGAGGAAGCAGGTTAATTAAGCTTTATTGCTAGCATTAGCAAATTAGCAATATAGCATGCTAGCTAACGAGTTGTTGATTCTTTTTACATATATAAATTATTATACTTTTGTTTTTTATTATCGTATTTCAGGTCCCAAACTGTTTACTGCATGAGTAATCACAGATTAATGGCCATGGCATTCTCTCTTTATGCTTGTGTGCAGATTCATAAATTAGGCACACTTTTTATTAAGGACTTCAGTATATACATATAGCATCTCTCTTGTTTCTTCATTGTCTCAAGGGACCTCAGCAAGTATGTATGCCCTTTTTCACTACAGGCAGGCAGGCTGTACTAACTAACCTTTTGGATATTTTATGTGCAAGCTAACTATCACATTGTTCCTATACAAATACTCTAATCTTATTTCTTTATTTATTACTTATTAGGGCAGATTTCATTTACTATTTATTCAACTCGATTGATCGAAACCATAGGCTTTGAGTTAGCATTGTCGTTATATTGACTAACATCAATACCGTCTTGGATCTACTATAAAAAAAAAAAAAAAACATTTTAATGTTTATACAAGCTATTATTGTCTATACTCACAATTGTGGGACAATTTTTATTATTATTTATACAACCTCTAAAAATATGTGATATTTAAGACTGAACTACAAATAACATACATACGAGAAATCACGTTCAAGTATAATTTCCTTTAGCATTACTCTTCTTCTTCTAGCTTCTTGAGTTACAAAGTGCTTACAAGTAAAGTAATAGCATTCTGACTTTGCAAATTTGTAGTAATCTTCACATACACCAACCCACGATACTTTGCTAGCCTAGTCTATTATTATACTTAAGGTTTATGAAACAATAAAGGGTTCTTGCCAATGTACTTTTGCCTACATTTTAAGTTTGTTTGCACAACAAAATTATTACTAATTTTATCTCTCTCTCTCTCATGCTATCTCACAATACATGATTTATAGATGACATTATATATATCACAACATATAATTTTAAGATCATTGGAACTTACTACACTATGCAACTAAAAAATGTGTATGTTCATAAAAAAGAGAAGATAATAAAAGGGGTATAAACAACTTGAAAAATTATTTAGAAGCTTCATTGTTATAATTACAAGTAGTTGTTGATTGCCTTAGAAAAAAGAAAAAAAGGAAAAAGAAGAAGGTAGTTGTTGATTGACTTTAAAGCCAATACGGGGAAACATTTATGAAAAAACAGCCATGTTAAAGTTAATATTGTTCTAAAAAAATAATGCTACGTAATTTCATTGATCCAACTTTTGCTGTTGTTCACATCATTAAGACAAACTTTAATATTTTCAATATATTCCTTAATTACACTACAGAACTCAATTAATGTAGTTGACTATTTAATCTTAAGCTAAATTATATCATTATCATTGTATTTAAATTTTAACTAAAATTTTAAATCCAACAATTTAATTTTAAACATTAAAATTTTGTGAATAAGTCCTTAAACTTTTAAATAATATAATTTAGTTTCAAACTTTTAAAAATTTACACATAAGTCTTAAAATTTTAATTAAAAAACATATATTTTAATACCTAAAATAAGAGCTATGTGTGAATTTTTAAAAAATTTTAAAATAAAAATATAAAATTTAAAAATTTAAGAATTCATTTGTAAAATTTTAAAAATTTAAAGACCGATTTATAGAATTTAAACATCTGAAAATTTAATTAAAAATTTAGTTAAAATTTTAAAATTAATAAAATAATTTAGCGTTTATTTTAATATATTTGGTAGTTAAAATTATTACTTCAAACGCTATTTTGATTTTAGAAAAAGATCGATCAGGCCTCAAATCCCCCACAAATCTCTCACTGATTTCAATGGCCAGAAAACTTGTAAGCCATTAATAGTTAGCAGCCTCAAAATCTTCTACAGACCTCACTCCAATGCTCCTCAAATCCTAAACTTAATTGACCAAAAAAGAAAAGATAATCCTTAAACTTAATTATCTCCTCCCTAAATATATAATTTCCTTCTAACATATCCCTAAATGATAGGACCTAAATTCAAGGCCTTCCAACAAATCAAATTAAAATACTTACAAATAACTTGGAATTAGTCAAATAGACAAGTTAAAGGACAGCCCAGCACACCCCCATTAAACAATTTTTTTTTTAATAAATATTATCGAGGAGGTAAAAAGAAAAACGAAAAACCCTTCATTTTATATTTATTTTGTAACCCTCCTACCAACTGTTTTAATGTAAGGTTTATTTATTTTGTCTGATTGATCTCCGTGATTAATTTTTTCCTACTCTTAGCTCATATACAGACACAAAGAGAGTTAATTGTGCTTAAAGACAATGGAAAGTTTTAACCTTTTTCTATAAACTGCCCAAAAGAAGAGGAAAGACCACCATTAAACGAGAAACCCATCCCTCCAAGAAACCAGAAGATTCCCATAACAAATTATGAAATAGAGTTAAAGAGAAACACCAACCAAAACCTATCCCTTTTCTTTATCTTCAATACCACCACTGTCACAGAGGAATTGCGAATTGACCCGTCTTCTCAAACCCTAACTACCTAATCGAAATCCCAAAATTTGATTTGAGATTTGAGCAAAACGGTAGAAAATAAGACTTGGGATTTCTTCCAAACCCCCACATTTTGTAGATATTCCAGTGGGAATGTCCCAACTGAAGCAAATGGCCCATATTGATAACATTCCTTCGACTCCTGGAAAGTTCAAGATGGAGAAATCTCCCTACATTCATAGACTTCGTTGGCATTCCTCGCTTGCAAAGCTCACACTGTGGTCTTTTTTATTCTTGGGTTTGATCTTGCTCTTCTTTTTCCGATCTCCACCATCTCCTCTACCTTCCGATCCCTCTCGTCGCTCTCTCAGAACATACAACTGGGGTGGACCCGCTTGGGAAAAACGGGTCAGATCATCTGCCCGAGTCCGGTCCCGTAATGGAATTTCGGTTCTGGTCACCGGTGCGGCTGGTTTCGTCGGAACTCATGTCTCTGCTGCACTCAAGCGTCGTGGAGATGGTGTTCTTGGTCTTGATAATTTTAATGACTATTATGACCCTTCATTGAAACGAGCTCGCCAAGCGCTTTTGGAACGAACTGGGGTATTCATTGTTGAAGGAGATATCAATGATTCATCATTGCTGAAGAAACTTTTTGAAGTTGTAGCATTTACCCATGTGATGCATTTGGCAGCTCAAGCTGGTGTGAGGTATGCTATGGAAAACCCTGGCTCATATGTTCATAGTAATATTGCTGGTTTTGTTAATCTTCTTGAAGTATGTAAATCCGCCAACCCACAACCTGCAATTGTTTGGGCATCGTCTAGTTCTGTTTATGGACTTAATACTAAGGTACCCTTTTCAGAAAGAGACAGGACTGACCAGCCTGCTAGTCTCTATGCTGCTACTAAGAAGGCTGGTGAGGTAATTGCACACACTTATAATCACATATATGGCCTTTCTCTTACTGGATTGCGGTTCTTTACAGTTTATGGTCCTTGGGGGAGACCAGACATGGCATATTTCTTTTTTACTAAGGATATATTGAAGGGAAAGTCAATATCAATATTTGAAGCGGCTAATCATGGCACAGTTGCTAGGGACTTTACCTACATTGATGATATTGTAAAGGGTTGCTTGGGAGCATTGGATACTTCTGAGAAAAGCACAGGAAGTGGGGGAAAGAAGAAGGGACCAGCTCAATTGAGAATTTTTAATTTGGGGAATACCTCCCCGGTTCCGGTTTCAGATCTTGTCAGCATCTTGGAGAGACTCTTAAAGGTGAAGGCAAAGAAAAACATCATGAAGATGCCACGTAATGGAGATGTTCAATATACTCATGCTAATATTAGCTTTGCTCAAAGGCAACTTGGATATAAACCCACAACGGATCTACAAACTGGTTTGAAGAAATTTGTTAGGTGGTATCTCAGTTACTACTCCGGGGGAAAGAAGGCTGCTAGATAATTCATTATTTCAATTATGTGGTAGGATCCTATGAATTCTTGTTCATTACAATTCTTCTGATTGTGTTAGCATTTCTCTGTTCGTTACGTTTCATATATATCTTAATGATGCCATATAAGGAGAAATCATGTGTCCTAAACTGAAGACGTTTTGTGGGGGCACTTCCCATTGCCCCTAGTTGTATCAAAAGAAAATGAGGACCATCTCACTTTATTTAGAATGTAATTGTTGTAGTTTCCCCAATGTAGAATTCTTGACTCAAAAGAGCATGTGCTGATTGGTATGCAATTCAATAAAATAGCACACGACAGTTTGGTATTTCCATTTTGGTACAAGTTGATCTGAACTACTCTTAACGTTTTGGTAATGGCTAATTATCTTTATCACGAACCTAATGTTGTATTATTGATGTCTATGAATTACTTACTACATTTCTTGATTTCACCTTACAAGAGTACTCAGTTTCCATTTGACATACGTGTCTAATTTCAGAGCTTAAGATTGCATCGTCATTTTCTTGGCTTGTTTATAGTTTACAGACAATAGATATATATATTTTTTGTTTTGTCCCCCCATGTTGGAGCATTTGTTTTCTAGTTTCTCAATATTTGGTACGCGAGTTATATTGTCGGGTAGGAATTATTTTCTGTAATATTATGTCCAGGGAATGATTTGAATTAATTGCTGTTGGTGTTTGCATTGTTGTTTTTGGAAGAAAGAGTTTTTGCATGAGATACTGTCTTTGTTGCGTATTGAATTGGTGGGGAGAGATCAAGTCTCAACTTAAACAGGTCCTTGTTTATGGCTCGTCGTTTTAGTTATTCTCCTTCTATTTCATCGAACTTGAGATAAGAAAACAAATGGCACTATGAGTCTTACCTTAGCTAGAGCATAATTACGTATTTGCTATAAATCCATCACCTAAAACATACAGCAGACGAGGGTGGGTTCTCAAGTCAGGAGTCTAGTGACAAAATTTATATGTCAGGTCATCGCCTGTGCTGGCTCTTTGTTTGCCTCACCCCCTTTGTTTTGCTAATTTAATGTTCCTTTCTAGCATTATCATTGACTCAATGTACGTTAACTGAGCCAAACAGCCCAAAAAAGTTGATTTAAAGTGACCTGTACGTTGGAGATAATGAAGCCCTTGATTATCACTAGTTGAGGTTCAAACTCAACCATAAGGAGTCTTTAACAAGTTGTTCATACTGATTATAGTACTAAGGATGGTTATCATATATCTCCATTACACATAATCTGCTTCTACGTTTTTTTTTTTCCTGGCATATTAGACCGATTTTTCTTCGCCTCTTGATAACATGTATGTTAACTAAAGCTCTACCTAGCATGCACACATAGGGAATTGCTTTCGACTCGATCGTCTGATATTACTCTAGAAATAAAAAATAAAAAATAAGCAAAACGTAGATAATACTCTCTCTGTAACTGTCGATCGACTAACCAATTTACTATCCTATACCATCTTACTAAGTAAACTTAAAGGCATGCGTTGCACATGAAGACTATAACTTCTTCAAATCCTGTATAGTTTCATTTTTGTTATTCTGAGAGGAGACTATATTAAAGTGTTGAACATAGTTATTCTTTCTGTTCTTGTATGCACAAGGAAGCTATAAAAATGTTGAAGAAATTACAGATGGTCGGCCTCATATTTCTAAATAGCGTCATGATTCGTAATTGTTGGGGAGACTTGAGACTTTTCATTCCTCAAATTTGCTTGCTTGAGGGTTACAAACGCACACCTATTTCTCAGAATTCTTACCGTGTTGCATAAAGTTAAGTCCCACACCGTAATTAGAGAAAGCAGTTCCCACTACGAGCTACTTATAAAACCGCCTGGTAATGCATACAGTAGCTTACGCAGCCACGCAGTGAGTACAAAGCGAACTATTCTTTCGCCTTTTACTAAAGATTACCGTGTGCTCGCTGCATTCAGTGGCATACGCCTATTTTTGGGTGGGGTTTCTCTTTCGGGGGAACTCCGACAATATCAGTTAAGCTTTACAAGTTACATTGATTTTTTAATTTTATTCCGGTCCTTTACTTTGTCTTTTTTGGGTTGATTATTGAAAGTGGTTGTAGATGTTGATTTTATATTTTTAGATGGCAATTTCTCCGCTTATTCTGCTCGGGTAAGGTCAAATAATATCTAAAAATTTAGGTCAAATAGATCTGAATAAGTATTTTGGGTAAATAATTAAAATGTATCTAGATAATGGTTTATAATTTAAAGTATTTATTAGGTTTGTCCTAAAATATATTTGGGATAATATTTAAATTTTATTTTATCTTTTATTTTCATATTGTTATCAATTTATAATAATATGTTGTATATATATATATATATATATATATTTTTTTTTTTTTCTTTTTTTATGTTTTGATTATTTATTATTTATGTTGGACTTAAAAAAAAATTTACTTACAAAAAATTTATTATTTTTGTTAGAATTTTTTGTTGATGTTTGAAATTTAAACACATTTACTTTGATGTATCATAATACTTGTAATTATTGATATTATTTTTATTTTATATAAGTTGATATTTTATCATTTTTGTTTAAATAATGCTTAAATTAATTTAATTTTTGGAGTGTAGTTATAATTTATTATATTAAAATGTTATATAAGTATATGTTAATATTTGATACAATATATCAAATTTTTTTACATTATAAAATATAATATATAAATATATTTAAACGAGTTAAATTGGTTAAAAAAGCTAACTTATTTATTAAATAAGTTGGGTCAGAATGCTACTTTCTGACCTGTTTAATAAACATATTGAATCTGAGTCAAGTTTACACAAGTCGGATCGTAAATGAGTCAACATGTACCCGATACGACTAACCGTTTGGCATCTCTCGTTAATTTATCTTTAAAATTACTTTTATGCGAAAAAGAGGTGTATAGTTAAGGCAATTTTTTTTTGTTTCAAAAAGTTCTCTATTTAACATCAGCAATTCAAGGACAGTGGCGGACTTATGAAGGGGATGTGGGGGCTTAAGTCCTGATTGGTTTTTTTTTTTAATTAATTAATTAATTATATATATATATACCATTTTACCCCTTTATGTTAACCTGACTCCTAGCTCGTGTCTTCCATTGCATTCTCACTGCCACCAAGTTTGCGTCTTGCTTTGCCCAGCTCCCAGCACCAGTCGTTTCTTTCTAGTGCCCAGCCCGCCAGTCCAACAGGCCACAGCTCCACGCGATGCATCGAAGCAACAAGCTCCTCTAGCCTTCAATCGTTGTTCGTTCAAGTTCAACGCCTCCACTCCAGGCTTCAGCCACCACGGTCCACTGCACCACGCCAGTCCAGTCGCCACTGCAACAGCCAATCAGGCGTCAGCCACGAGTCGAAGCCACCAATAACTTATAATTTATGAAATATATCATTTTTTTCCCTGATTAATATGCTTAATATTAATAATATTATTGTATTAATAATGTGCATTTTATATATAGGCTGAAATAATTTTTATGTTATTATATATTTACATGTTAATAACATATTGTGATATAACTCTTGGACTAATTTATAAAATTTAAAATTTAAAATTTTTGTTATTATATTGTGGCAATAATCAATTAATTAGGTTAATAAAATAAAAAACAAGTGTAAGTATACTTATAAATAATATAATGACATAAATTTAATATTTGAAAGAATAAATATTTTTTTTAATGTTTAGAGATTTATTTTAATACACTTTAATAAACTAAAGATGAATTCTATGCTTTGAAGCATCGTAGAGCTTAACTTCGATAATTTTTTTTTCCACTTAACAATGTGACATCATTTTTAGATAAAATATAAATACTTTTTATATTAACATTATTTTTACTATTAATAAATATAATATTTTTAAAATTTATTATAATTTTATTTAATTTTTATTCATATTAATATATTATAAAAAAAATTATTCCAAATATTATAGGGTGGAATAATTTCGGTAGTACGAATAAAACTATTTAGGTGTAGTGTCAGAACTTGCATATTGATGCAATGTCTTAACTTAAAGCTGAAGAAAATTACACTAATTATCAAGAAAGTGAATAATTCTTAGGAGCCTAATGTTGTAGAACTAGAAGTAAAGGAAAAATTACTGGAGTAAAAATAATGAGGGAGGGATGATAAAAATTTGAAAGATAAGAAAACGACGCCTTCTAGCACATCTCATCACCCCAGTCAAAGCATTTAAATGAAACGATTGATTGAATTTCAATCACTACAGATTTATATTTTTTATTTTATAATCACCACAGATTTCTATTAGTTATCCGAAAACGCTACTCTTTCGCAATTCGCTTTTAATCCCTATCACAGGTGTCAACAGTCGTATTAATGTATTGATACTTTTAATTGTGCCAAATTGACAAATTTTTTTTTAAACACAGTAAAAATATACTTTCATTATTGATAAAAAAAGATACAAATACAAATATAAATTAAAAATAAAAAAAAAATACCATAAATATTTAAAAATAAAATAAATTTTATAATATATGAAATGGATAGATTTAATTGAGTAGTAATAACCGAGTTATTAAGTTGATAAGCATTCATTCAACTACTGTATTGATATCATATCAATATACTTATACAGTAGGAAATGGTCTTATAAACTTCTCCCTAGGTTGAATAATGAAATTGGATAATTCTATAAGAGAAATGTTTGTGATTTTTATTTCGCTCGTGCATGTTGATTAAAACCTACAATATATATTAATTGCCAAAGTTTTCAAGAAAAAAGCCAATGTTGGCTAAAAAATTGCAACACTAGCAAGAAAATTACTACTAAAACAAAAATGATAAATTTAAATATGTAAAATGAAATAAAATAAATAAATAGCTATGATAATTTCTATAATATGATGTAAGTTATTATTATTATTTTTTATAACTATATTATAAAATTATGAAGGTTATTGTATCGGGATAATTTATGAAGAAAATATTTTTTGTTTATTTTATTCCTGGGATAGTTTTAAATTTTAAATAATAAAAAAAAAAGTTAAGAGATAGTTTTTGTAAATTATAAAATAATATGAATACAAGTATAGATTATGATAGTCAAATAAGTACATAAAAATATTAAATAGTTTTATAAATATATGAAATATATATTAGTTTATGTAGAAGGTAAACTAAAATTTAAAAAGAAAATAAGTCGAAGGTAGCTATTGTCAATTAATGCATCAAAATGAAAATTATAATCTAGTGCAAGAGCATGTACCTTCGAATGGAAAAATCAATTTTGAATTTGTTGATGATAGTCAAAATAAAAAAGAACATAAATGATTAAGATATATTTTAATAAAAAAAATTAAATCAAACCATACTGATAACTATAGAAGATCGATGCAGAGGCAAAGGCTAAAGCAACACTCTTTTCATTCAACTTGTCTACTTTATATTTGAAACCAATAGATGAAATTGTAAATGAATATCCTCTAAAATCTTGAAATTTGACCCATTTGTAATCTTCAAATGTCTTTGGTTTATAAGGCATAAATTCGATATTGTTGCATAGTTTTGATGTTTGATTTTTGACCAAACAATTAAAGGGTGTAGCTAGATGAGATGAAGACCTTTCATTGAATATAATTAGTGCTCAAGAAAATTTTTAAGCCAATTATAATTGTAAAAGGATCTCAGGGTAATATTAAAGAAAATTTAAAATGACTTTGCCATAATTTTGAGCAAAGATAGAATCTAAAAGATCATCTTTAAGATATATTTTCTTTGATTTTTAAAGAAAAGGGGAAGATACAAATAGATCGAGGCAGTAGTTTGTCCTAATTGACATATTTTTAACATTACGCAAATTTTACATTATTTTTTATTTTATTTATGATATTAAGAAAAACTTATTATGGGACATAACTTTTTTTTTTTAATAAAAAATAATCAAATTTTTATGGGACATGACTTAATAACCCCTCTTATGCGCATTTACCCTCCAATCCCCTACTAAGTATGAAGCAACCTCACCATAATGTAATCCTACAGATATCAACATTACCGGGAAAAAAAAAAATCATAGGCGGAAAAAATGTACACTGAAACCATCCTTCTGGTCCAACCAAAAAGTATACAATATACACGCAGAAAACCATTTGTTTATCTAAAATCCTTTAGTGAATCATTGGGGGGTTAGCTTATTCTGACTCATCCAAAGATAAATCCATATAATAAAGTTTAAATCTTTTGAATTAAAAAAAAAAAAAAAAAAAACCAAAATGATTCATCGATATCCCAATTATCCCTGAAGAAACATGCAGATATAGAACTTTTCAAATATTCAAATACATCAACAGTGCCACTCATATTCCTAAAGAAAGTACCTGAATTCAGAATTTGAAACAAACATAACAAAAAGCATAAAAACTAAAAAGGACCGAGATCCTTGCACTTTTAAGACACATTGAAGGGAGCACCCAAAACTGTCATCAACCACTTCCACCTAAGCCACAAGAGTGCTGGCGGTGGTAGACTCGCTGCAAATTAACAGAATAAAGCAATAAGCACCACC
The DNA here is from genome assembly GCA_029378325.1 of Elaeagnus macrophylla. Lineage (NCBI taxonomy): Eukaryota > Viridiplantae > Streptophyta > Magnoliopsida > Rosales > Elaeagnaceae > Elaeagnus > Elaeagnus macrophylla. The sequence goes on along the minus strand of CM055650.1, from coordinate 16,550,217 downwards.
ATATATGTGAACACAAGCATACAGAGACGAGTTGACAATGCAGATGCCAATTCACTGACTCGAAGAGAAACAAAAACTTTCATGAATACTTACTATTTCCATACTGGTGGAAGCTTCTTGGTCTTCTTGTAGTATCGAGCCAACCGATGGATCCTGCTTTCAACCAAAATCAATCTGAACTTGGAGTCTTTATCCTTCCTGTTTCTGTCCAGATGCTTTCTGACTGAGACTGCTTTCTTAATGAGGTGGTAGAGATCCTCAGGTATCTCAGGAGCAAGACCTAACCCACAAGGATGGCAAAGATCGTAACCACATGACACAGTGTCAAATAAAAATATAATGACAAACATCAAAACAAATTATCACCATGAGCCTTCAGAATGCGCAATATCTTGCTTCCTGTTACACTGTTTACTTGAGCAATCCCATGGGAATCACGAAGGATGACACCAATTTGAGAGGGTGTCAAACCCTTCTTGGCAAACTTGCAGATATTCTCCTCAACCTGAATTAAAGTTTAAATTGAAGGAAATGTGACGTCAGAAGCAAATAGGATATTCAAGCTACATTCCTAAGTAAACCCTATGCATGGAAATCAACTTCTAAATCAAGAATATGGAGATAGTAAACAAAACTAGATCTCCCTATTACACCTTATATTTAAAACAGGAAGGTACGGTACATATGTTAATAACAAGTATAGACAGATACCGAAAATTTAGAGAACATACATCTCAAGCATAATATCATAAATTCAAAAATCCAACACAAAGCCATAAATTTAAGTTCATCTGTAATTAAAAACAACAGTTTTGATTTTCCTTATTACAATGTCTTTGAGCAAAATCCTCATGCAAGTTTATAACTAAGGCTTTAGTTATTGAAACTTGACAAAAAACTGCAAATGAAAATCACATATACATTCAAGCATCACACGTTATCGTATTTTTGGATTGACAAAACAAAAGCCAACTGATTAAACATCAAGATTGCACTCAATAAATAAGTCAAAATTGCAAAATAAAATAAAATTTTATTTATAAAAAAGGATAACCCATGACAATGTTAGAGCTTTCATTTATCAAGCATAACTTCAAAAGTAGCACAAGATTAGTAGAGAAGAGATCTGTTCTCAACAATCATCTACCTTTAAAAAATGGATAAATACAATAGTGATGTTTGGTTCAAATGATGGAAATTGTAGTATTAATATGAATTGAATAAAATAAAAACAGTATTACTGTAAATGATAATACAAATAATTAAAGAAAATATAGCATTCCTATAAAATTCCAATAGGAAGTGGGAGGAATGAGTTTTAATACTATTGGTGGAATGGATTTCATTAATGTAAACCATCAAACAGGAATACCAGAATCTTTCTCATTACCATTACTATCACAATCAACTAGACACGACCGAAACTCTCCGGCAATTATCTCCAATTCTCCACCCATCCAGTAATTATGTTCGACCATCCGACGATACATAGGGCAATGTTTGGTTACACAGTTGGTCACTAAACGACAACATAATATCATTTTATTCTCCCAAAGATTCTAGTAACAAACAAAAGTAGATTTAGACAAAAGTCAATAACTAAGATTTAAGGTTAGATTACTTACATCCTGAGTAGAAATCTTCAACCAACTCGGCGGAGTTCTCTTGTACGGTAGAGCCGATGCCGAAATACCTTTACTGTAAGAAATCAAAATCAAACACATTAAACGTTTAAATTGAAAATGTAGAAATCAAAGCCCTGTAAAATACTTCAAGAATATATGATTAGCATTGTAGTTGTTTGAGATATTAAAGGAAGTACCCTCTGCTGTGCATACGACCCATGGCGAAGGTGTTTGTGTCTTTCCAGCTGCCACGAGCTTTGCCTCTCCTTTTCTGTCTCTACTACTGGCCGCGAAACCCTAAGACGAGCATAGGTTAAAATAATTGGGGGCTTCTAGGGTTTTAAATTTTCTTTTACGGTTATTTCTTAGTGGGCTCATTTTATTTATTTAGAAGGTTGGCCCGATTGTGACTGTACTTTAACTGGGCCTCTGACTTTGTGTTTGACACTGTATAGATTTTGCTAACTTGACCAACAATTACAAGGTTTTTATTTATTTATTTATTTTTTATATATATACACTCAAAATTTTTACTTTTAAACACTTAATTATTTAATTACTTTAGCTAATGCTTTTTTTTTTCTTTCTTTCTTTCTGTTCTGGCTCCAAATTCAGTCACTTATTTATTTTATGAATCAATCATTGTTGTTGGGAGACTTAAAACTTAAAAGGATGATTCTAACATTATTAAAATTAAGATTTTTTATATTTGTATTTATTATATACAAAATTTTTAAACTAATTGCCTTTGTCAAGAAAAAAAAAAAAGGTTGTTAATTGAAGTGATAAAAATCAATAAGGACATTTGTTTCTCATCATCAATTTTTATTTTTATTTTTTGCAATTTGTGTTTCTCATCAAAATTATAATGGTGAAATCGTGTGTAATAATTGACAATTAAAGCACAAAATCATAGGTATATATATAAAAAAAAAAAAAAAAATTGCAATCCCTTTTGCTGTTCGGCAGTTTTTCGGAAAAAAATAATTTAATTATTTTATTAATTAGCCTCAATTTATTTGCCATCAAGCAATTGGTTGTTTAAATATAATGGTTCACCGTTGCATTAGAAGGATCAGTACACTATAAGTATAATAACCAATAATTACTTGACATATGGAATGGCGAATGGGATAGAAATCCCAATTGGATCACAAGAGAGAGATAGAGAGAGAGAGTAATAAAAAGTTGTGGCATTGAGAAAGCTTAACTTGTAGTGGAGATGAATAGCGGTACGAATATTTGTTCATGCTTATACAGTGAGAAGGCGAATAAAAACAAATAATGAAGGAAAAGTACTCATCGAGTTAAATAAATATTGTTTGCCAGTAAAGGATGGATGGATGGATGGATGGCATTGTTTGGTCCATACAATTTAATTAGATATTCATCGTGAATTGGTATAAATAATTAAAAGAGGCAACACAAATAATTGAGTTCAAAGATTCTGAAAATGTGTGTTTTATCACCTTATTAATTACGGAAAAAATTTATAGAACTCCATAATTTTTATTAAATAAATATATTAATTTTATAATTATTAAATTAGGTGTTAAAAATTTTATAATTTTTTAAAATAAGTACAATAATCTCATAATTTATAAATTAGGTATTACAAATTCTGTTATTATAAAAAATAAATAATTTTAATCATATAACTTTTTAAAATAAGTACTTCTAATTCAACAAAATTATAAAAATTGATGACTTATAGTACCTCATTTTTATAAATAAAGGAATTATAGGTACTCAACTTAAAAATTATGTGACTAAAATACTCATTTATATATAATAACAAAATTATTGTAATATTAAAAATTATAAAATTTTTAATACTCAATATAATAATTATAAAATTAAATTAATTAAATTAAATAATTACATTAATTTTATTTACGGCATCTATTAATTACTCCTTACTCCTTAATATTCCTTATTCTAATATACATAGCTGCTACAACACTTCTTTCAACAAAGTTCCATAATATAAGAAGAAAAAAGTTAATTACATCCCATTAGTCGTAATTTTAATAATTACTTCAATATTTTATTTTTTTAAAATTTATAATTAATTAAATTTTAATGCATTATTTAATACATATAAAATATATATTATACGTTAAGAGAAATTATAGAATGATTATAGTATAATATATAATCATATCAATATGACAATATAATCAAAATAGATCGACAAAATTATGTCTCATTTGAATCCGTTTCTATTTCTAGTTAAAATTGTTTTAAAATATTTAGGGTTATATGCTGTCATGACCCCCTATTTATTAAAAATTTGATATGACCCCCTCCACTTGATTTTTTTACATATTATAACAAAAATGCCCTTAATAACCCCTCAGTTGGACGACTGTCCAACTCACCTCAACAGAGTTGGACATGTGTCCAACTGAAAACCAGAGGAGTATATTTTAGAGGACACATATGTCCACTCGCCAGAGCTCAGTTGGACGACTGTCCAACTGATGAAATTTTGACCGGCCGGCGACCCCACTCGCCGGAGCCGAGTTGGACACATGTCCAACTAGACTGCCCAGAATAACCCCTCAGTTGGACGTATGTCCAACTCACCTCAACAGAGTTGGACATGTGTCCAACTGAAAATCAGAGGAGTATATTTTAGAGGACACATATGTCCACTCGCCGGCGCTCAGTTGGACACATGTCCAACTGATCGAATTTTGATTGGCTGGCGATTCCACTCGCCGGAGCTCAGTTGGACTATGTCCAACTACGTCCAACTTAAAATCAGAGAGCTTATTTCAACAGAGTTGGACGCACGTCCAACTAAAAACAGCTTATGTACGTCCAACTAAAAATCAGCAAGCTTATTTCAATAGAGTTTTACTCTGTTGACTAATTTTTATTTTTATTTTCTTATGATCAATTGACTAAAATAAAAATATGATAAGAAAATTATTTTAATTTTTGAGCTGTATTTTAAATTTTAGTTTGTGTTGTGTTGTGTTTGGTATTAAACAGAAAAATCATTATTAAGATTGCTTAATGTATACATAAATAAAAAATTTAGAACACGAGGAAAACAACAATAGTATTTTAAAGATACGATTGAAAACATTCAAAAACGATTTATCCAAACACAAATTCATATAATTCTCCATTTTTCTATTTTCAAAAAAAAAAAAGAAGGAAAAAGCGATTGATAAGATTGAGTTATGCTCAACCAATTAACTGTGTTATTAGGAGATATTTGAGATAATAAAAAGTATTCCCAAAAATTGGCATGTCAAATGACTCATATTCAATGTTGTGAGTTGGAAAAAAAAAAATTAGTTGATCTCTTGTGGGGAAAAAAATGTAAGTTTTTTTTTTATAATACAAGGATTAAAGTGAACGATGAACATGACAATAGCATCTGGGAAAATTCCAGACCCAGGGTCATTGAAGGGAAACGATATAACAATGCTAGAGGTGCCAGTGAAAGTGCTGCACAAACAAAGAAATAAAAACTGTAAAAAATAGGAATGAGGGTAAATGAGGTATTTTTTAAAAATGTGCTAGTGGGGGGTTAATTCAGATTAAAATTATTAATAAGGGGTTAAACCAGCCTATTTTCCAAATATTTAAGGTGAGTTTGCTGATCTTTGTTAGAAACGCTTTCAAAATTAAAATAAATAAATAAATAAGTGAGAAAAATAATTTATAAAGCATGCCCTCATATCAAATAATTACTTCTAAAATTTTTATGTCAAATGCCTAACAATTTTTTTTTAAATTACTTTTAACAAAATTATATTTACCAAATACGTTCATAAATGCATATGTGATCCTAACTAAATTTGAAATTTCATTGTCTAAAAAATGATATATATTTCCAATCACTTATATATATAAAAAAAAAAAAAAAATCTCAAACGGTTCCTTAGGAACACGAATTTAGTAAATAAGAAAGCGGCTGTATTAATCAATAAAAATAAAACTCTTAAAAGCCACTTTTTTTTATAAGTGAAATATTTTAAAATTTTTTAGTTGCTCATTTCAAATTATTTTATTTTTAAAAATAAATAAATTTACTTCAATTTATATTAATATATTTAAATTAAAGAAAAATATACACATGATAAGAGATATTATTAAAAATAAACTAATATCTTTCATTTGATTCCATTTGATTCCATTTTTAACACAATAAACTCACATTCACAAATATTTTATAGTATATACAAGTTTTTTAAAATAATAAATCAACTTTATAAAATTACATAATTCCACCTTTTAACTTTTGTACATAGTTTTTTTTTTTTTTTAAAAGAGCATATAACTATTTATTATTAATTTTATCAATGTTTATTAGAATTAAATCCTGAGTCAATAATGTGCTAATTAACCAAACAATTTGTCTAATTTTTATAATTATTGACAAATTGAATAATAAATAAATACTATTATATACACAAATATATCACAATTTTAACTGACGTAACATTTTTTATTTATTTATTATAATTTAGTGAGTTCGATTGTAATTATTATACATATCAAATTCACAGCATTTTTCATAATAAATAATTATATTATCTCTTAACAAAAAATATATTTAATTGTATAGTACAATCTCATTCATATATAAAATTTATTTTTAACCCTTAGAAAAAATATATATTCATTTTTATTACAACATAAGTGAACGCATATTTTTTAAAGTTGTAAAAAAAATAGTTATATGCTCAAAAATCAAAAGGTAAGATATTTGCAAATATAAAATTATTATGTTAAAAAAATAATAGAAAATAAAAAATTTCCTACAAATGCCCTTTATCATGTTGGTATTTTTTTCTAATTTGAATGTAATAATATAAATTTAAGTTATTCTTTTTATTTTTAAAAATAAAGTAATTTGGAGTGAATTACTAAAAAAAAAAAAAAGTAATTTATAATACACTTCATCTATAATTGCTGGCATTGTTGTACATCATATATAAAAAACCTAGGTCGCTGTCTTAGAATTTTATTTTATATTTTTTCTATTGTAAGCTTATAACAAAGGTATATTTTGATTATTGCATGACATATAAGACAATGAAGCATGATATTGGAGTTCACATGAAGCTCGAACTTTTAACCCCAAAAGGCCAAAATACAAAAAGTTGATGTAAGAGCAACCAATTCTTGAAAAGAAAAGAAACAAGGAAATAAGAGACACATCGATCACATGAAGTAATTGCTGTTGAGAGGGTCCACGTTAGAAACTTTTATGATTTTCGTGGGGACAAAAATGCAATAATAGTGAGACCAAGAAGTAAGGAGGTCGCTTCATATCTTTTTGATTTCACATTTGATTTCATGCTATGCTAAGCTCCATGCCTTTCTATCCAAAATCCAGGTTAGTTCTTAATGTACACCTACTGAATTATATACTTGTTCATTCCTATAAGAACTAATTATATGAGTGGTCTTGACTTACGGTACGTGGATAGTTTTTCTTAATGTATCATGAATCTTGTGATCGATTCCATCTTATAGTACAACAGTTGAACTGAGTTTTCATTTCCTTTACTCTTCAACTAAAACTATGCGACATACATTAAATAAATAAAAGATAAAAAAAAGTTCCCACTAATTTAGACATTTAATTAAAACAACAACATTATTAAAAAAAAAAAATCACAAAAAGCTTATTATTATTATTATTTATTACAATTTTATTGAATAATATTTTAATAGTTGAAAATGTATTATATTAGAAAAATGAGAAAGCATATTTATTAAGACTTCTCCTTGACTGTCTCCCTCACACACCTCCCCACGTTTTCCCAAACAAAAATTCCTCTTCTTTCTTCCACTTTCTTTCAAACCAAACACACATCCATCCCACTTGGCTTTATAGTTTATACCTTTGAATATCAAAAACACACAATACCCAGCAAGTAAGTAGAAGCAGAGAAACGAATATCCGACAGTTCTACATCTTTGAAACATTCCCTCAAACATGTCTCAATCTCCCTTCTTCCACTTCTCTCTTCTCCTCCTCCTCATTTTCCCTTCGTTATCTCTTTCCTCATTCACCGAGCTTTCAATCCTCATGACTATAAAGCTCTCTCTGGACCCAAAAAACCAAATTTTGACATCATGGGTTCCCAACTCCGACCCATGTGCCGGAGCTTTTGAAGGCGTGGCGTGTAACGAGTTAAACAGAGTTGTGAATATCTCTCTGCAAGGTAAAGGTCTTTATGGTCAAATACCACCAGCTGTGGGCTACCTTAAAAGCTTGACGGGGCTGTATCTTCATTTCAATTCTTTGAATGGCAAGATACCCAAGGAGATTACTAGTTTGAGTGAGCTAGCAGATTTGTATCTCAATGTTAATAATCTATCTGGTGGTATTCCTCCTCAGTTTGGTAACATGCCTAATCTTCAAGGTGGGTCTTTTAATTTTGTACAAAGTTTTAGATTTTCAATTTTCTTATATAAATAATCTTAATCTCCAAGTTGGGTCTTTTAATGTCTCTACTTATTTTCTGTATTTTACAGTATTTAAGATCATGTTTGTTTGTGCTTCTGTTAAACAAAGTGCTGTCACGAAAACACATTATTTGTTCATTGTAAAAAAATTGAAGCACAAAGTTCTGTCTTTTCTTCTCGTTTTTGCTTTTTAAATCATGTAGAAGCAATTAAGACAACAATACAACAACAACAACAACAACAACAACAAAACGCCTCCTGAACTAAAAAAAAAATTCAAAAGAACTTACAGTGCTTCTGCTATAGTACTTTATTCTCAAATCACTTTCGACTAAAGCCACAGTTTTAGTAGAAGCACAAGCAATTCTGACTATTTTTTTTTTTCCGACTAAAGCCACAGTTTTAGCATAAGCACAAGCAATTCTGACTATTTTTTTCTGTTTGCTTTAAAGACACTTTTTCTCTTCTTCTGTCAGAATCGCTTTATAGCTTCAAAGAATCTGAAACAAATAAACCCTAAGTTTCTTACATCTTCTGGGTCACGTTTACTCTGTTTTTTAATCTATTTATTTCTAATTTTCATTTTTTTTTCCGAAACTATGAAAGACCAATTGAGACGTAGAGAACCAAGGAAAGCCTTTTCATTACTGGAACACTGTCTTTGAAAAGCAATCTGAGTTTCCTTTATCTACAGTTTTGCAGCTCTGTTATAATAGGTTGACTGGAAGTGTACCAATCCAAATGGGACGCTCGAAGAAACTCAGTTTACTTGCTTTGCAATATAATAAATTAACAGGTGCAATTCCTGCAAGTTTGGGTAGGTTGAGGACTTTAACAAGGTTGGATTTAAGCTTTAATAACCTCTTTGGTCCTATACCTGCAAGTTTAGCTGAAGCTCCTATGCTAGAAGTTCTTGATGTTCGAAACAATTCTCTGTCAGGAAACATCCCACAAGGTAATATGGTCTTATCTAGCTAATTGTGCTTTTCATTTCAATGTTTTGATGTGTTAATTATATTCTTTTTCCTAATCATAGATTTAAAGTAGATAGAATGTTAAGGTCCATTTATTTATGCTTTTAAGACACTACAAAAGGTTTCTACTTTAAAAAAGCATTTTTGAACCAAAAAAGAAAAAGCTTTTAGGACTCAAGATGCACACAGAAGCTCTTCCTAAAGTTCCTTTCTTTGAACCAACCATAATTGAAGCACAAGCAAACAAACTTTTACTTGATACCTTTTTGGTTTGTCAGCTTTGAAGAAATTGAACAGAGGATTCAAATACAGCAGAAATCCAAGCCTATGTGGAGTTGGGTTTTCTGACTTAAAGGCTTGCACAGCTAACCTGGATAGGCCAGAACCATTTCAACCCAGTAATCTTCCCGGAAAAGATCTACCTGAGTCGGCTAATTTAGAATCAGATTGCAGCAGAACTCACTGTTCAAGAACCTCAAAGTCTTCACAAATTGGTTTAGTTTTGGGGGTTATAGGATTTTTTGTTGCTATTGCCATTACAACAACTTTCATGTTCTCATGGAATAGACGCCATAAGCAAAAGATTGGGAGCACTTTTGATAATTCAAATAGCCAGCTTAGTACCGACGAAGCTAAAGAAGTTTACAAGAAACAGGCATCATCTCTCATCAATCTAGAGTATTCAAATGGATGGGACCCTTTAGCTAAAGGTGGCAGTGGGTTCTCTCAGGAAATTCTTGAGAGCTTTATGCTCAACTTAGAAGAAGTTGAGCGTGCAACTAAGTGCTTTTCTGAAGCGAATCTGTTGGGAAACAATAGTTTTTCAGCAGTCTACAAGGGTATCATGAGAGATGGATCAGTTGTTGTTATCAAATGTATTGCCAAGACAAGCTGCAAATCTGATGAAGCTGAATTCTTGAAGGGGTTGAAGATGTTAACATCCTTGAAACATGAAAATCTTGTTAGGTTGAGAGGCTTTTGTTGTTCGAAAGGTAGAGGGGAATGTTTCCTTATCTATGACTTTGTCCCAAATGGAAGTTTATTGCAATATCTTGACATTGATCGAGGTAATCAGAAGGCTCTTCAATGGTCAACTAGAGTATCTATCATCCATGACATTGCCAAAGGTTAGTGTACCTTTATTTTTATTGTAGTATTGTGGCTTACATGGGAAGATATCATAGGGAGGGGGATTGTGTCTAGAAGTTTAGGTTTGTTGCTTGTTTTTGTTAAATGGTGTTTCAATCAAAAGCAGCTTTAGGAGAAAGAGCTTCACGAAGATTTTTTGTGCTCTTGTTGTAAGCACAAAATTTGCTTTCCAACTCTTCTAACCAAAAAAAAAAGTATATTTGTTTGGCTTTTCAAATGTCACACTTAGTATGTTAGAATGCCCCTAACAATTTTTTTTAAGTAATACCATCATCAATAGCAATTGCAAATAACTTTGTGTCTAGACTCTAGAGGTTTAGTATGCCAGAACATCCAAAAACTATTTGATTTCATAAGAAAATAGAAGTAGACCTCCCACATTGATTGTAACTTCAGTAAATTCATACATTACCTTGTTTCTTTTTAGTTCCACTAGTATTTTACATTCCTTTTGTAACCAGGTATTGTGTATTTACATGGGAACAAAGGCAACAAACCTTCAATAATTCATGAGAATATTTCAGCTGAGAATGTGCTCATTGATGCACACTATAAGCCCATGGTCTCAGACTCCAGCCTCCACAAACTCCTCGCTGATGACATTGTCTTCTCCATGCTCAAAGCCAGTGCTGCCAGGGGATATTTGGCACCTGAGTACACAACAACCGGTCGCTTCACTGAGAAGAGTGATGTGTATGCATTTGGTATTCTTGTATTCCAAGTCCTTTCAGGGAAACGAAACATCTCTCTCTCAATTCGCCAAGGGGCAGAGTCTTGTAGATTTGAAGATTTCATTGATGAAAAGCTTGAAGGAGGCTTTTCACAATTGGAGGCAGCTAAACTTGGAAGAATAGCTCTTCTATGTACCCACGACTCTCCTAATTGCAGGCCATCCATGGATAGTGTTCTTCAAGAATTGAGTGGATTTATTGGCAGTTTTTGATGTTTATATAAAATTCTCTAGTTCTAGATCATAAACTATTGGGATCAAATAATTGAGCCACTAACTGTTGAAGAGTGAAAGTGATTATTACTAAAGTAGCATGTGTAACGTAGGATAGCAGTTCACTGTAGTTTTGCAGGAAGAAGATCATTAGTTATTTGAATGTGTAGATTTTTTATCCAAGTAATCTTGTTTTGGTCAAAGCTTAGCTATGTGTACAAAGGCAGATGTACTGAATTAGCGGGACTCGTTGTATGGGTAAAGCAATAAAAGATTAGTTATGGAATTTTGGAATTTTTCTGCTATTGCATGCAATCTTCAGTTTGCATAAAAAGTTGTGTGTACGAACTGGCATTTTCTTGTTCATTGTGTTGTTCAATCTTATTAGCATTTGGTAGTATAGCAAAGAGAAAAGCAATAATATAAGGTAGATTTAGACATCACAACCTCCTAGCATGCGAATAGAATATCTTGGAACCAGAAATTGCCAATAAAAAGGACAAAAAGTTTCACCCTTTACTCGGCTGGATCATATTTATACATTGGATTCTAATTATTATGGAAAAACATGTGAAAGACGCGTAAACTTGTTTGTTTATCAAGTAGAACAAATAGAGTGTCACTTAGAGTCTTAGATAGACTGACAGACACAGTGTGTTTTTGTTTGTTTGCATGTGACTGCTTTCTGTTTATACGTGCATTGTTTCTTACAAACTTAAAATCAATTTATTTTCGGAATCATTTTCAAATTAAATTTCAACATTTTTTTTTTGTTGCACTTATCAGTCTCCCAATCACAGTACATGAAATTGTAACACATTTGTGCACTAAACAAACATTAATTAGTTAATTTAATTTTACAACATCAATTAAGTTTCGTGCTACCACTTAAAAGGAAAAAAAAAAATTGGTTCAACTCTCTTTGTTGCAACTCCGCTAGTATTTTACTTTTTATTGATTTTCGTACGTAGTCCCACTACAGAAACAGGTGAACCCACGACAATTCATGAAGCATTTTAAGTGGGTGGTGCTTGAATCTAACAAATTATTGTCCTATCAAACCCATTTTCAATGTTTCATACAAGTCATTGGCTTAAATGGAACTAAACACGCTTTGTTGTTTAACATCCTTTGTCTATATAATGATATTATCCATCTTTTATGCACGTAGGCAAGCTAAATGAAGTATAACGTTTATTATATCATAAACATCTTTTTCTTGCTCCAAACTTCAAACTAAAGCAACGTGGTTTCTATTCTCACTACCAGTTTCAACTACTCTGCCTCTACTTCTCATCGAATTCATAGAAGGCTCTCTAAGGAATGCAAAGATATGCTGGCAAAAACGGTGAAAGTACTCTCTGAAGAATGAAAACATGGGCTGAAAACAGGAGCGGAAGATGGACTTCAAGAACTCCCAATCTCCAATCTAAAAACAAACCAAAACTCAATGAGGAGAGAGTCCATGAACCACGCTTTGGAATTAAATACAACTTCTTTTTTCCCAAACCAGTCAACAATCATTTGGGCTTGCAACTGCGGTAACAAAATAGGACCTCTAGGAACAAAGAATATCAAACACACCTTTATATGCAGCTATACCATTCCAAGAGGAGAAATGCAAAAGTTTCTAAGACAAATTCCAAGATTATATAGACAACGATTTCATAGGAACCCTTATTGGTGCTATAAAGAAGCAAATATATATTCATTCGATATTGATTCTAACGACCTTTTTGGTTCTGCCACCATTGGTCCCAGCTTGTTTTTCCATTCCCGTTCCTCTAGCCTTTGGTACTTGCTCTGAATGTGAAAGTAGCCAGCCTCCTGAGTTTCCTCTTGCACCTCCCTTGTGTTCACTGCTACTAGAACCTGCATTGACGTGTCATTCAGAACTTAACTTCACCAAGTATGCATCCTTCCATTGAAAAGCTTTTGTGGACACAGTGGTGAGAATAATCACTTAATGTAAGAAGCAAAGAATTACATTCAAGTTACGCTAAAAACTGACAGGAAGGGGAATTTTCCGTGAGTGTGTGTGGGCGTTTGTAAAGCATAATGAAGTTACAAAGCTTTCCAAAGAAAGTTCACAGAGCAGTGCTAGGATATTAAGGGCAAAACAGCTTGGGCGATTGAAGCATCGGAGGACAAGGTAAAAAAAGATAGAACAGAAGATTCACAAGACAGGTGCCAGATTATAAAGGGTAAAACAGCTTTTCCAACTGAGGCATATGAGGCTGCAAAAAAAAGAATGAGATGTTATATAGTATGAGGAAAGACGACACATAATGAACTTGCATTACCATGTGTTCCAAATGCATCCTTGCTGCGGGAAAAATGCCCTTTAACATTAAAGTCCCATGCTTCTTCAAAACCTGCAAGCTCCTCTGGTAGAACAAATAGCAGTATTATTTCAGTTCTTGCCATGGACGTAGACAATACCACCAACAGCAATCACAGTAGAAAGGAAAACCCACCTTCTTCTAAATTGTGTAAAATTTGCATGGTATCCACCTTACCATCTGCATTAAGCTTCCTTGTAAGAGAATGGCCCTACAAAAGCAATGCTTCCATAAATATTTGAACACAATTTTCACAAGGGGAACATGTTATCATGACTAAACCTGAAGAAAAGCAGAATCTGACTATGTTGATAAAGTCCATAAGAGACATAACTTTCCAACCTTAAAAAGTTAACTCAATGTGGAAACACCCATAGTTAATTCTTATAAAGTCTACCACTTTATTATCTTTAATCGATGTAAGACTTTTATTACCTCTAATATTCCCTAAAAGCGTAAACTCTCTTACAAATTACATCACTTTGTATTTGTGACTTATTTTTATTATATTATTGGGCCACTTATCTTTTTTCTCTTGCAATATCCATTCATTTTTTTGTGAAGGCCAAATATTTATAGCCCAGTCGACTAAAGCTCGAATACAATGTGAAAGTTCATAAAAATCATAAGTCTTCAAATTCCAAAAGGTTAACCCCAAAAAATAATACTCAGATTTACTTATAAACCTCACATTAGTATCATACTCAACCAATGTGAGACAATACTTCTAACATTTCCTTAAAGTGTTTATTTCTTGAAAAACACATCACTTTATATTTTTAACATATTTTATTATATTATATTCTCTTTGGATTACTTATTTTTTTAAGTTTTGCAAAGCCTATTTTATTTTTTTCCTCCTGTTTATATATGACCCAGTTATTTAACTGATTTAACTTTTAAACCCTATAACTGATTGGAAGGGCCAAATGGATTAAAAATAAAATTTTAAGTATAACGAATTATGTCATGCAATAAAATCTTAAATGTATGTAAGGTCAAAGATTTTTGGCCTAATAGATTGAAGCTTTGATACAAGAGTTTCAATCAATTTTTATCAAAACATTGAGCCAAAAACTTTGAACCTCTGAAATAAAGCTTGCAAAATGAAAAAAGACAAGCAAAAATATAATGTTATATAATATAATGAGTTAAAAATACAAATAATAGACTTTGCATAAGACAAAAACCTCAAAGACAATGAAACTAATGTAAAATTTATAAATAAACATAAGCATTATTATTCTTAAATTAACTTTTTGGAATTAAGTGGCAGATGGTTAAGAATTTCATATATGTAGGATGATATGTTATGCACTCGAGAAAATAAAAATCAGCTTTCCCTGTTAGTCATTATCTTATCATATTTGTCCCATAAGACTGTCAAAAACCTTACAACATTATGGTAGATTAGACAGTGAGAGCACAAATACATCTGCTGCATGAAACTTCCAAATAAATGTACCTTATCCTGAATTCCTCTTGAGATCCTATGTGTTGCTTGACCTGTTGTTTTATCTGCTTCCTTAGCCTCTTCAATTAACACCTGTCCAATGATCAAAATAAGAAAACCAAAAAGAAAGTGACTAACAACACATCTAAAAGAAAAGTTACTTACCCCATCATGGCCAGCCCTTCTGGTTCTTGAAGAGGTATAATATGCCCCGTCTATGCCTCCATATGTGACTTTGCATGTTTGGAAACTATAGCTACGATTTTGAGGCCGACTGCCTTCTAACTTCTCATATGTGACCTTGCTTTTCCCCTCTGAATCAAATGCAAAAATAATCACACTTATAACCAAGACAATAAACATCTAAAATTCCAAAACTAAAAACGTTCGACTACCTTCAACATCATCATCAGGATGCTCAATAGATGGTTCTATGCTTGAAGCAGAGTGCTTTTGTCTATTATCTTTGTCATCTCCAGGAGCCTTATCTTCATGTCCCTGATCATCATCATCATCATCAAGTTCTTCAATTACAATACCCTTTGATGGGTTTGTCTCCGTCTTATTACTAGATGCAGAAGGAGGACCGGAAATGCTCGACTCAAACAGGCTACCAAATGGGCGAGTAAAGAAGGGATCATCAAAGGGATCCCTCCCACTAAAAAGACTAGGAAATTTACTCCTACGGGAACCAAAACTACCAATACCTCGGAAAGCACCAAATTGGTCACCCGAGTGAAATATTTCGCCTCTGCCTTCTCTTTCCCTCTGCATACTCATCGTGCCTGGACCTTCAGAATATGTAACCAAAAAGGAATAAGCAACGCTATTCAGAAAAACAAATAAATTCTACAATAAATAATAATAATAATAATAATAAATCTCAGCTTATTATTGGATGAATAATTAGTCAAGGTCATTCAATATACGAAGTTACTTCCTAAAATATGATAACTGTTCTTTGCTTAACAGTTTATTTAATCGCCCAAGAAAAGGAAAGAAAAAAAAAGGACGGAAGTCGGGAAGACATATCAAAAACTTAGAAAGTCCTCAACAGTCCAAAAATAATTTCCAAAATGGAGACAATTAGACTTAAAATCAAACATAACCATTTCTATTGCACTGTTTGGTTCAATAGAAAAGTGCTGAAGGAAACACGAATAAGTTTTCGATGAAGTGAATTCATATAAACACGATATCATCAAATAATACAAATTATGGTAAAATAGTTCTTGATCACCAATGAAATATTGCGATAACGAGAATTTTCATGAAAAGAAATGATCGGTAAATTAGGAAATATCTTAGCGAGGAAGATAGAAAAGAAAAAGAAACGACGTAAATCTCGATCATAAAACTTACCAGAAGAAATTATCCGAAATGCTATTAGAGAGAGAGAGTGGAGAGGAAAGAACCAGAATAGGCTTCAAGGCTCGGTTGGCGCTAATTTAATACAGCAAGAGTGCGCCACGTAGGCTAAATCAAATTCTACCTCTAACTAGAATGTTCTTTCAACTACGTTTGAATTTTATTTATTTTTCACTCCTTCCATCTTTTTTTTTTCTCTCTCTTTCAAAAATTAAGATAAACTATTAAACTCAAATTGCTATAAAATTATGAATACCAATTAGTTGATTACGTAAATTGTACAGTAAATTATGCAACAAATTTTTGGATTAGAGAGATTTCAAAGGACCACAACACGTAAAGGGAACACAGAGAAATTAGGACATCATTTCTCTCTGTCCTTGTCTCAATGATCTTCTAATCTCATTCTTCTCTAATTTCTCATCGTTACTAACCTACTATACTCTTTCATACATCTCTCGTTGTTCTACTTCTTTTTCATACATACTCTGTTCTACGTTGTAGTCTTTCAGACAAGAATATATCAACCATAAGATTTTTCAAGGCAAAATGTGAATCGCACAGCTCTGTTACTTCTTTTAAGAGCGATTTTTTTTTTTTCTACTTCACACGGCAACAAATGCACAATCTCACATAGAATAAGACCATATCATGGTAATTCTTAAAGCATACAACGAGATAGATCCTCTGCATTCCTTTTCAGACCACCCGTCGCACCCGAACCATACTACCTAAGAAAGAAACAA